>OZ024884.1:34793021-35135231 GCA_964017185.1 Rugalucina vietnamica
TATAACAGTGTATTTGTAATATTCATGTTTGAAATTTTAACGAATCGTTAACTTATGATATCTTAAATTCCTACCGCCTTGAATCAGCAACACCATCCAGCTTCAAGGTTGCCCTTGAATCTGCCAGGTGTTGCCCGGTCGGAAACACCATCCTGCCAGGTGTCTCGGTTGGGGAAGAGCATTTTCATTTACCTAAATGGTTTTTAAGAAAAGACATAAGACAAAGTTTTTGGGAAACTAGAGACCATATAATTGAAACCTTTTTTGGACATGCACAAATAAGAACAAAATCAGAAACATGATCAAATGAGAAATAAAATAATTTCTCACTAAAGCAATTTGTCCAAAAATTTTCAATGATATTGTACCTCCTTTGAGGTTGTAATAGGTTGAGCACATTTATAGCATAAATTGTAGAGTTTTTCTGTATTAATATTCGACTAGAGAACTAGTAGCACATGACATGTAAGCCCATCTTCAAGGTAATACACCATAATCTCTTAACTAAGAGTTCTTGATCACAACTGAATATTGCTCATTAATAGAGTCCATAATCACAGTTTTCTCCATCTGGAGTCCATATCACACAGTCTTTGGTTGAAAACCACAAAACTTTTCACAGTAATCCGTCAAGACTGAGAAACTTTGAATCACATATAGGGCTACATGTATATCACATCTTAATATCCTCAACTGAATAACATTTATGATATTCCATACTGCTCAAGGAATTTTAATCAATAAACATGTAATAAAAAAACCTGTAAGCTGACAAAATTAGGTTCTCAAACAAAATCATTATAAGCATGAAAGGCAAGTCAAAAAGCACATGCATATATAAGACAATGTACATGTATGACTAGTATTTCACTTTTAAGGAACATATATATGGCCTCTAAACTAGCTACAACTCTTAACTAATATATACAAGGGCAAGGGATAGTCCGGCAGAGAAACAGCATATTTTTGGTGGACCTGGATTTGCGGTGTATAGAAAATGTTTTGACTGATAATGATAGCGAACACCTTCAGGAACAAGAATCCTCTTGATGCCACCTTGTCACCCTTGGGCAATTCCCATAATTCAAGATGGCGTCCAAGAGGGTTGCGATCTGATAAAACCTTACATATCGAAGCAGTTATAGTGCAAGATCATGTATTTTCTTATCAGATAAAGTCCATGAATGTTATATAGGTATCAAATGGTGGAACAGTTGCACTCTCATGGATGTTTGTGTAATTGTAAAATAATAATGGCATCCAAGATGGCCGCCAAGATTAAAAAATGTTGAATTTTTAACCGTTTTCCATAATTTTACATTCTTTCTTACTTAAATAGTGGTGTAGAAGGAGAAAATGCAACATATGAACCCAGTGGATACCCTTGGGTAATTCAAATAATTCAGCCTTTGGCATCCAAGAGGGCTGTCATCTGTAACAATCATACAGTACTTGGCCCTTATAGCACAATATAGTGCATTATGTGATAAAATCCACAATTGTCATATATGTATCATTTTCTGAAAAAAGCTGCACCTTATGGGTATAATGTAATATTAATAATAATAATAATAATAATAATAATAATAATGATAATAATAAAAATAATAATAATAATAAAGACATCCAAGATGGCCGGTAAAATTTAAAAAGTTGAATTTTTAAGCATATTTCATAATTTTACGTTGTCTTTAAATTTTTGAGTGGTGTAGAAGAAGAAATGGACCTCACGGATTTAACTGTTACCCTTTGGCAAATAACCATATTAAATATGACATCCAAGAAGGTTGTCACCTGTTATATCAATACAGTACTTAGCCCCGATAGTGCAAAAGTGTGTGTTTTCTGATCAGATTTAGTCCACACATGTTGCATACCCTCTTGGGTATTATGTCATTGTAAAATTGTCTCATCCAAGAGAACAGAGAAGCACGGGATCAAACCCAGGGCTGTGACAAAAAGATGGTCTGCTTGTGCCTCCAGGCAAAGCTCTGAGCCTGTTCTGAAAAAGCGGTTACGTAAAACCTTTCATGCATAAATATAAACCTTAGTAGTTTATGTGGATGGTTGGATTTTGAAGTATATTTCATATGTCATGACATCCTATGGTCGGGTAGGAGTCTTAAACATGGAGGCAACAGCCAAAAAGAGCTATGCCTGTTGACTGGACTTTAAAGCAACAAATAAAAAAAAGATAAGAGAATGAAATTCGCCAGCAGACGATTCAAAACATGTAAAGCAACAATATCATTCTAATATTACAGCTGCTACTTCTTTTTTATTATTGTTTGTTTCTGTATGATTGGTTACATATATGCCATCTGCCATATGGGGTTACTATTTGCTGTGTGTTGTTCTTACTTCAACAGAATACCGCTGAGTCTGGTGTGGGTTCGAGCCCCACACTGGCCATATGTGAGACAAGCCAAGTTCTGCATGCGGGTGTGCCAGGTGATTTTTCTCGGGGTTTTCCGTTTTCGCCCAACTTCTGATTGGCCCGTCTCATTCTCATATGAGCTGAAATAATCTTGAAAGGGACGTAACGGTAAAACTGAATAAAAAAAACTTCAGCAGAATAGCGTTTCTCTTTTTAGGTCCTGTAAGTCCTAATTACGGAGCAGTGTCTCTTTGCTCATAGTGTGGTGAGACCACCAAGGAACTGGTAAAGACTGAACCAAAGAGGGTTCAAATCATAAAAAACTGTAGCAAAATATACACTGATGCCCTGTATATCGTGCCCTTAATACAACGACTTAGGCTGACCATCGCATTTCAAATTATAACCAAAGAGCACATTTTATGTACATCACATATGAGCGAGCGTTGAACGACTTCTGAAATATCAGATATCACTGACTGCACCAGTTTATTATTTAAAAAAGATCAATCTATTACCCTTATATATGACTTTTCCACGGACTGTATGTCTAGTGGTGAATTTGTTAACTTTACAAACGACCACATACATCCAGATAGGTGGGGTTAGTTATATGTGTGTCAGTCAGTGAGACTTTGTTAACCCAAAACTGGATATTCTATGTAAGTGCCAAGACAAATTGACAAAATGAAGTGAATGCAAATTTTCAAGGGATGGGTATGGATTAGCACACAACATATGTTAGATATGATGTTTAGTATACGGGAAAGTTATACAATGTCTCCATAAAAAGCACTTCTTAAACATCTGTAGGTAGTAGTACAATTCCTGTTTTGTTATGTTTTGTTTGTTTGTTTAAAAAAACTCCTCGGTTTTTGGAGTGGGAATCTTTTTCTGATTGCGCCTTTTCCTGATCTTTGCCTACTTGTACCTCTTTCTCTAAGTGTCATATACAAACACACATTGCGCCACCTATCTGAATGTGTTTGAATATTTGAATAAAGAAAATCAACACACAGCTCATGACCCCGTCTGACATATGACATTATCAATAGAAATAGGCATTTCTGATAAAGAAATAGTGATTGCAATACCAGAAGCAATTGAGACTTTTGATATTATATCCAATACCATTTTATTTCACACGTATTAAATACTATTGGCCTGCAACTTCATTGAAGCACTTGTAGATGCATGGATGACAAACTAAGTTTCTGATCAGAAAACACCTTTTACATTATATAGGGCGGCCCCCGTGGCCGAGTGGTTAAGAGCGCTGATATTTCATTATCGCACTTAACCATTCGATCGTCTCACCGCTGTGTCTGGTGTGGGTTCGAGCCCCGCTCTGGCCACATGTGAGACAAGCCAAGTTCTGCCTGCGGGTGTGTCAGGTGGTTTTTCTCGGGGGTCTCCCGTTTTCGCCCCACCGACTGATTGGCCCGTCTCATATGAGCTGAAATAATCTTGAAAGGGACGTTAAACTGAATCAAAAAAAAAATAATAAAAAAAAAAAACAAAAAAAAAAAAACAAAAAACACTATACATATTTTTTTATCATTATAAATGATATATACGTCAAATGAGCCAAACCACAGCCCTCTTGGATGCGATATTGAATTTTGATAGCAAACCAAGGGCGACAATGTAGCATCAAATAGAGTCATTATGTTGTATGCCATTTTGACACCAGTTGTAAAGATAAGATAAAATAGCGTAAAAAATGTTTGACATTTTTTTTTTTTTACTTTTGGTGGCCATCTTGGATGCCATTTTTATTTATCACTGACTAAAGGTCGACGGGTGTGCAATTTCATCATTATATGATACATAATATATATAAAATTAATCGTCTTTCTGATAAAAAGTACAAGTAGGCAATGATCAGGAAATTGCACAATCAGAATGAAATTCCAACACCACAAAACGAGGGGTGGGAAAAAACTAAATCACCCTCAACTTCAGTGGTTCACAACTTATAGTAAGTTGATCGGTCCTCGTAGTGAATCTCTAGTCATTTTATCATCGTGGACAAACCACCCTGTTGAATCAAACACGACGACTCAACAGATTTCGTAAGCTGAATAACTTTCTGAAACCCGGAGCAAAAGAAAAACACCAGTTGAACCCCGGTGGGCCAAGCAACAGACAAGAAGCTCCGGCCACAACCAACTAAAATGAATAGCTTTATGTCGGTGCCATCAAAAATTTTGACGCCCAACCCACCGGCGTGCAGCATAGTTATCAACCATGATTGGCATTTTACACTAAGCTGGGAGAATGTGATGTGTTTGCCCCCGAGACCAAGGAAATCCTAATGCATGCAATTGTATTTTACCAATACACAAATCATATACAAACGGCATTCCTGATCTCTGTCATTTTTACTTGTTCCATACCACTACATGCATAATTTATAGTGATAACAGAGTACCAGTTAAGTTTACCCCGCCATTTTTGTCCACCCTGTCATTGTTGTTACGGGCATTGTCAATGACGTTAAGGTTTCCTTCAAAAGTGTTAATATACTCGTACACAAGAACTGTATTGTCTAAAGAGATGATAACCCTCTTGGGTGCGATTTTGATTATGAGAGTTACCTAAGAATGGCATGTATTGGATTTTCGAGCTGCATATCATTTGTCTACATTACTGATAAATAAAAAGTGTGTAAAAAGACTAAAATTTGACCGAAAATTCAATTTTAATTTAGTTTTAGTAGTCATCTTGGATTCAATTTTATTGCACAATTACAGAAATACCATTATGTGTGCAACATTTACACAATATGATACATTTATGGCATTTCTTCACTATATCTGATCAGAAAACACAAGATTTTGCACTACTAGCGTTTAGTACTGTATGGTTGAATTAGATGACAGCCATCTTGGACTCCATACTGAATTGATTTAATTGCCAAATGGTGACAAGGCAGTGTCAGTTATGTTCATTTGTTGCAAATTCTTCTTCTACACCAATAAGAAAGCTAAAAACATGAAAAAGTATTAAATTTGGTTGAAAAATCAACTTTTTTTTTTAATTTAGGCGGCCATCTTGGATGCCATTTTTGTTTTATACTCACAAAAGACCAATGAGAGTACAGCTTTTTCACAAAATGATACATCTATAACATTTATGAATAAAATCTTATCAGAAAAGTTTGTATTTTGCCCTATATAGGTCTTGTTCTTTAAAGTTTTAACAGATGACAACCCTCTTGGATGCCATCTTGAATTATGGGAGTTGCCCAAGGGTGACAAGGTGGCATCAAGTAAATTCTTGTTTCTGAAGGTGTTGGCTATCATAATCAGTCAAAACGTTTTCTATACACCGCAAATCCAGGTCAACCCCCGAATCTGCCAGACTAGGAGGGCGGGCATAAAATTTTAACAATATGGTTGCCTCGATCAACAATTTTTTTGAAAGTGACGCTCAAAATTGAAAGTTGTCCAAGCGGGACAACACTGCGATCTGATTGGTCCTTACATGATGTAAACAATTCCTGATTGGATAACATTTAAAATGTCCGTTACAAAACAAAGCACGCATAAATACTTAAAACTGATTGGTTCTCATAGGTCATGTGACCTTGAAAAAAGGAGATTTGGGAAAACTTTATTTTTCTTATATATCTATTAAAAGTTGAAATGATGCCTGCAAAAAAAAAACTTAATAAAAATAAAAGCAATAAAATATTTTTCCATCATGGAAAAACAAGTAAAAAGAACTTCCACCAGATGGTGAGGTCACGTGACATAAGAAACCCCATTACCCCAGGTGGGTGGGGTAAAGTAAACAAACATGCTAAATGAATTTAAAAACAGATTAATGACCATAATCTTATTACTTAATTTTGAACAACTGGGCCCAGGCAGACACATATTTTTCACAAGGAAAGCCTCATAGTACAATTTTAAGCAGCCACTTTCTCAATAACAGTGACTTAACCAGGCACAGCGTTAGGTTGCCCCGTAGGGTTAGTGGTTGGGGTCAAAGTTCAACACTTTATGCTGATTTAACAGTTTAGTATGATGATTTTAAGAATATACAGTGTAATGATTTTACCATTTTCACTACATTCCAGGCTTCAAAGTACAAAAAAATACATGTTGGCAACGATTAGGAAAAGGTGCAATCAGAAAGAGATTCCCACTTCAAGAACTGAGGTGGGAAAAAACTAAATTAGCAATCAGGTACTTAAACGTACCTAAAGCAGCTATCTTCCTTGTATCAGGGGCTACCTGTGGGGCTAGCAGTACGGGGTAAAAGTTGGGGCTGTGGCAGAAAACATAAATTTGTTGATTTTAACATTATGAGATGATTAATGTTAAAAATGTATTTCAGGCATCAAAGTACAAAGCAGCAATCTTCCCTGTAGCAGGGGCTTTAATTGGCACAGCTCTGGGCGGCCCTGTGGGGCTAGCAGTAGGGGTCAAACGTTGGGGGCTGTGGCAGAAAACATAAATTTGTTGATTTTAACATTATGAGATGATTAATGTTAAAAATGTATTTCAGGCATCAAAGTACAAAGCAGCAATCTCCCCAGTAGCAGGGGCTTTAATTGGCACAGCTCTGGGTGGCCCTGTGGGGCTAGCAGTAGGGATCAAATTTGGGGCTCTAGCAGAAAACATAAATTTGTTGATTTTAACATTATGAGATGATTAATGTTAAAAATGTATTTCAGGCATCAAAGTACAAAGCAGCAATCTCCCCAGTAGCAGGGGCTTTAATTGGCACAGCTCTGGGCGGCCCTGTGGGGCTAGCAGTAGGGATCAAATTTGGGGCTCTAGCAGAAAACATAAATTTGTTGATTTTAACATTATGAGATGATTAATGTTAAAAATGTATTTCAGGCATCAAAGTACAAAGCAGCAATCTTCCCTGTAGCAGGGGCTTTAATTGGCACAGCTCTGGGCGGCCCTGTGGGACTAGCAGTAGGGGTCAAAGTTGGGGCTTTGGCTGCAGCTGCAGGGGGAACAGCAGGTAAGAAAATAATCATAATTAATATTTTTTCAGTCATCACAAATGAGCCACGACACGAGAACACCGGTCTCCGGTGTTTCCGACCATGTCAGACACAAATGGGCCTATATAGTCACAGAAGCAGGCTAGAGGCCCAAAATTTTGGTTATGAGTAGAAGAGGAATTGTACTATCCCAGTAGCGAAACAAAGGTGTTGATCAGCTGTGCAGTTACTGCACAGCTGATCTGCGGCTTTGTTTTCGCATAGGCAAAAATCCGGTCTTCTCATGATGTGGCTCAAATATTTTGATACCTTACGAAAACTTGCACATGCAATACACAGATTTTTTTTTCAACTGTAAAAATTGAAATTTTCACTCATATAAAAGATATTTATATTCTTTTTGCTCAAAACATTGATTGTGGGACAAGCTAGGACTTCGAGCAGCCTCACGGAGACGGTTCTAACAAGTACCCACAATCTATGTTTCGGATGAAAAATAAGAAAGATTGTATACCCCTGTATACCCCAGTTTTACTCTTATAATAAAAGTGGGGTATATAAAGGGTATGCATCTCAAGGACTTGTTTTTGTGATGGGATCCTGCACTTTGACATTACGAAAACATGCCCATGCAATATACAGAGATTTTTAAAAGTTGTAAAAATTAAACATTTTCCGTATAAAGTTTTTGATATTTTTCTTAATGTTGCTCAAAACATTGATTGTGGGTACATGTTAGAAACGCCTCGCAGACTGCTATATTCGCCTTGGCGAGGTGTTTCTAACAAGCACTCACAATCAATGTTTGGGAGCAAAGATAAGAAAAATAGGTTTGCCCGGGGGTATACATTACACGTACATGTTTTGCTGATGGAGGCTGTTAGAAATAGATGGGCTGCTTATATCTCTGTGACCCAACACCTGATCGAGATTATAAAGATCAAACATAATTTTCCATTCATCAACATTTGCTAGGTTCCGAGGGTGCTACGCCCTTGGTTTTTCAACACTCGCCGAGGGACCTAGCAAATGTTAATGAATGACAAAATCATTTTTGATCACTATTATTGCATAAATTCTGCACAAACGAAAGAAATAATGGTGCACTATAGTTCACAGCCTCATCACATTTTCATACGCGTAAAAGCTTTCATTTTATGCTTGTTCCGAGCGGACTTCAGTTTCTCATTATTAGCATGTGCTTTGCATGGCGCCCGTTAATGAGCATAAGTAAAAGCCATGTGTTAACAGTACCTGCCCATATGAATTGCAATATTAATATATGGCTTTCTCTTCATTAATAAACGGCTGTTAATATTGTGTGGAACGGGTATTTATGCAATGATACTGGTTAACTGCTTAGAAGGTCTGAGCCTACCCAGGAAAAGTGGCTGAGTCAAACCAACCATACATATAAGCCTTATTTGTTCTCTTGGGTGGTAATATATTTAGCATGTTTAGTAAGCCTTTATATTCCTATGTTGGGTGTAAATCTCAAAAAATAGAGGCAACGTCCTGACATGACTATAGTTGTACACTAAGTCGTAATTTGTTTGCAACATGAAAATCAATACAATGTATATAGAAAAAGTATATGTACTTTACATATGAGTCTAATAATGAGAAAATCGACTATGTAGTTTCCGAACAGGTCAAACACAAACCAAGCTGTACAAGCACAGAAGATGGATAGAGGGTGGAAATTTCAGATGTAGAAATTGGAAGAACTGACTATCTGTGTAGCAAAAACAAATGTGCTGATCGATCAGCTTTGCAGTTACTGCGAAGCTCATGTGCACCTTTGTTTTTGCATATGCAAAATGTTGGTCTGATATGTAAGTTTACTTTGAACGGAAGTTTTTTTTGTTTGTACAAAAATTCTTGATCAATCATTCTTGTTCCATCTTTTCAGGGCTGGTGGGAGGCAACATTTTGAGAAAGAAACAGCAGAAAGTTGTTGAAGTTGAGATGGCCAATTTATCAAATCAAGACATAGATAATGCCGATAAAACATGACATAATGATAACTTTTAATTTCATGACACACCACAAGAGTGTTTCACACTGCTTTATTTAGAGTTGAGGAAAAGAAAATGGTGCCACAAGTGTATTCTCTTTACAATACACTAGAGTTCTTCACTTAACTGTAGCATAAAATGTGGTTGAAGTTGAGAATGGCTACAGCTAGGACTTGATGTGCAAAAATGTATTGTTTATTTCTATTTTTACCAATATCTCTATTATAGATTTACTGTGGTATTAGTGAAAAAGAAAATAAATAAAGCATTGTTTGAGCTGACAAATACAGCTGCATTCAGTTAATAATATACCCTTGCAAAATGCAGAAATAAATTGACAGCTCTTCTCGTTTTGGAACAATCATCACTGGCAAGAAATGGACAATTGGAGGAATTTCTTTATATGTTTTGATTAGGGCTCCATATATTATGTAATCAATATAGGCATACAGCATCATGAGATCTGGAAGTTTTACATACATAGTAAATATTTAGCCTCGTACTTAACAAATTATATAAACAAATTCCTCCAGTTGTCTATTTCTTGAGAGTGATGATTGTTCAAAAACGAGAAGAGTTGATAATTTATTTCTGAATATTGCAGAGGTATATTACAAGGGTCATTCAATAAGTAATGCAATATTGGCGATAATTGTTTGCTTGAACACATTATTTAAGGATGTTCGCTGCTAACATTTGACATTTCGGAACTTCCGGTTTTTCTTTTCTTGAATATCTCATAAATGGTTGCAGATATTTTCCAAATATTTTATATTTGGATACATATTGATGATATGCATTGAATGAGCCATGAAAATTGTCAATCTAAGAAACTTCATTTTTTCACCCCATTTTCTGAAATTTTTCAGAAAATTTTAGTTGTCAGTAAAATTTAGGGGGTAGGGTAGATTAAACTTGAATATTACACATCTTCAAATTAATTGCACTAGTTCGATGTTTATTTTAGCAGCAGTACGAGATGTGTACATGGTCTTCTAAGTCATTCTTTGCGTCTCTGATGTGTTGGTTTTAAAATTTTATGTGGTTTTATGAAATGGGCTTTTTGAAACAAAACAGTTGAAGAAAGGCTGAAAATGGCGATTTTCAAGTTGTTGGATCTCTCTTATATGCTCACTACCATATATATGTCTTTCTTTTATTCGAACAATATTACCAAGTTCTATATTGTGTGAAAATACAAGAAAAAGTTTGAATCAACAAATATGGATTTGGCGCATTTCAAAATATTGATTTTTTCCGACTTTTCAAGTATGGGGGTAGGGTTGGAAAAGGAATCGTAAAATTTTGTCATACACTCCAAGTTGCAAATTTTCCTTTGCTTTTAATCCAAAATGGACTGCGTTACGTAAATATTATGACTTTTGAAAGCAGTCTAGGTGTAATTTTGTTCAAGACAGGTATGTTTCAAAGAATTAAAAATTAAATTAATTTTACCAAATTTTAAACATGGAGCTCAGAGGTCTCATTCAGAGGCCTGTAGCTTGAAAAAATGCACACTACCCTATATTTATTTTGTTTTCAAATGTCTTGTGTTGTATTTTGGAATCAAAAAAGAGTGATTAGAAAAAAAGTTTGAATACTTTTTCATTGGCAGCGAACATCCTTAAGTTTGATTCAGCTTTTTTGAAACATAAATTCAATTCGCCCTCTGCGAGACAGTTCAAGACCTAGTCACTTGCTCTACTTCCTGTTGCCTAGCAACAATAGAACACTGTGTAAAGATACTTGGCCACGACTCTTAAAACCGTTGCCATGGTGACAGGAAAATCAAAATAGACATATTCATTTTATTTTCTTACACCGAACTCAAAATAGTTGCATTTAAAGTTCAAGATAATGCAATCTGATTGATATATTTTAAATCACACCCAATCAAAGTAGAAAAAATGACTAAAATTTCTCGATCGAAGGGTGCAAAATGGGGGTAGAGATACAATTTCTGCTACAATTTGACATCTAGTTTGTTTAATCGAATATTTATACGCCTATTTGTATCTGCCATTGACGCTTTGTAAACTACTTGCTATAAAATGCAAATCTCAGATACCATATTTCGTTGTGTAGCAACCAAAATCTATGGAAAATGCATAAAACCGAAATCGCATAGGTTCTGGCGTTGCTAAGCAACAGTTGACTCACGTGGGGCTGTATAAACATTGCAGTTGCCTAGAAAGTTCTGGCTAAGGTGACATTACACAAACATGTATGTAGGTAGCTATTTAAAACACCACCAAAGAAATGCCAAAGCTTTATGTTTATTTATTTAATTTTTGTAAAGTGGTTTTCGCGGCCACGACACCTTTGCTGCCATTCTATGGTTGCTAAGCAACATAAAGTGTATGGTCTGATTTAGTTGATGTTTATTTTCCTGAATGCAGATTGAATCAAACTTTCAGAAATTAAAAACATTACCTCTGTCAGATAAAAATACACAAAAATACGCTACGTATTGCATTACTTTTTGAATGACCTACGTAGTAACTGAACGCAGCAGTAGGGTGCTTCACACTGATTTATAAAAAGTTGTATACACTCGTAAGAGAAAAAATAAATTGACTAAATATGCCAGTGCTTAAAAATTGTATTATCTTTATTTATAATAATTTAATTTATTGGATAATACAATTTTAATATATAGTACCAGTGTGTTTCTCACATTGCTCCATAAAATAAGTGAAAGAAAGTAAGATGGGCAAATCATGACAAATATAATAGGAAGAAGGATGGCACAGAATGATAATCTATTAAAGATAGGTATTGTAGGACATAATGTAAGAATTACATTCTCTTTACCACATTCCAGAAAGCTTTACACACTGCATATCATTCCATAAGATGTGATTGTAGCTGAGTTTACAAATGTGTCATCCTAGGAGAGTGCGAGATAATTAAGCCGTGACCCAAGAAAATCGGTCTTCTTGGTTTCTGATCACGCCTGACACAAACTGGCCTGTACATTAATACATGTAGAAAGTCAAGAGCTTGAAATTTTGGATTTAAGTAGAAAAGGAAGAAGAATTTTACAATCCGTTTAGCGAAAACAAAGGTGTTAGTCAGCTGTGCAGGTACTGCACATGCAAAACTGATTTACGCGTTTGTTTTTTAGCATATGCAAAAAGCCATTTTTCTCACAATAGGGCTCAAATTGACAAAGATTGATGAGCAGTTAAAGCATACATGTGATATCTAACGATTGATCGTGAATCTCCCGATATTTTGGTCCAAAAAACGCTCTCACGATATAAAAACCTAAAACCCGATGAAGAAAAATTCCTATGATGTTTTTCCGCAAGCCACCTTCTTCTTCTTCTTTGTAGTAGTGTTCCCACGTTGACTTTTCGTGGCACCGTCTTAAGACGTTAAAAAGTTTATACGATTTGTTTAAGAAGTCTTGGTTGGGTTCATTAACACAGTGGTCATTATATACAGAGTATGTTTATTTATTTATTTATGCTCTCTGGTTTTATTGTCACTAAGTATTTTAGTTCTTTCCAAGTGAAGCTTGAATAACAGCTCTCTTGAATACAGCTCCAGGAATTCAGTCTCTGACGAGTCTGGTTGTAGAATGTTGTTAATGTCTGGATGACTGGAATCCAGTAGTAGTTGTGTACATCTGGCAGAATCCGCTAGTAGACTATTTATCTTCACACTGGAATGTTCAAACAGAGATCTTATCTTATTGAGATACACTAATCTAATGTTTTTAAGGCTTTCACATACTGTTATGAAATGCTCTCTTGTTTCAGGATTTTTATTGCATAGCTGGCATGTTGGACTGACATTATACTGGTTGAATTTAGCCCTATTAGACTGCAATGTATATGTCCCAGTCAGTAACCTTACTTTTACTTCGGCACGTCTGACATCATATGTATTATTCCTCACCGAGGCGTAGACTTGGTGTACCTTCCCTATTTTTACAGCACCAGGATTTAGGTATCTGAGGGAGGACTTTGATTTTATATCATCATGCCATTGTTGTTCTACAGCTTCATGGATTTTGGTTTTAACAGATTTCTTCCATTGTTCTTTTGTCGGTGGGTTTTCCAGAAGCTCATAGGCCGAGGGTAGGTCATAGGTGTTTAATATTATCCTGACACTGGAGAACCAACTCTTCTCAGATATGCTTCTAACAGCAAGCTGCCTTACTGCTATGTCGTTTTCGATGGATGACTGGTCTCTAACAACCCTTCCAAAGAGAGATAGGATGTTCTTTTCGATACAAGCAGATATTGGAAGAATACCTAGCAGAGCCAATGCCGCAGTATCAGAAGTCTTGAGTGGAAGATTTTGAATTTGTTTCATAGATCTCCGTTGAAATGCTTCAAGCTGTGTTGTATCCTTTTTTCTCATACTAAGAACCTCCAGACCATACACTAATCTAGGAACCACATACTTCATCCACATGTTTGCTTTGATAGATTGTTTCAGCCCAGATTTACCATGGAAGCCAGCGCCCATTAAAGAATAAGCAGATCTACGCCCCAGGTTCACCTTCTCATCAATGTTAGGAGTGCACTTGATTGACCTGGACACGCCCAAATGCACAGTCAGGTCTTCCACTGGAACAGTATCACCGTATAGGTTGATATTAGGTTCTTGATGAGCATCATAGTTCAGGATCACTGTCTTTGTGGGGTGTATGGTATAGTGTTCCCTGTTGGCTTGGAGTTCTGCAGAAGTCATCACTGGTTGGAGTTCAGACAAGTCTTCAGTGATGAAACATAGATCATCAGCAACAGTCACATGGGGAATCCTCACTGTTCCAATAAGCTTCCCACAGAATCTGTCTTCAATATCGAGGAGAAAGGAATTGTTGTATCGTTTGTAGTGGGGGGCGGACAAGATCCCTCCTTGCCGCACCCCCTGGCGTATAACGACCGTTGAGGATAAAAAACCATCCCACTTGACCTTGGCAGACATGTTAGTATACAGATCTTTCATGAGAAGCCAGTCGTCCCCAGAAATACCATCCAGATATAGCTTTCGCAGTAGAGAGTCATGGTCAACGACATCAAAGGCTTTCTGTACATCCAGCGCCGCTACAAACAAAGGCTTCTTCTGTTGTTTAGACTCCTGAATACACTCACTCAGTATCATGGCTGCATTCATGGAGGAGGTGTTCTCTGTGAAACCCTTCTGCAATCTGGATTGAGTGGTTTGTAGACTTGGGTTGTGCCTGCTACTCAGGATATGTTCTACAATCTTTAGGATGACAGGAGTTACAGATATTCCACGGTAGTTAGAGGGGTTTGTAGCATCACCTTTCTTGTATACTGGAGTTAGGATAGCCTCTTTCAGCAAATCTGGAACTTTCCTTAGCCTAAAGATGCCGTTGACCATGACCACCAAGACAGGAGAGATTTCGTTGATACACAGACTAAAATGTTCACTCATCAGACCAAAAGCATCAGCAGCTTTATTGTTTTTCAGCTTTGCTAGGGCTTTTCTAATTTCCTCTTCAGTGACTAGGTCAATAGGTTTTGATGATTGATGACAAATTTCCTCTATGTGTAGAAGGTCAGATTTAACGTTATTCAAGTAGCTTTCATCAAATTTAGGATTATCCTTCGGTGTTGCTAGGTCATGGAAGTGGTCTTGCCATCCAGAGCAAATTCCTTCGGAGGAATCATACTTGGTACCATTTACCGTCAGAGATCTAGTTTGGGAGCTGTCAGTCTTTCTCTGCATGCGGACCAGGGCATGGAAAGATTTGGTGCTATTCTCATTATCCATAATTTTTTTCATTTTTGATTCTCTGGAGATAGCTTCGTTCCGCCGCACTGCTTTTCTAAGCTGTATTTTGGCTTCTTTCATTTCGTGAAAGTGCAAGGAATTGGCAGATCGCTCAGGCTTCCCAGCTGCCTTCCATTCCCCCCATCTTCTCCTAGACTCACGGATAGCAGAGTAGACATCGTGACTCCATTTCTGTTGATTCTTTGTAGGTTTCTTGAAAACTTCTGGTTTATAGTTTGGGATGCTAGTTTCTGTTGCCCCCTTAGTATATCAGTTAGAGTTCGTATTTGGCACTGCAAATCATACATACTCGTTGCTGCCTGGGTATCATGGAAAGAATTTCTGATCCATCTTCTGACAGTTTCTTTGTATAGATGTACATTACACGATGCCCATTTAGGTCGAACCGATATTTTAATCTTTTTCACACTCTGTGCCTCAAAATTCATTTTTATGTCTATTGATAATAGGGTGTGGTCGGAGAGATTCAAATGGTTCCTTTCAGCAACAGTGGTTGGTTTTAAGATGAGATTCTGATCACAGTTTGTGAAAATGTAGTCAATTTCAGATTCATCCTTGTTGTTTTCATGGAAGAAAGTTGAAGTTCCACTTTGAAAATGGCCTAATTGAGATTTAGACACAAAATCTGTTAGCATTTGGTCTTGTTGATTTCCATGTCTTTTTAATAATGATGAGTTCATGTCGCCACACAGTATAATACTATGTGTGCTTTCATAGGTGTGTATAATTTCGTTGAGTTGATCCAACGTAGAAATAAACTCAGTGGGATCTCCTACAGCTGAGTCCTTCTTTATATACTTTCTACTAGGAAGGTAGGCAGATATGACAAGTAGTGGTCTTTCAGATTGAATCTCAATCACGCACACCCTGTTCCCACCATCTGGAAGTTCAATGACATTAAGATTCCAATCTTTCCGGTATATGATACCGACTCCACCATAGCCACGAGGAGGACCAACTGGGGAGATGGGGTCATTGTCATCGACTGCTTTGCTATGACATCTATGGTTAGGGGAAACAGAGTTGAGCAACCCGAGTTCAAACGAAAACAGCCAGTGTTCTTGTATGCATAGAATATCTGTTGATTTGAGGATGTTCTCAACATAGACTTTATTTGATTTTACATTCTTGACATTGAGAGTTGCAATTGTAATTCTTCCATTCGAGCAGTGGCCTCTGTGGCTCGGCCTGCTCCTAAAAAAGACTGAGAAGTTGGTGTTGTGGAAGAGGGTATCTGCTCACTCTTATCTGTGCTTTTTATAGTATTCTGGTTTTGGTGGTGATTATCATTCCTCTGAGGAGGAACGCTAGCATTCCTAGGGCAGTCATCACTTCGGAGTGGAGTTTGTGGGTGGACATTCTCTTCTAACTGCGATTCTGTTGATGTTAAATCAATCACTTTTCTTTCAGGTCTCAGAGGGGAGGCACCGTCTTCAATTCTTTGACTTTCATATACACATTCTGAGGATGTATCATCCACCATTACATGGGTTCTATCTATAACACTCTCTGTGTTGGTGATTTTATCTGCTATAGATGCAGGAGGTGTATCTGGGATTCTATTTTGAGCAACAGGTCTCTGTTGAGTGTTGGCAGCAAACATGTGAGACTGATCAGTCCCTAGATGTCTTCTTTCATTCGTACCCATCATTGATGCTGGAGGGGGAGCCTGTTGTACAGTTTGCTGGACATTAAAACTGTTTGCTGGATGGACCGTACCTCTGCGCATCTGAGAATTCATCCCATGGAGAGTTGTCATGGTAGGAATTCCGGGTACCAGATGACCCATCTGTCGTAGAGTAGGTTGAGTGAGAATAGTTGGGTAAACACATGTCTGCATTGGATTGCCAAAGGCTGTAGCTTGAAAAGGCCCGAGAGGATGTATAGGTGTATTATTATACATGGTTGATGCCAGATAATTTGGGTGCAACCTGTACATCTGGTTACTTATTAATAGATTCGTAGTATAATTAAGATGTTGGTTCACTTGTTCCACCTGGGTCAATCTGAATCTCAGATGTTCCATTTAAAGTGCATGTTGGCGATCCTTGAGCATTTTCATTTCAGCTTCAGTTGTTTGAAGAGCGTATCTATAATCATAAAAGCCAGGCTCTGTCGGAGCTTCCACATAAATACCCCCACTGTGAGGGTTAACATGGTGCATCTGGTGAGTCAGAGGTGGCTGCCTACTATTTTGTCCACTGTGAGGTGTCTCCCGCTCCACAGGACCTCTGGAGGTTGCCTCTTGTACCATGTGTGGATTACTGGAAGAAAATTGTTGGTGTTGAGGATATTGTCTCCGTAACAGACTCAATTCTTCAGCCAGCAGCCTATTTGACACATTCATGTCCTCCACTTTCTTTTCAAGACTATAAATAACAGACTTAGCATGAGCCAACTGTTCATGTGAGTCATCTTTCCTGATGCCTTTTTTGTTATTGGGAATAGCTTTTTTCTTCTTGTTACATTGGGGGTTGAGAGTACTGTTCTCCTCAGTCCCTCCAGTACTGGGGGTAGGTACAGTCAAGTTCTTGGTAGCTCGACTAGTCTCATGGTCATTGGATATGCTTTGAGTATTACTCATCTCACTTGTCGATGAAGCAACAGGCCTAGTGATTGACAGCGCTATATTACTGCCGCCACCCACTGACCTGTCGTACTTGTCAATATTGTTGATTCTATCGGTATTAGGACTGTTATCGCATGCTGCAACACATGATGAGAGTGAAGTAGAGTTCCCAATTTTCGTGGGGGCCGTCGGTTCACCAGGGGAGGAGTTTATGCTCGATATTGGTGTAGCATCAGCCGTCAAATGTGTGCGTGTTACAGGATTGTCTTGCAGTGTAGCTATCTCAGATTTGTCCATTCTGGCGATTTCAATGTTTGGATTTACATTCATATTTGCCATAGGAGTGGCGGGTCCAGAGAGTGACAGTGAGACATTGTCGTCACCCTCAGGATCACGCATACTTATCTCATCAATCAGGATGGAGTTCACACTATCTATGTAGGTATCATCTTTTTCTAATTGACGACAAGAGAGGCAACTGTATGACACCTCCTCTTGATTATATAGCTGGAAAAGCTCATTTGAGACACATTCACAAGAACAATGATTCCATTGTTGGCAATCATCACACTGGATTCCTTCCTCTACTTCATCAAAACAATGTGAGCATTTGAATAGAAAGGTACAAGTAGGCAAAGATCAGGAAAAGGCGCAATCAGAAAAAGATTCCCACTCCAAAAACCGAGGTGGGAAAAAACCAAACTAACAATCAGGTACTTATACCATGAAACAATCGTAAGCCGAATGGGCAGCTATTTTCCCAATAGGTGGCCACTCAGTTACCTTAACTTAACTAAAAATATGAAAACATACATAAGGCGCCAACAGCACAAAAAAATTTTTAAACACCAAGACAAAAAACAAAAAGAACCACCACAGAAGTATCGACTTGGAACGATCAGTAACACAAAGTTACTGGCGGGCTTAAACCGGTTTTACATGGCCATAACCTCACCCTCAGCTTCTGCAGTGGTTCATAACATTTAGTTAGTTATTCGGTCCTCGTGGTGAGTCTCCTCTGAGTTTGTTGATGTGTTCATATCAGAGTCAGTAGGTTTTGTCAGTGCTAGGGGTGTCTGTACACTGGCTATCTCAGTCTTCTTGTTTGTAGAGTAGCCCGCAATAGAAAGTGCTCCCTTTATTTGCAAGTTCTTCTCAGATAGGGATTTAGAATTCTCTTGAATCAGTGCCTCAATTGGTTTCAGAAAGTGTTCAATGAAGATGTCAACTTTAGGTCCGTTCACAAGAACTGATGACTGAGTTCGGTACAAGTTGACAGTGAACCTACTCTGAGCTCCAGGAGTACCATCTTTCTTCAGATTTCTAACTTTATACCATGAGTCAACAACTGCATCGGACAAATCTGCATTTTCTCTTGATTCTATATACAAGCCAAGATCTTTGGCACTTTCATGAAATAATTGAGGAAGTTTCATTCTAAAATATTCAAAAGCTGATGTGCTAAGTTTTAAGACCAGATTTTTTCCTCCTTTCATTGCATATTGGAGATGTTCCATATGACAGCTCTGTAATTTATTATCTAAAGCCTTGTGTCTATTGAGGGTATATGGTCTAGTTCCTGTCGCAACATCAATATGGATATGACCAGTTCCTATCTGTATTTGTCGAGGTTGGGATAGCATCACCTGTTGTGATTCGGATTCTTGGGTAGGTGCCATTTAGCTTGGAAACCGACTGAGAGCTTAATACGAGCAGTACCTAAGGGCTAAAATTTTATGTTTAATGCGGCGTAGTGAATATATACCAGTAACTTCTGGATCAGTTTATGTAATCAAATTTTTGTAATCACAGAGTCTCTATATGTATGTAGTGATCAAAATTTAAGAGTTCATGCCGTATCCTGATCAAAGTATTCACTTTAGAGTTTCAACAGATGATATTCACACAGGTGTAAATCTCAGTATAATACACGATTCAGTCTTTAATAGATTATTACCGCAAAAAAGTCTCTATAGCAGCCAAATCCGCTAAAATTTTTATTCAGTTCTTTCTACTTAAATTACAGGACGAACAGATATAGACTTTCCATTCAGAGTTCACCAATGATTTCACGAAATGTATCTAGTAACTTGTTTGCCAGCTGTCACTTAAAAAGTTCTTCCCTCATAGAAGTTCTTTATTGTACCCAGCACCTGAGATTCTTTGTAAGGATATAATGTAATGTCTCTTTAAAACAGAATCAACAATGCAGCAGCTTGTCAGTCTGTAGAAGTTTCGTTCAATCAAATAAAACCAAGGTAAAATCAGAGTCTTTAGAATTTAAAACCAGCAATTTTCTTTACAGTTTATCCACAGCATGTATCAAGTTGTCATTTACTTTAAGAGAATTCGAGAGCATTTAATTAGATAAAATATTTAAAATTTCAGCATAAAAGTCTTTGAGACTGATGATATATGTAATGTTTATTATCTACAATGATGTCGGTGTAGGTTAAAAACAACAGTCCTTGCCACAGGAAAAGTATCTGTTCAGCACTAAAACTTGGTGGGTGGGGTAACCAAACTATACAGAGGTGTAATTTATCAAAATTTTACCATCAGGTTCAGTTCCACGTTGATATTTGTTGAGATAATGTCCTTTAATAACAGGAAGATAGTCTCGAGGGGACACACAAGACTGTTTCAAACAGATAAATAGTTTTCAGATTTGGGAATTCAAGATGGCGGCTGTCTATGTTTCCGTTGTTGATGTTGAGAATTCAGCAAAATTACCCGTTACCAGAGAGCAAAGCTAAGAATCGTTCATTGACCACATAGAACAAACATATATACACTAAAATTCAGTGTTTATAAAACAGTGACGGTGCCACAACACAGAATAAAACTTTAAAAATTCTTCTTAAAATTGTGCGACTATACAGGAGTGACCGGAAATATCATTTTGCCACCATTTTTTTAGTTTTCCCCCAAAAGATCGTTTAGCAGAATGTTTACAGCGCCTACTCGACGAATTATTGTAGTGTGAAGTGACAGGTGTGATTATTGGCCTCAGGTAATTGGATTAACGCTATTAGGTGCTAGGTAATTGTCGTACATGATTTGAGGATGTCAGGTAAGCTTACGTAAGGATCATCAGTTGACATGGTTGATTGATCGGTGATCATCGGGGTTTGTCTTGAGCTTGATAAAAAAAAATACACCTACCCTCAAAAAAGCAATAATCCCAATAATATTACTCCAAAACACTATTCCAACACGTTCCAATAACTTAGTAAACTAATGACAATACACAGCTTTCCATTTATATGCAGTTATTTATTGTGTAAACATAAACCATGTGCTTTTTACATCTGGTCAAACGCTGGAGTGCTATGACGTCATCATGGCCAAGTGGTGCAGTGGTTAAGGTGTTGGCTTGTCACGCGGGAGGTCGTGAGTTCGAATCTCCGCTGGAGCAAAAATTTTTTTTTTTTTTTTGAAAAAAGATTTTTTTATCCTCTTTTCACCTTCAAACCTATTTTTTTGCATTAGTTTACTTCTCTTTTTCTAATCTGCACAATTTAGACTTTTTTTTTTTTTTTTTTTTTTTTTTTTTTTTTTTTTTTTCAAATAGATCTACATGTAATTTCCTTTTCAAACCTATACAAACTTAATAATTTACTAATTACACAATTACTTATTTTATCAATGAACTACTGTTGAAGGAAGCTATCATTATCCATTTGGTACATAGCAAGTATGTCTTACAACCAGAATTAAATTACTTTCAATAATTATAATAAAATTCTAATTTTAAGTAATCATCTATAGATTTGTGAGAATCAGTTGTATATGCATATTGAAGTGCAAACATTTGACAAAATGCTGGACTGCTGAAAATATTTTCCGGGGTAAAATCGGCTATAACTTTGTCGAGAAAAAACCTCCCTATTTCAGACCTAAATCTCCCTACCAAAAATGTCCAATCTCCCTATTTGGGCCTAAGAATGTATCACATGTATGAGTTAAAGTGACATTGGTTCAGAAGTTGTTTATTCTCAACCACATCTAAGAACACTTCACACATTATGAAAACATGCCCAGGCCATATATAAAGACTTATTAAGTTGTAAAATTTTTCTTTTTTGTGCTCAAAACATAGATTGTGGGTACAAGTTAGAACATGTTAGAACTGCCTCGCCGAGGCGGTTCTAACATGTACCCACAATTTATGTTTTGGAGCAAAAGTAAGAAAAAATAGGTATACACATACCCCAGTTTTACTATATAAAAGTGAGGTTTTAGGGGGTATACATTTCACGGACATGTAAGTTTTCTGAAAACATCAGAATTGACCAGAATGGAATCTTCTCTGGGCCTTCTACATTTTGTATGTAGCAATGTTAGGTAACCCTGTTCATAAATCTTACCAATCGTACCCCTGGAGTTCAAAATACCATTTGTTTGAGAACCTGTTTGTGTCATGTCAATGAAACATTTTCCTCTGTTACTATCAGGTGAGAACAAAAAAGATGAAACATAAAAAATTGTTAAATTTATTGTTCACAGTATACTTGAATAGGAAAACCCTAAACAATGAGCCCTAAATCTATTATATTTTGTCTGTAGCAATATTAAATAATCCCCTTTATAACTCATGCCACCTGTGCTCTAGGGGTCCAAACATGCCACGCTCCAGGTCAGAGGCCATTGGCTCACCTACAAGTAAAACTGCCCAGATCAAGTGAGCGTTTACAGGACCATTGGTGCTCTGGTTGTTGTGTTGGTGTCAGATTTTGTGCTCTTTGTGGTTTTTCATATACCATATTGGTTCTAATTAGCACACAGTACGCAAAAGTTTTCAAAAAATTTAAAGTTAGGACAACAAAATATCGTTCTAATAAGCACACACTACAGAACAAAACAAGACATTAACTGATAAAACAAACATGTCAAAATAATCAATAATGATTTTGTTTAAGTGCCCCAGTCGTCACAAAATGGAGTGACCATTTTACGTTTAGTTTTAATGCCAGTAATATGGTATTTTTATGTAAAAATTGTGTAAAATACCAATATGCCAGTCGAGCAGTGTGCTTATGCACATTTTTGGAAATTACCAAGGTGTGCGCTTATTTGAGCAAGTGCGCTAATTAGAATGAATACGGTATTTAGTTACGTTCAGGTAACTGAGTGCCCCCAAAAGGAAAACAACTCACAAAGCATACGAAATGAGCTGCCGCATGAGAAAAAACAATCCAAATAGGTGAAAACAAAGCCACTGATCAGCCGTGCAGTAACTGCACTGCTGCTCGGCTGATCAGCGCCTTTGTTTTTCCTCCACACATAGTGCAAAACCTCTTCTTCTTGAATCCGAAATTTCAAGGTCTAGCCTGCTCCCGAGATTGTACAGGACGGTCTGTGTTGGACCTGTTTGGAAACCAAAATTGTTGGTTTTCTCAGGCACAGGCTCGTATGTTCTGAGTATCAGTACCTGTGTGTCAATATAACTCACATCGGTAGGGATATTGTTGGCTTGAAAATGTGAGGGGCTATTTCGAGAAAATATCTGATGTACGAGGGGTGATCGGAAAGTACGTATAAAAATGCTGTGAAATAAGTATCCGTCAACCGATTGATATGAAATTTTGTACGAATAAACATTGATCCTTTTGTAATTAAATGCAATTGTCATTTTAAAATAATGACGTCAGACGTTCATGCACGAGACAGCATAATGACGTCAATTCACGTGACACGGCGCACCTGTACCCCTAGGTTGATTTTGTTAGTGTATTTGGGGGGGGGGGGGGGTTGGAAAAATTGGTCGACATTTTTTAATGGAAAATAATTTTCTAACATTAATTGACCATTTTTCGAAAACATATGGCATTCTGATGCGTTATCAACTAATACGGTGAAATTGAATTCAACAGATTAGCGTAAAATATGCAAAAACGTCGATTTCATTTTGTAAACTTAAATTCAATACCTTGTTTTCTGGCCGATGTTTAACGAAATGATAAAAGACTGGCATAAACTATAACTAGTAGAGACAATGTCAAGAATAGATATGTTTCGAGCTTGCAGTAAATATATACTTTTAAAAAATGACTTCCCGAAAATGCAACATTTTCGACAATCTTAACAGTTTTGTGTTTGACACAGCCGGTATTTGCAAGACTCTACAGACAAATCCATTCGACAAGCAACCTCATAACTTTACAAACATAAGCCGTGTACGTTGCAGTTAATAAGTATTAAATAAAATGTGGGCATACACAATCAAAACGGGTGTTACAATACTTTGAACTAAGAAGTATTTTGAAATAAGAATCCCAGATAGCATGACAACGTTGGCCCAACGTAGGATTTCGGTAGTGTGCTACGTTGGCCCAACGTCATTTTGCTCATCGGGCCTCCGTTGGGCCAACGTGTTGGTCAACGTTGGCCAACATAGGTCAAAGTGTGCTGATAAAGTCGATTCAACGTTGGGCCAACGTTACATTTAAGTTGGCCTAATGTTAGTTAGCCTATCAAATACCAACCTTAGTACCTGTGCCTTAGTGCACTAAATGTTGAAGTATGCTAGTAGTAAAGTGAAATAGACAAAACAACTGCACATGTTTCGGTATCTTTATTAGAAATACATATATCAAACAAACATATTCAAGTAGCTCTGTTCCTTTATCAGGCTGCACGGATGAGTCCGTTGTTCTCCTTTGTAGCCGCTGTCATTGTTAAGGCTGTTCCTTTTCCGATTGTGCGGTGGCTGCGCATAGATGTACAGGCCGATCTGTTTGTTTGTTAAGCCTGATCTGTTTCCTTTTGAGTCTGTGGGTGAGCTTACATGAAAGCGCTGACTCGTCTGTTCATTTGCTGGTCTAGTGAATTCGCAGGATTGTCTTTTCCTACTATGGACTGTGCAGGATGATTCTTCCTTGAAAGTCTGCGTAGATGTGCAGAAGGATCCATGCCTTTGTTTGACTGTTCGACCGATCTGCTCCGTTGTTAGAGGTTTCCATTTATTTGTTAGAATGTGTACATGCTGATCTGGTTTGGGATGCGCAAACTGATCTTTTCTCTTTAAGTAGCAGTATCATCACAGCACAACTTAGATAAATCAATAAACAGCATAATTTATTTTTCAATGACATATTTATCTAATTTTCAAAACATGATAATAATTATGATAATAATTAAAACATGGTTTAACAACAGCAAAAATGAACATTACCAGAAAAAATAGAATAAAATGGAGAGAGGGAAAATAATTTACCATTTCTTACTTCTGCAACATTTTCGTTGTCTCTTCAACACACCGTTCATCCAGATACAACAAACGCGGAAAGGTCTTCCAAACGCGGATATAAACATTAGTATTTAGAACGGCGGGGAAAAAGAGTGAGTATTTATTATCTTTGATTATAATGAATATCGGCTGAGTTGATTTTTGTTTGACATACAATGAAAAAGGACATAACTTTGCAAATGTTTACTTAAAATCCTGTCTCATAAATTCTATTAGTTCGGGAAATATAGGCTTCTAAATCTGACTTGGATGCACGAAAAGAGAAAAATCTTGGTAAGAATGTCTGTAAATCATTATTAAAGCACGATAATATGACCAAATTGACGTTTTTCAGAGGATCGGGGGTCGCTTCAACTGTTGCCATTACAAGAACTCACACAAAATTATAGAAAGAGAATAAGAACTATTTGAAATTGGGTACTCTCATTTAATATGGTGCAACATACCACGGTTCAAATTCTCAAGCAGGTGAAACAAACTCGGACCATTCGGTGCAACAAACACGGATAATAAAAACAATTCTCGCCTTATTTTAAGGAAAACTGGATGCAGTCATTGTTAAAGCCAATTTTGTATGGTTTAGAGTCCATAGATGGTTGGTTGAAGTCCAATTATGGCGTGATAAAACCACAACGAACGTGGGTTCATGAGCACTTTCACTACATTAGGAAACCTTGTTAACATGTTTTATAGAGCGAAAGATCCGTATCAGGTGCATGTTAACCGAGAAACTGTCCGTGCCTTTGTTTCCGTTCTTTAAATTCGACAATTTAAATCTCAGCTAGCTTTATGAAGTTTGATAGTGTCAGATATAGGCAGAGCTCCAAATGCTTTCGCCTTTCATATTCAAACACCAACTAAATTACGCATGTTTGTAGAACATATTGTGTAATGTATGGCTGCATTTCTGTCATTAATATATGAGCCGCATCGTGAGAAAACCGGATTTTTGCCTATGCGAAAACAAAGGCGCAGATCAGCTTCGCGGTAACCGCGAAGCTGATCAGCGCCTTTGTTTTCGCTATACGGATAGTACATTTCCTCTTCTACTTATATCCGAAACTTCAAGCTTCTAGCTCTTTTCTGAGCTTGTACAGGCCGGTTTGTGTCGGACCTGGTCGGAAACCCCGAAGACCGGTTTTCTCGCGTCGCGGCTCATATGGTCATTTTATCATGATTGTCTCTCTCACTCTCAAGTGTGGCGAACTGAAATACTTTGTAAAAGGTCCTCTATGACAACATGTAAAACAAATTATGAATACAAACGTACATAGGCTACGTAGATTCAAGAAGAGCATTTATCAGTTGTGAAAGAAATGTGCACAACGAACTCGTTATCATGCCTCTGGGAGTTGGTGTGATAATGATAATGACTGACCGTCTCTATATGACCTTGGCTGTTGATCCTGTAGTTTTAGTTTAAACATTTTTATTCAGATTCACAAATAACATATTTACATTCATTGGCTAAAGGTACATGGCGAAAATTATTAGAACGAAAGCAGAGCTGATAGAATTCTTCTCCATGCAAACGTTGATCCTGTACGTAATGAAACAACAACTAGAGGACCAATGGTCCTGTAAACGCTCACCTGAGAATTGGAATATATATCAATAAACTTGTTTGATTATTATGGCCATGGACGACCTATTTTGAACTTGCCGGAAAATAGGTCAAGGTCATCACAGGGTCATATATTATATACACATTGTAGTACTCTAGTCCACAATTCTACGTGCCAAGTTTGTTGAAATTTATCCACCGGTTCCGGAGAAGAAGATTTTTAATGGGTTTTTACCATATATGGACATGGCGGCCATCCTGGTCATGTGACCCGGATTATTTATGTATACCATCAGGAAACATGTCCGTGCAGTGAATACCCCCTTCAACCCTACTTTTATATGGTAAAACTGGGTATGGAGGGGTATACGATTTTTTTCTTATTTTGGTCCAAAACATAGATTGCGGGTACTCGTTAGAACCGCCTCGGTGAGGCGGTTCTAACGTGTACCCACAACCTATGTTTGAGCAAAAATAGGGAAAATATCATAACTTTTCCACTGATATTTTCATTTTTTATGTGAAAACAAAAATCGCTGTATTTTTGCATCGTGGTGTTTTCGTAATGCGCTGGTCCCACCTCCCCTTCCTATAGCTGCTTCATATAAAGTTTGGCTTTGATTGGCCAAGCGGTTTCAGAAAAGAAGATCTTTGAATATTATGGTGATATACATGTATATTACCCCAGGAAGGGGTGAGATCAGCCACTGTGATCCATTTTTTTCACAATCAAGTTTTTCTCTTCAAATGACATTTTGACAATTTCCCCATTCAAATGCACCTACAGTGTATGTTGACCTTGTCGTAAAATAGGTCAAGGTCATCACAGGGTCATTTATATAAACTTTGTAGAGCTCCTCTCATCATAGGCCTTCTGAGAAGAAGATTTCTAAAGGTTTTTGCTAGTTATAGCCATGGCGACCATCTTGGTTATATGACCTGGACCATTTATAAACTAAAGGATGCTCAACCTGACGTTTGGCTTTGATTGGCCAAGCGGTTTCAGAGAAGAAGGTCTTTGAATATTTTGGTAATATACATGTATATTCCCCCGGGGTGGTGACAGACCAGCCCCTAGGGTCCAAAATTTTTCAGAATCATAAATCTTCAGTCCATTTACCAATTTCCTATTAGTTTTTCCCTTAAAATGACATTTTGACAATTTTCCCCATTCAAATGCATGAGCCACCTATGTTGACCTTGCCGTAAAATATGTCAAGGTCATCCCAAGGTCATGATTTATATAAACTTTGTAGAGCTCCTCTCTCTCTGATGTTCCATGCCAAGTTTCAAAATCATAGGACTTCTGGTTCTGGAGAAGATTTTTAAAGGTTTTTACTATTAATAGCCATGGCGGCCATCTTTGTCATGTGACCTGGACCATTTATATAAACTTTCTTTCCCCCTTCCTAAGGATGCTCCTTGATTGGCCTAGCGGTTTCAAAGGAGAAGATCTTTGAAATGGTGGACGACGACGTAGCATGGCCATCCTATCAGCTCACCTTAGGCTCAGGTGAGCTAAAACTTATAGCAACGTGGCATAGTTTGACTCCTGATCCGGCGAGGTCGGGGGTGGGGCTGCAGGCATGCTGGCACCAGCGTTTTGTCTTAAAGCAAGACATTTTAATTTCCGTAGAACAGGTTAGTAACCAGGAAGCGGTGGCTCCTTCCTGACACGGCTGAAGAGTCGTTAACTGGGATGTTTATTCACAACACAAACACTCATGTACAAACAAATACCTTTACATGTGTATATATCATTTCTCTGGTTCTATGAAATAATTATCCATAGAAAAAAAGCTGTATAATATGATGTTATAACCGACTAAAAAGCCAACAAGATGCATTTATTGCACGTTTACTTTATAAAAATCTAGATTCTTCGTTGTATTTTAATTATAAAACGTTCTGTCAGTGTTTTGCACGTTAAAATGAGGTTTTCGAATCCGTGTTTGTTTTACCCAAATTATGTGGATCATCCGCGTTGTGTAGTATCAATGTCCGTGGTAAGTTGTACCTTGAAGTAAACAAGGCTGATTTTTAAACATGGATATCGACACCCAAAAAAACTTTTCCAGTTTGATGCATGGTATTAATATATTCCATAGATGTCGAAAATTAGTTTTGAAGAGATATTTGCACGAAACCAAACAAATAAATTCTACAAATATGAAAAGAATCGGGAAGTAGGCGAGAAAATCATGATTTACGAATTAAATTCGCTTGTATCTATAGTTTACAAAAATCTTTTGTTATGATACTGTACCATTCTCAAGATAAACCATTTTGCTTCAGCTCTACATTAACACAGTTTATATAAGAACAATTTAAATGCTGTTTGTTTATGTTTTCTTACCTTGTGTATTCCCGCGATACAGTTGTTTATATCCGCGTTTGGAAGACCTTTCCGCGTTTGTTGTATCTGGATGAACGGTGTGTTCAAACTGTAGTAAGAATCTGTTGTTAATTAAGCCGCTACGCGAGAAAACTGGTTTTGTGAATTTCCGACCAGGTCTGACACAAACAGGCCTATACACACTCAAAAAACGCTACAGACTTGAAGTATTGGTTATAAGCAGAAGAGGAATAGTGCTATCCATGTAGCGACAACAAAGATGCTGATCAGCTGTGCTGTTACTGCACAGCTGATCTACGCCTTTGTTTTCGCATAAACAAAAGTCCGGTTATCTCATGACGCGGCTCAATTATCCATAGATAATTGTGGCCACATATTATGTTCTTCTGTGTATCATGTTTGAGATTAATTTGTGGTGAAAGCAGTAGGTGACCTGTCTATTTTATGATAACAAATAATTTGATTATACCTAATGTGTTTCTTATCTAAGCATGTGCATCAAAAAGCTAAAAAAAATGGAAAACTATTTTTTTTTTTATCAATGCAAACAAAATAATATGAATATTAAATCTACACTTTATTGCACCAAAAATAGTTATTATTTAAGAAAAAAAAATGAGTTTCACATCAGAAATACATTACGTGTGCGATCAGCATGTGCATCTACACAGTCAGTCAGTGCAGGTCAATTACTATCTGAGCCTATGCATGAGAAAACCAACAATCTGGTTCTCTGACCAGGTCCAACACAAACCAGGCTGTAGAGCCGAAGAAAATAGAAATTTCAGATTTAGAAAGAATAGGCAAATGTACTTTCTCTGGAGTAAAAACAAAGGCGCTTATCACCTGTGCAGTAACCGCACAGCTGCGCCATTGTTTTCGCGTCTTTGTTTTCGCATATACAGAATGTTGGTGCTCTGATGCATCAGCTCACCTAGTGTAAAAGGTGATGTCGTGAAAAAAGTTTGCCTTTTACGAATTTCACCGTATGACAAGAAACAGGACAGTACATATAGAACTTCGACGTTACGTTGCGCCGCATAACGTTAGGCGGTGTTTCCATAACGACAGCTGCAACGCAAGTGTGCGTATTATGCATGCATTATTGCAATGGAATAACTGCATATATATTGCTGCATTATTTGGTGAAATTTCATTTCGAAATAACAAAAGATAAAGAAATGACAACATTTTTATACGAACTTTCCGATCACCCCTCGTAGAAACATGATTCCCTTCCTTATATGAGCCGTATCAAGCTGCTTATGCGAAAACATTAAGATGCAGATCAGCTGTGCAACTTGAATGCACAGCTAATCAGCGCCTTTCTTTTACGTAAATCTGAATTTTTAATTTTTGTACTATTTTCTGTGGCTGTACAGCTTGGTTTGTGTCGGACCTGATTGAAAACCAAATTTGTTGGTTTTCTCATGCGTAGGCTCATATTATAAGAGTTATTAGATGGTCCATTATTATGCCCCCAACTTCGGAAGAAGTTTAAGGTGCAGTCTGAGTAACGCTTAGCACTCGCTCAGGAACCGTTAGAGCTAGGATCTTGAAATTTGGTATGTAGTTTGTATATGAAAATTAAGAGGACCCATATTTTTTTCTTTCAGGTAAATTCAAGGGTCTAGGGACCCATTCTGTGAGAGTTATTTCCCTTTTTAATTCTTGATAAAGTGAATATATAGTGGGTACCTTGTGTGCGCAACTCCTCCTACACGTCTCAGCTACGATCAGATTCTGAGAAGCAAATTTTTGTTTCACCTGTTTTCAGAGGTGTTTTGTAAAAGTTGTACCCTTGGCTTTGTTTCACTTTTTCCGAAATCTCTAAGTTAAACAGTTTCAGAAAATATATACCTTTTTATCATTCTATGCCACAGAATTCCGTTATATCCAAAACTCTATTTCATCTTCAAAATCATGAAAAATTAAGAAAGGGGAGCTAACTTCTTACTTAGGAATCGGATTTGGCCGAAACTGCATATACTTAAAGCTGGTGTGTATATCCTGGTTATGAATAATTTTGAACAGAATCAGATCAATAGCTAGCTAGAAAATAAGAAAACATTGTTTTCACCATTATAACCCTATGGGACATATCCGTTGCCATGGTAACCAGAGTTTTGACCCATTCCACCCTATATTGTTATAAAAGCTGTGTTCTGATAAAAAAGATGCGTCATGTGAAATTTGATGGTTCTGGGTTCATTGGTTTTAGAAATTTTGCACTTTTTGTTGTAGATTTTTTCTCTACGGACAGGACATTTTTGACCAAAATATAATTTCTATAATTCTACATTGTCATTGGCGTTGGTATAATATTTTTCTCATGACAATTATAAGTTCAAAAGACTCCATTTCCCAATGTGATTTAAACTTCCAGAAGTATGTGACGTCATAGAGAAATGACATATTACGGACAGGACACTTTTTTGTTACATTGTCCTCAGTAATTTGGGATATAAATATCTATCCAGTGATAAAAGTAAGTCACGCGACTGGTTATGTTTATCGCACCTGCTAATAGCAGGGTGCGATATAGGAGTCCAAATTTCTGTCCGTCCGTCCGTCCGTTCGTCCGTCCGTCAACATTTACGTCGAAGTTTAGTTTTCTCGACATCAGTGATAGCTGCGAGTCTGAAACCTTGCATAGTAATTGTCCTCGACATACCCTTCAAGCCGCCACCTTGACCCAGTACCCTTGACCTATATTTCACGGTCCACTGACTGAAAATTTTTACGTCGAAGTTTGATTTTCTCGACATCAGTGATAGCCGTGAGGGTGAAACCTTGCATAGTAATTGTCCTTGACATACCCTTCAAGCATGCAGCTTGACCCGCTGACCTTGACCTATATTTCACGGTCCACTGACTTTAAAAATTTTTACGTCGAAGTTTGGTTTTCTCGACATCAGTGATAGCTGCGAGGGTGAAACCTTGCATAGTAATTGTCCTTGACATACCCTTCAAGCATGCACCTTGACCGGCTGACCTTGACCTATATTTTATGGTCCACTGACTTTGTAAATTTTTACGTCGAAGTTTGGTTTTCTCGACATCAGTGATAGCTGCGAGGGTGAAACCTTGCATAGTAATTGTCATTGACATACCCTTCAAGCACGCACCTTGACCCGTTGACCTTGACCTATATTTCACGGTCCATTGACTTTGTTAATTTTTACGTCAAAGTTTGGTTTTCTCTGCATCAGTGATAGCTGCGAGTGTGAAACCTTGCATAGTAATTGTCCTTGAAATACCCTTCAAGCACACACCTTGACCCGCTGACCTTGACCTATATTTCATGGTCCATTGACTTTGTTAATTTTTACGCCAAATTGTTTTTTTCTGCATCAGTGATAGCTGTGAGTGTGAAACCTTGCATAGTAAATGTTCTCCACATACCCTTTCAGAACACACCTTTATCTGGTGCTTTTGACCTATATTTCACGTTTTTAGTTATTTTGCCCGATGCAGGTGCGATATCGACCTCAGCGGAGTTCTTGTTATCGATAAGGTATGTCCAAATATTGTTTATAACACATGGGAAGTAGTATTGGATGTAACAGTCTGACTTATCTGGCAGGTCACTTTTCTCACTTTAAAATACCTCATTTTGGCACATGTCATCAGCTTTAGTAATCATGGCATAACTCAAAAACAAATAGCCGTAGCTCATTCAAATAAACGGCAGAATAAAGGGGATATGGCCACTTACTAACCACAGAATATTTTATATGCAAATAAAGTGTCAGTTTCAATCCCCTTACACATAAAAAGAAGCAATTTTCAAGTGAGACAGTATAACACCTGTTTGGGGGGTATTTTTGGCTATTTTAACTTATACTGTGAAAAAATGGCTTGTTCAATCAACATGATTTTTTAGGCCAGTGAGAATTAATTGATCTTGGCATCCTGCAATTCCATTTAAGTAAGTTAGTGTCGAAGAATTCGCTACACAAACGCATAACACTTGGTAAATTTAAAATTGTCATCTGATCTTAGCTGACCCGTACAGTTTAATACGGATTTTCTTGAAACTTTACAGACATTGTGACCATGCTTTGAAGATATGCATGTGGTTGGGATATACTCCTCAGATTATTGCCACTTATTGAGCAAGTTGAACTTATAGGCGAGACGCTAGATTCTGTATCTACCGTATTTAACGAAATCGCACAACATCCTCCACATACTTTGTTTGCAGTATGCAATTGGTCCATTGGTCATCCTAGATGAGTTCTAGGCACGTTGTCGCCCCGGAAAGTGGTGCACAATATTTCTGCAGCTCGTTACATAAGATACATGTTCAAAATATATTTGTACCAACAAAATAGCGAAACCTACTATGCTCCACCCACTTTAATCATGCAACAACACTAAACATATCACGTACTAGAACAATTTAACGGACATACTTTATGACCTTTAAAAGTTGAAATTAGACAGTATACGGTGTTACAAACGTTACTTCTACATCTATGGCGTGAAAATAGGGGTTTGGGTTCAAAAACGTTTTTGTTTTTGGCATTTCTTTCTTCATATTCCAAAAACGAAAGGTCCTTTCTTACTGACCAATAGTTCAACTTGGCTTTTACACAAAATCATATATTTACATTAAATATTTAATTTATTTTATCTAAATAATTTAACATTTCCTAAGGGTACCGCCGTATGCTGTAACATTTGAAAAGTAGGCGTTTCAACAAAAATATCAAAATGAATAACTGTTATATGTGCGTGTAAATTATTTAGTTCTATTTTACACACCCTATGATAATACATGTTTAGTGTGCTAAAATACACAGCAAGTGACTTGCAAGTATGCTCATGGTAACGTATGTAACACCTTAATGTTCAAACATGGGTAGATTTCGTTTTGGTGATTATAAATGTATATATAGTGAGCCGCTTCATGCAAAAACACCCAGATTCTTCCTATATGAAAACAAAGATGCAGTTACTGCACAGCTGATCAGCACACTTGTTTACTCTACACAGATAATTCAAACTTCTTCTTTAATCCGAAATTTCAAGCGTCTAAATTTTGCGACTGTGTAGAAGGAATATTGTCGGAAGAGGGGTTTTCGCGCGCTGCGGCTCACGTGAAAGTGGTCTCACATAATTATCTGCAAAGGTTTTCGCATAGAACACAGTAAGGTGTTTGGAATATGTTTTGACCCACTGGTGACTTGTCAGTATGTTCATGGTAACGTATGTAACACCTTTTTCATATAGGCCACTGTAAGGTATATATTATGAGTTGGTGACCCATCGTTAAAGCGTCTGCTCCTGATTGCGAGTTTGTGTTGCTCGACCTCTTCGGTGCCATGTTGTGTCATTGAACAAGATCCACGATGAATCTTTCTCATGTGCGAACTTAATGACTTAGGAAGACAAAGACTTCGCAAATATCACACTGACAGTCGCATCCAACTAGATGCGAATATATCCTCAAACTCCTGGACCCATTTATTTTATACTTTATGTGGTATTCCTTACAGCTTGTGTGCGCCTTTCGAAACTATTGATATGACGTAGTGTTTGATATATACCTGTAGAGTAAATCCATCAGATCGAATGAACGAGAAAGAAGGACATTATCTAGCCCTGCGACACCAGTTCCCCGGGAGTGACAAAATCCAATGTAAAGCAGTAATAACACAAAATATGAATTTCTTGAGGGCCCTCGGTGTGAAATCCGAACATAGAACAGGATGTGCAAACAACGTGTATGCGTTTTAACAGATAACGAAAAAGCTTTCTTGCCAGGGATGCCGTAACTGCACTTTAGACAAAGAAGACACAGATGCGCGAATTTTCATAACAACCACGATGCTTCTGACGGTACAATCAGTCTTTGTTTTATGCTGCTGTCTATTCTAGCCAAATAATTGCAATACATTATGGTTCCACGCTGGAAATCCTGAAAAAGCACAATACTAGCAGTCTGTCGTTTTGAGCAAGCCTTGATGTCCTGGTAAGACTCTCGACCAGTCCATATCTTCAAGAGAATAGAAGTTATGACTACACAATAAGGCAGTTTAGGTGAGACTCCACACAATGGCATTGGTAAAACGAAAGCTTGGAATGTTGCTGAGAAAAGCGGTCAGTCACAAACTACCTTGTGCAAACAAATGATGGGAAATGATAACACTCCCCACAGCACATAAGAAGGTGTACGAAAAACCATTTGCCGATTCTGTTCACCTGCTGGGCAATCTGGTTCAAGTGTAAATAGTGTCCGTCACTTGTTCTGTTGCCATTAGCGCTAAAAATGTACCACCAAAGCATGATCGTTTGATGACACATTTATAACGTGAAAACTTCAAAAACATGTTTTCAGCCCTAGCAGAAACGCTCAACCAGAATCCCTCAGAAGGTTGGTCGGGTGGGAATATTGGCCCCGCTCATCGGGTCCTTAAGAAATAGATGGACTTCTTTTGCCTCCAGGCATAGCTTATACGCTACTTACTGACCATCTTATTACTGGTTAACCGCTCAGGTCTGAGCCTGACCAGGAAAAGTGTTTTAAAATCAAACCATCCATTTGTATAAGTCGTAGTGGCTTACTTGGATGGTTATATTTAAAGCATTGTTTGGATGTCATCCATCCGATTTTCGGGCAAAAGTCCCATAAATGGAATCAACGTCTCAATATGACAATGGCTGTTGACTAGACTGTTAAGCATCAACTCAAATTCAAACAAAACAACCGCATCTATGGTACTTATATTGAAGCAGTGCTCATGACCAAGGACTGAACATTTTTTGTTCCGTTTAACGTCCCTTTCAATATTATTTCAGCTCATATGAGACGGGCCAACCGATAGGTGGGGCGAAACGGGAGAATCCCGAGAAAAAACCCACCTGGCACACGCGCAAGCAGAACGGCTTGTCTCACATGCGCCCCGAACCCAGACAAAATGAATTACCATGCACAGAGTTGTGCTTTTGTATGGCCGGCGAGTCATTTCATAATCCGGAAATCGGAAAACAATCTTAAGGTGACGATTATTATATCTTATTACTATTTGTTTTCCTTAGGTTTTAACACCTAAAATTTTAAGTGAAAAATGTGTTACATACGTTACCATTAAATCGCCCGTCACCCGCATTGATATTTGCTTACTAATATTGGCAAGCTTTGTGAACGGTAACTTAAGAAATAGTAACTGACGGTGTTGATGATGTCATTTCATAACACTGGATACTAACAATGGTGTAAAACATGCTTTGGGATTTTGTGGTTTGGGTGTGCGCGCTTTAAGTTCACTGACAACCGGATTACATTCTTGAATTGGCAAGCTTTGTGAACGGTAACTTAAGAAATAGTAACTGACGGTGTTGATGATGTCATTTCATAACACTGGATACTAACAATGGTGTAAAACATGCTTTGGGATTTTGTGGTTTGGGTGTGCGCGCTTTAAGTTCACTGACAACCGGATTACATTCTTGAATATTTGCTATATCTTATATGATTTCTAAATTAGTGCTAAATCATAATTACATACAGCGATGAGCATTTTATCGGCATTAAAATCATTAAAACTGATTTTTGATATTTAATAATTATGTGTTACATACGTTACCATATTTACCAATCAAAAGTACACATTTCTGGCAAAGCAGTGAGCATTAATCTTAAAGAAGGCATATATGTTATTGATCTACAACAAGATGATTGTGTATTTTTTCTTCTTCTTTTCTTCAAACTTGTCTGTTCATAGTTGACTTTGAACACTTTATTTTTTCATAATCTGAAGTGAGTTATTGTGGACTATCTGCAATAACTTTCGACTAAGGAATGACATGATGATTAGTTTTTTCAGGTTTGTAAAAGAAAGGGAATAAGTGTCTTTTAGACCAGTGTATCTAAAATATAAATGTGCAAAGAAAAGTATATTAAAATAGTCTACTGTTCTGTAATTAAACTCTGAACAGTCCGTTTTGAAAATGTAACATACGTAACACCATTGATGCATATATGTGATTAAAAGTATCAACACATGTGCCAGTAACATTCTTTCATCAAATGACGTTAATATATTTAGGTTTGGAATTTATTGTTCATAGTGAATTTTTCAAACTTAGAGTATATTTCTGTTTTGAATGGGTAACATACGACGTGCGTAACGGCTTTTGGAGGGCAAATGCACCATACCATTTGGCGACAACGTGCATAGAAAATCTTTATATTGATCAACAAAGCCATCCGTATTGTATTAAAAGTGAAATTCGCAAAGAGAAGTATATTAAAATAGCTTACTGTTCTGTAATTAACATTTACACAGGCTGTTTGGAGAATGTAACATACGTAACACCATCGATGCATGAAAATTATTAAATATATCAATATATGTGCCCGTAACATTCTTACATCAGACGATATTAATAGATGTAGGTTTGGAATTTAGATCAGAGATTCATAGTGTATTTTACAAACTTAGAGCACATTTCTGGTTTGAATGGGTAACATACGTAACGACTTCTGGAGGACAAATGCACCATATCACAGGGCGACAACGTGCCTAGAAGCTCTTTATATTGATCAAAGAAGCCACCCATAGTATCAAACCTAGTATGTGGAGGGTGTTGTGGGAAACGAAAAATTTCCCTAACAACCGTCTCCTCTATTAGTCATATTTCAGACATTTTCTCATCCTGAAAGTGAGTTACCAGTTGGGGGCATAGTATTTTATAAACACATTTTCTAGTGAAAATAAAAGTGCATTTTTGCCCATGGCTCCTTCCAAAATTATCCCTGTATCCGTTTATCTGGTGGGTCTGTAGATCTGATCGTTGCTTAATTTTATTCTCATTACGAAAACATGCCCACGCAATATACAGAGATTTTTGTAAGTTGTAAAACATGAAAAGGACCTCTGACGGTGGTAATGGGAGTTATAATGTATAGCTGCCTCAGATTTTGAGAAAAATAAATTTTGGTCAAACGCTTTTGTTTTTGTATACATGTTTGCTGGTAGTCCATAGTTTATGATATTGGTATGAGAAATTTGTTTCAATAGATGTACTGCTTTATTTTTTGGTTAAAATGGGCATATTTTGTATTAAACATATAGGAAAATAGAAAAGTAGTTTTTTAACTTTGTTCCCCCCCGAGTCCCAAGAAATCCCTTTGCATGTGAATGTATTGTCATATTTTACATAATATATGTGAATGGCGTTCTGGGACTCGGGGGGGGGGGGGAACACTACCCTACAGCCCAAAATGTTATCTCAATACTGGAGCCCAAGTATGTGAAATTGTTCTAAACTTAAAATTAAAAAGAAAACAAAACAGCTGTTAAGTTGTAAGTCATATATAAAGTACAAAAAATGGATATATACATGTGTTTCCAAAATAAACCCAAATCTGCATGATTTATAACCACCTTTTATGTTCCATTCCCTAGAAAATGAGAGCACAGTTCATTCTGTGGAACAAACTTTTGTAATCATTCTATACTAAAATTGTCCACTTGTTTACACGGCCAATAACCTCTTGCACCACAAAAAGTAACATTGGTGGACTGTTTTCTTTTCTTTTTTTTTTAAATGTATTAATTTTAAAATCAACAACTTTTCAGTCACGTCGGTACGATGCCACTACTATTGGAACTTAAAATGTCTTTGTCATTGGTACATTATACAGCAACGTAAAGTTTCAAATCACCATGACATTTTGGGATGTTTACACAGTTTACCTTTCATTCTCATAAAACTATTAGTTAGGCATCAAAACATTAATCTTTCGGTTCTTTAATGCAACCGAATCTAAATAGAGGCCCTGGGTTTGATCCAATCGTGGGGAGCCGTGCTGTGCCTGAGACACATTAACTCCCCAGAGTACTGGGTACAAGAAGCAATACGTGGCTCAGTCCCAAAATGACTGAAAACTTGTTAGTGATGTTTGACCATTATCTAAACGAACCAAAAAATAATGTTTATGATTAGCATCACAACGAGAAAAACATTACATTGAAACGAGACACATGTAAGACAAGCCAAGTTCTGTTTGCGGGTGTGCAAGTTTGCCCATCCCCTTTCTCATTAATATGTTCACCGCTCTTAAAAGGATCTCAGTTTTAATTTTTATTTCTCTGGATTCTCGTGTTTTCGCCCACTTACTGATTGGTCCATCTCATATGAGCTGAAATAATCTTGAAAGGGACATGAAACTGAATCAGAAAATAAATACACTGCAGGCCGTGTTGTAACAGGTTTATACAGGTAAATAAATATTCATGCAAGGTTGCTCAGTGTGACCAAGTTTTGTCACAATGGGTCGTGTCTGGAGAAAATGTTTTGATTAAGATCAAACTCTAATCAAGCTGTGCAACACAAAGAAGATGGTCCTGATGGATTGGAGTTTTGTTTATTAATGACACGATTCTGAGTAGCTGGCTGATCATCGCTGATCTGGGTATATGGCTTTGCATATAACAGATAGCAGGTTTTCTCATAAGGTAACAGTGTCTTGTATTATGTTTGGTACTATTGAGCCAATAATATTATACAGGTAACTGCTAAAGGTTTGTACCCAAAATGTTGACATTGTAATATTTCAATTTTATTTCAATGGCATTATGCATGTTTATCACATTTAATATAGTGTTCCATGCACAAAATATGATACAGTAGTGGAATTACGGGACTACAAGCAAGGAAAAGCGAAAAAAAAAAATAATAATTTTTCTCACTTTTGAAATTTTGACCCCCACCCCCGCTAAAATTACCTTTTTTACACTATATGGAGGAAATAGTCAAAACTTTTAATAGTTATAGGTTCAGAATACATTGGGCTATTGCCCTAATTATGAAATACCACCACCAGGACCTTTGAAACATTGTTATGGTCTTTTGAAAACGAGGCATAAAACCCCAAAGAACGTCACTGATTCTTTTCAGTAGAAAGTTTTTGCTATTTTTCCTTAAAACATAATTGTGGGTACACATTAGAACCGCCTCGCTGAGGCGGTTCTAACGAGTACCCAAAATCTATGTTTTGGAGCAAAAATAAGAACCAGAGGACCAATGGTCCTGTAAACGCTCACCTGAGATCTGCTGTATATACCAATAAACTTGCTTGAATATTATGAAAAATAGCCCCAGTAAAGGGGCAGATGAAGCCCTGTGGCCATTTTTTTTTCACAATAATCAGTATCCTGTCCATTTGCCAATTTCTTGCAAGTTTTTCCCTTCAAATGCCATTTTAACAGTCTTACCCATTCAAATGCATAGGGACCCATGTTGACCTTGCCGTAAAATAGGTCAAGGTCATCACAGGGTCATGATTTATATACGAATATACATTGTAGTACTCGAGTCATCGATGCTTGTTGAAATCGGTAGACCAGTTCCAGAAATTTTTGAAGGGTTTTTACCATATATGGGCATGGCTGCCATCTTGGTAAAGTGACCTGGATTATTTATATATACTTTGGTTCCCCCATTCTATAGATGCTTCACATAAAATTTGAGCGGTTTCAGAGTAGATGATGTTTGAATATTATGGTAATATCCATGTATATTGCCCCGGGGTGGGGGCATATGAGCCCCTTGGGTCCATTTTTCGGAATCATTACTATTCAGTCCCACTGCCGATTTCCTGCAAGGTTTTAAAGATGACTTTTTAATAGTTTTCCCCATTCAAATGCATTGGTGACCTATGTTGACTTTACCGTAAAATAGGTCAAGTTCACCACAGGGTCATGATTTATATATACAATATAGTACTTTAGCCATCTATGCTTATTGCCAAGTTTTTGTGAAATTTGTCCACCAATTCTGGATCTGGAGAAGTAGATTTTTAAAGGGTTTTTACCATATAGTGGCATGGCGGCCATCTTGCTCACGTGGCCTGAATTATTTATATATACATTGGTTCCCGCATCCTATACATGCTTCACATAAAATTTGGCTTTGATTGGCCAAGCGGTTACAGATAAGTTTGAGTATTATGGTAATATGCATGTATATTGCCCTGGGGTGTGGGCATATGAGCCCCTTTGGTCCAATTAATATTCAGTCCTACTGCCCATTTCCTTCAAGATCTTCACTTTAAATGACTTTTAAACAATTTTCCCCATTCAAATGCATTGGTGTCCTATGATGACCTTGCTCATGTGACCTGGACTATTTATAAATACATTAGTTCCCCCTTCCCATGGATGCTTCACATTAAATTTGGCTTTAATTGGCCAAGCGAATTCAGAGAAGAAGATCTTTGAAAATGGTGGACGACGGACGGACGATCATGACTATCCTATAAGCTCACCTTCTGAGCCTAACAGTTCAGGCGAGCTAAAAATAGGTGTACCCCTGCATACCCGAGTTTTGCTATATAAGAGTGGGGTTTGAGGGGGTACACATTTTATGGGCATGTTTTCCTGATGTGTTTTCAAGGAAAATCTGAGTTTCTGGGTCTGACAGTCATAACTCCAGTTAATGTAAACAAGTAGCCCAAGGGCAACGATCGCTCACCTGAGAGCCAACAAGTACAGTCACATTCTTTTTTTTCTTTTTTAAGATCTGATCAAAATTGAAGATGCTGGAGTGGCCACAACACTAAAAATTGATTTTTCAAACATTCAAGGGCAGCTAACTCCGCAGTCCAGGGTCGAATCTGGCTCAAATTCGAAAAAAAATGAAGGCGCTAGAGTGGCCACAATACAAAATATTGATTTTTCAAGCACTAAAGGGCAGCTAACTCCGCAGTCAGAGGTCGGATGTGGCCGAAGTTCGAACTTATCCGAGATATTGTAGTTATTCTTGTTACCTGCAAGAATGAAGAAGATCCATTGAAAACAAAGATGCTAGAGAGGCAACAACACAAACAAATAGCCCAAGGGCAACAATAGCTCACATGAGAGTCAAGAAGTACAGTAACTGGATGAAAGAAAATCAGTTTTTCTGCTATAGTTTGTGGAGTTGAAAATTTAAATTCAGCTGATTTCAGAACTTTTCCAAAATAATCAAGCAGGCCTTGAGTGATTTTAGATCCCTGTTTCATTAATGTTTCTTTCAGTTTCTGATTTGATGTCAATAGTTTATCTGTTATTCATATTTGTTTGTTTGTATGATGTTTTAACATCCCAGTCAACAATTTTTCACCATGTCAGGACAAAGCCACCTCTTTATGGGTATTCACCTGTGCTCTGGGGCTTATGTGTCTTGCTCAAAGACACAACACGGTGCCACCATTGGGGATCGAACCCAAGACCTCTCCATTCGCAGTCTGGTGCTCTACCACTATGCCACCACACCCCACTCTCTTATTAATAATGCGCTCTAGGTATACAATATGTGGCTTTTGTGTCATGCATATTTAAATGTTTGGTTATCCCATCTGGCAGATATGATGTTGGTTGTGATCTTGTCATTTCCTGTCCAATTCCTATAATGGGTAGTTTAAAGAAAAGATAGTTGCTAAGTCATCTCAAGCTGCTCACTTAAGCAACTTAACTACTAGGTCAACTTTTTGTCAACACCTATTTGCATTTTTTGTTTTTCTCCAAACTGTGTTTTCATGGTAAGACTTTGATTCTGAGTGCACCAGATCACGGTCATTGCTTTCTTAAACTTTTTAGGCTTTTTCTTTCTCATGTCTTATTTCTTGCTTGAAGAAATAAGACAATATTAGGAGAAGACAATATTTTTTTCTTCCATTGATTTAAGAATAAAAGAAAATTCACTCAGTGCTAGTTATCTGTCCCTAGGAGGCTTGCCTAGTGGCAGTGTGATTTGCATTACCTTAAATCCAGGCATGATCTAAGCTGTTCATTTTTGATGTAAAGCATCAAATAAAACAAATAAGGGATTTGAGCAAAAAGAAAGAATTAACTTTTTTTTATTATTTATTCAACTTTAATTCAATATCAACTAATTTAGATACATGTGAGTAATGATAATATGGGTATTATATAAAGCAAATATTATTGTTAGATTTTTACAGCAGAATACATGTATCAACATGCAGAAACATATGCACAGTCCTGCAGAATGATTGTAATGTCACAAGTATTATCATAATTAATAATTAGGTTGGTTAATTGTTTAACGCCCCAGTCAAATGTGATTAAGCCACCCCTTCCAGTACTTTGGAGAGTTTTGAAAGTATTGCACAAAAATTGTACTTTTGGGGTCCCAACTCAGGACCATCTGATGCTCTGCTAGGGATTCTCCGATTCCTAAAAAAACTTAATTACACTACACTACATCATAACCTTATGTAACAAGCACTTATACATATTTTTGTATGTGTCTTAAATTCAAGTTCAAAATGTTTTGATATACAGTTACAAGATGCACCCAAAGCATGCATTTTGGTGTTTTAAAACATACAGACCAATCTGTGGTAGAGTCTGAAGCTTTTTCTAACGTTACAATTATTGTCCATGTACTTTGCAGATAAGCCTCTAGTGGTTTACCTACAAAACATCCAGCCATTATTATGGTCCTTTACATAAATGCCATAGACAGCTTAGATATTCAATTGTTTACAAGCACTTTGATAGTCAAATGTCTGGTTTTGGTGACAACTTTAGTTCAGACATGTAATTTGGAAGTTGACACTTATCATTGTTAATTATACGAGGGTTGGGATTTAAGTTCGTAGACTTTGGCTACTTATTGAGTGTTACAGCATTTATCCGATATTTGATGCATTATTATAAAGAAACAATGTCTCCTTGTTTCGTGTTTACAATATTTTTCAAGACACTTTGCGCAGTGCTCATAAAATGGTCTCTATAGCAACATAGGTTTCGCTACCCGGGGCACGTCGAATTTCTAACAATTCTGAAGTTATTTGGCGTTGAAGAACACGCCAATAATTATCATATTGTAAACCAAAACTTAAGCTAAATCATTTTAAGGCATTGCAGTTTCATGTTGTAATCTCAGTTTAATTTTTTAAGCATTATGTCGACGACTTGATTTTTTATTGGAGAAAATATATTGCCAGTCGCGCTGCTTGGAAAAGAAAAAAATGGCGTTAACAGGCAACGTCGAAACAACAGCATTGATCAAATCTTATGTTTGATTAGCAAAAATACCCACCGAAACATTCAAAATGATAGGGATGTGTTGTACAGTTGTGGAACAGATCGTGCAGTGGTATTTTAAAATGGATGTGAGATTTCAAATAGAGGTACTTGAATTTTAACGATGAGAAATGCAATCGTCTACAAATGCTACTGGCAACATTCTTGATTTAAAACACTGATATGCATGATACGCACAGACAGTTATGTATAAGAACGATATCTGATAATGAAAGTATTTCCACAATAATAATTCCGAAATCCCTGAAGGAAATCTTGCAAATAAGTTAAGGCATAACTTGTTGTTTGGTTACAAACAAGGCGTTTTAATGCTGAAACTTATTAAAATTTGACGTAGTTTTGACGTCAGAATTTCCACGACGTGCCCCGGGTGATGAAAGGTCATTGTTTTTAATTCATTGTTGTGCGAATACCATTTTGAGTATAACAATACTTTATACCTTATATGATAGGTAAAAGAATGTATTATCAGATTATAGCATTTTAATTTCTGCGTGACAGACATCCGATCTTTTACAAAGAAAGTCTACGAACTTAAATCCCAACCCACGTATATGCTCATTGTGGAGCTGTCACACTGAAATACACTATCTTCCTCAGAGTATGATGACTATGTACCACCATAATTAATACTCTCTGGCTGATCTTTTTATATGTGATTGATAAAATGATGTTCTGTAGCTTTATTAGGACAAATGGAATCATAATCTTTGCCAACAGTTCTTTTCACAAAACACACTGATCATAGAACAATAGTTCAATGGTACAGGGTATAAACACACTGTATTTGGTTTTGATGACAGCTACATTTCCGATTATGAGCTTTGGAAACTGACATCAGTTATAATTGTTCCTGTTGACAAGAAAAAACACAAAATACTGGTGTTGTTGTCATACTGAAATTAACTGTCTTTGTTGAAGTTGTGTATGACTGTATCATCAAAACTTTCTGGCTGAACTATATGAGATTGATCATGCCCCTGGCTTTCGTTGAGAGAAAGATCATCATAGTCGTTTGTGTAGATATTTTTCACTTACTTAATGCAAAAGAGTGCTTATAGCATTTTAACCAGAGGACCAATGGTCCTGTAAACGCTCATCTGAGATCTGCTGTTTATACGAATGTTATAGAAAATAGTCCCAGTATAGGGGCAGATGAAGCCCTTGGGTCATTTTTTTTTCAGAATAGTCAATATACTGTCCATACAAGTTTTTCCCTTCAAATGATATCTTAACAGTTTACCCATTCAAATACATAGGCAACCCATGTTGACCTTGCCTTAAAATAGGTCAAGATCATTACAGGGTCATGGTTTATATAAACATTGTAGTACTTGAGTCATCGATGCTTCATGCCAAGTTTCTTCAAAATCGGTCCACCGGTTCCGGAGAAGAAGATTTTTGAAGGGTTTATACCATATATGGGCATAGCGGCCATCTTGGTCATATGACCTTGATTATTTATATATACATTGATTCCCCCATTCTATAAATGCTTCACATGAAATTTGGCTTTGATTGGCCAAGCGGTTTCAGAGGAGAAGATGCTTGAATATTATGGTAATATACATGTATAATGCCCCGGGGCTGGGGCAAATGAGCCCCTGGGGTCCAATTTTTTTCAGAGTCATTAATATTCAGTCCTACTGCCCATTTCCTGCCAGACTTTCACTTTAAATGACATTTTAAAAGTTTTTTTCCCATTCAAATGCATTGGCGACCTATGTTGACCTTGCCGTAAAATAGGTCAAGGTCATCCAAAGGTCATAATTTATGAACACATAGTAGTACTGTAGTCCCCAATGCTTCATGCCAAGCTTTGGTGAAATCGGTCCATTGGTTCAGGAGAAGAAGAATTTTAAAGGGTTTTTACCATATATGGGCTTGGCGGCCATCTTGGTCAAGTGACCTGGATTATTTATAAACACATTGATTCCCCTTCCCATAGATGCTTCCTATAAAATTGGGCTTTGATTGGCCAAGTGGTTTCAGAGAAGAAGATCTTTGAATATTTCTGTAATATACATATATATTGCCCCGTGTTGGGGGCAGACCAACCCCTGGGGTCCAAATTTTTTCAGGATTACTTACCTTGAGTCCATTTGCCCATTTCCTGCATGATTTGCCTTTCAAATGACATTTTAACAATTTTCCCCCATTCAAATGCATGGGCGACCTATGTTGACCTTGCCGTAAAATAGGTCAAGGTCATCCAAAGGTCATAATTTATAAACACATTGTAGTACTCTAGTCCCCAATGCTTCATGCCAAGTTTCGTTGAAACTGGTCTAGTGGTTCCGGAGAAGAAGAATTTTGAAGAGTTTTTACCATATATGGGCATGGTGGTCATCTTGGTCATGTTACCTAGATTATTTATAAACGCATTGATTCCCCCTTCCCATAGATGCTTCCTATAAAATTGGGTTTTGATTGGCCAAGTGGTTACAGAGAAGAAGATCTTTGAAGATTTTTGTAATATTATACAATTATTGACTTCAATGAGGTAGACATAAGGAATTATCTACCCGACAAAAATTATATTCACCGAGGCCGTAAGGCCGAGGTGAATATAATTTTTGAGGGTAGATAAATCCTTATGTCTACCGATATTGAAGTCAATAAATGTTTTGTTATATGACTTTTTGACTGTTAAAGCAAATTTTCTACTTTCATTTTTGAAGCTAAAATCAGAATGTCTAACAAAGATCCTTCTTACAAGTTTTAACAACTGTTTCTGAAATATTTTAAAAGGCGGTTTCCCAATAAATGCCTTTTATTTTGTGTTTAAAAGACACGTCAGTTAAAGTAAAATATGCTACTCTTTTTAGATATACCCATTTAGCCAAAGAGAAATGAACACAAATAAAACAAAATTGTTGTTAAAACTCATGAAAAGTCCTTAGTTTACCTGTTGAATGTTGATACATCAAATCATGTCAATTTCACATAGCCCATGTTAATTTCATGCTGATACTATTTTTAGGTACTCAGGAGGGGACTATAGATTTTGGAAGTTAATATAGAAAATCTGTCAAAATAATTAACCTCCAGGAACTGGTTTGATCTGGTTTTCATCAGTTTTGTCCAGTTTTAGAAGAATATAAGGATTTATTGATACTGAATGAGCCAATCAGGAGAAAGGATTTTCTTCAGTCATATAACAAACATGTATATTGCCCCGGGATGGGGGCACACCAACCCCTGGGGTCCAATTTTTTCAGAATTACCTACCTTCAGTCCATTTGCCCATTTCCTGCAAGATTTGCCTTTCAAATGACGTTTTAACAATTTTCCCCATTCAAATGCATGGGCAACCTATGTTGACCTTGCCGTAAAATAGGTCAAGGTCATCCAAAGGTCAAAATTTATAAACGTATTGTAATGCTCTAATTCCCGATGCTTCATGCCAAGTTTCGTTGAAATCGGTCCAGTGGTTCCGGAGAAGAAGAATTTGAAGGGTTTTTGCCATATATGGGCATGCCGGCCATCTTGGTCATGTGACCTGGATTATTTATAAACACATTGGTTCCCCTTCCTATAGATGCTTCATATAAAATTTGGCTTTGATTGGCCAAGTGGTTTCAGAGAAGAAGATCTTTGAATATTTTTGTAATTATTTATATACATGTATATTGCCCCAGGGTGGGTGCAGACCATTCCCTGGGGTCCAATTTTTTTCAGAATTACCTACTTTGAGTCCATTTGCCCATTTCCTGCAAGATGTGCCTTTCAAATGACATTTTAACAATTTTCCCCATTCAAATGCATGGGCGACCTATGTTGACCTTGCCGTAAAATATGTCAAGGTGATTCAAAGGTCATAATTTATAAACACATTGTAGTACTCTAGTCCCCGATGCTTCATGCCAAGTTTCGTTGAAATCGGTCCAGTGGTTCCTGAGAAGAAGAATTTAAAAGGGTTTTTAGCTCACCTGAGCCGTCAGGCTCACAAGGTGAGCTTATAGGATGGCCATGATCCGGCGTCCGTCCGTCCGTCCGTCCGTCGTCCGTCCGTCCGTCGTCCACCATTTTCAAAGATCTTCTTCTCTGAAACCGCTTAGCCAACCAAAGCCAAATTTTACATGAAGCATCTATGGGAAGGGGGAACCAATGTGTATATAAATAATCCAGGTCACATGACCAAGATGGCCGCCATGCCCATATATGGTAAAAACCCTTCAAAAATCTTCTTCTCCGGAACCGGTGGACTGATTTCAACGAAACTTGGCATGAAGCATCGATGACTCAAGTACTACAATGTATATATAAATCATGACCTTGCGGTGACCTTGACCTATTTTACGGCAAGGTCAACATAGGTCGCCAATGCATTTGAATGGGGAAAACTTTTAAAATGTCATTTAAAGTGAAAGTCTTGCAGGAAATGGGCAGTAGGACTGAATATTAATGATTCTGAAAAAAATTGGACCCCAGGGGCTCATATGCCCCCACCCCGGGGCAATATACATGTATATTACCATAATATTCAAACATCATCTCCTCTGAAACCGCTTGGCCAATCAAAGCCAAATTTTATGTGAAACATCAATAGGAAGGGGTAATCAATGTGTATATAAATAGTCCAGGTCACATGACCAAGATGGCCGCAATGCCCATATATGGTAAAAACCCTTCAAAAATCTTCTTCTCCAGAACCGGTGGATCGATTTCAAAGAAACTTGGCATGAAGCATCGATGGCTCAAGTACTACAATGTGTATATAAATCATGACCCTGTGATTACCTTGACCATTTTTACGGCAAGGTCAACATAGGTCGCCAATGCATTTGAATAGGGAAAACTTTTAAAATGTCATTTAAAGTGAAAGTCTTGCAGGAAATGGGCAGTAGGACTGAATATTAATGATTCTGAAAAAAATGGACCCCAGGGGCTCATGTGCCCCCCACCCCGGGGCAATATACATGTATATTACCATAATATTCAAACATCTTCTCCTCTGAAACCGCTTGGCGAATCAAAGCCAAATTTTATGTGAAGCATCTATAGAATGGGGGAATTAATGTATATATAAATTATCTAGTTCACAGGACCAAGATGGCTGCCATGCCCATATAAGGTAAAAACCCTTCAAAAATCTTCTTCTCCGAATCTGGTGGACCGATTTCAAAGAAACTTGGCATGAAGCACCAATGGCTGAAGTACTACAATGTGTATATAAATTATGACCCTGTGGTGACCTTGACCTATTTTAAGACAAGGTCAACATAGGTCGCCAATGCATTGGAATTGGGAAAACTTTTAAAAAGTCATTTGAGGTGAAAATCTTGCAGGAAATGGGTAGTAGGACTAAATATTAATGATTTTGAAAAAAAATGGACCTAAGGGCTCATATGCCCACACCCGGAGGCAATATACGTGTATATTACCATAATATTCAAACATCTCCTCTAAAACCACTTGGCCAATTGAAGCCAAATTTTATGTGAAGCATCTATAGGATGGGGGAACCAATGTATATATTAATAATCTAGGTCACATGACCAAGATGGCCACCATGCCCATATATGGTAAAAACCCTTCAAATATCTTCTTCTCTGAAACCAATAGATTGACTTCAATGAAACTTGGCATGAAGCATCCATGGCTATAGTACTACAATGTATATATAAATCATGACCCTGTGATGACCTTGACCAAGTTTATGGCAAGGTCAACATGGGTTGCCCATGCATTTGAATGGGAAAAACTGTTAAAATGTCATTTGAAGGGAAAAGCCAGTAAGAAATTGGCAAATGGACAGAATATTGATTATTCTGAAAAAAGAAAACGGCCCAAGGGCTTCATCTGCCCCTGCACTGGGGTTAAATACCATAATATTCAAACATGTTTATTGGTATATGCAGCAGACTCAGGTGAGCGTTTACAGGACCATTGGTCCTCTGGTTACCATATATGGGCATGCCGGCCATCTTGGTCATGTGACCTGAATTATTTATAAACACATTGATTCCCCCTTCGCATAGATGCTTCCTATAAAATTGGGCTTTGATTGGCCAAGTGGTTTCAGAGAACAAGATCTTTGAATATTTTTGTAATATACATGTATATTGCCTCGGGGTGGGGGCAGACCAACCCCTGGGGTCCAAATTTTTTTCAGAAATACCTACCTTCAGTCCATTTGCCCATTTCCTGCAAGATTTGCCTTTCACATGACATTTTAACAATTTTCCCCATTCAAATGCATGGGCAACCTATGTTGACCTTGCCGTAAAATAGGTCAAGGTCATCCAAAGGTCATAATTTATAAACACATTGTAGTACTCTAGTCCCCGATGCTTCACGCCAAGTTTCGTTGAAATCGGTCCAGTGGTTCCGGAGAAGAAGAATTTTAAAGGGTTTTTACCATATATGGGCATGGTGGCCATCTTGGTCATGTGACCTGGATTATTTATAAATACATTGGTTCCCCCTTCCTATAGATGTTTCATATAAAATTTGGCTTTGATTGGCCAAGCGGTTTCAGAGAAGAAGATCTTTAAAAATGGCGGATGGCGGACGACGGATGGACGGCCGACGGACGGACGCCGGATCATGGCCATCCTACAAGCTCACCTTGTGAGCCTAACGGCGCAGGTGAGCTAAAAAAGCTGAAAACTTTACCACAGAAATACCTCTAAACAAATGACAATTTCAAGTACAAAAAGGTTTGGTATACACATGAGTTTGATATTTGGAGTGATATTGTGTTTAAAGTTACATAAAAGAATTTATAATTGAACACAGAAATACATCTGCAAATATTTCATTGACTTATATGAGTATAGGCTAACAGTCATCAATTTTTCAGTCATGGCCACTCGTCTTTCTGGGTACACGAACAATACTTTGTAGAATAAATATCTTGATCAAGGAATCCTTACATCTTCCACTGAGCAGCAATGCTCCCCAAAAACATTCATGGACATGGAGAAAACAAAACATAATGATAACTTAAACACTGAACACCTTTTTCATATTGACACTGTGCAGTACCCCAAATGGAAAATCCTTCTCCCAGTACCATATGAAAATACAGAAATTAGATATCATGAAACTTTAAATAAGCATTGGTTTGAACAATTGGACATAAAACACTAAAATGTAAATACAAGGCAAAAAATAGACATATTTGAACTCATAATGAGCAGTTGGTTGAAACAAGGTATAAGGCTTACTAACAAGAGGACCAATGGTCCTGTAAACGCTCACCTGAGATTTGCTTCATAAAACAATAAACATATTTAAATATTATGGTATTTAACCCCAGTGCAGGGGCAGATGAAGCCCTTGGGCCATTTTCTTTTTTCAGAATAATCAATATTCTGTCCATTTGCCAATTTCCTGCTGATTTTCCTCTTCAAATAACATTTTAAAAGCAGATGAGCCCCTGGGGTCCATTTTTTCAGAATCATTAAATTTCAGTCCTACTGCCCATTTCCTGCAAGACTTTCACTTAAAATGACATCGTAAAAGTTTTTCCCATTCAAATGCATTGACGACCTATGTTGACCTTGCCATAAAATAGGTCAAGGTCACCACAGGGTCATGTTTTATATATACATTGTAGTACTTGCGTCATCCATACTTCATGCAAAGTTTCGTTGAAATCGGTTCACAGGTTCTGGAGAAGAAGATATTTTAAGGGTTTTTACCATATATGGGCATGGCGGCCATCTTGGCCATGTGACCTGGATTATTTATATACACATTGGTTCCCACTTCCTATAGATGCTTCATATAAAATTTGGCTTTGATTGGCCGAGTGTTTCAGAGAAAAAAATCTTTGAAAAGTGTGTATGGACGACAAACCGGCCAAGGTCAAGAGATGACCTTGACCTAAATTAATCATATACCTTCATCTAATCCATTAGTTGTTTGCATCTACCAATTTTCAGATCTCAGGCTGCAATAGTTTTCAAAAAATAGCTAATTTCCACTTTTCCCATTATAAGTGTATGGAAACTTAAAGTTACCATAGCAACCAGAGTTCTTATCCGACTGGAATAAAAAAACACAAATTATGTAGAGGCTACTGTCAGGAACATGTATACAAAGTACAGGATTCATCCACTTGACAGTTTCTGAGGAGGAGATTTTTGAATGTTTTTTTTCCCAAAATTTTGCCCTTTATGGGGCCCCAGCAACCAATCAAAATAAAGGATTAGGACAAAACTCGCAAGATACGCCAAACACTACTCAATAAACATTTCTGCAAAAACAAAATTCAAATGTCTGCAATTTTAGCGGAAAAATAGCCGATTTCCACTTTTCCCATTATAAGTCTATGGAAACTTTAAGTTGCCATAGCAACCACAGTTCTTATCCGCCTGGAATAAAAAACACAAATTATGTAGAGGCCACTGTCAGGAACATGTATACAAAGTATAGGCTTCATCCCCTTGACAGTTTCTGAGAAGAAGATTTTTGAATGTTTTTCGAAATTTTGCCCTATATGGGGCCCCTGCAACCAATCAAAATGCAGGATTAGGACAAAAGTCACATGAAACGTAGAGGACTACTCAATAAACATTTCAGCAAAAACAAAATTCAAATATCTCCAACAAGACAGCAAAAACTGGCAATTTTCACTTTTTTTCCATTATAAGTCTATGGGAAGCATAAGTTGCCATAGCAACCAGAGTTCTTATCTGATCGAAATAAATACACAAATATTCGTTCCCCCCACCTGTAGATGCTATATGTGAAATAATATGAAATAAGGCACCACCTTTGGCGCGACGCTCTGCTCCTATTGCGCCAATGATTTTAAAAGCTGATAAGTTCCTCATCCTCACCCTGGGGCCCTGCCAGGTGTCTTGCGGATCCTGGGAGAAGGTCATTTATTTTCAGGGGTCTGGGAAGCAAGCATTAACGTTTGGAGATTTAGGGAGCAGAGGAAATGGGCAATTAGGAAAACAACATTCTTTCAGAGAGCAGGCAGTAAAAAGACCTACCGGGTAGGACCTTACCCAGATGATCAGGGACACACAAGGGCATGGACCATAAAATTCGTCAGTTTTTCTTTTTGCACAATTTACAATGATTTCCGTACAACATAAAGTTCTAGATCTGTATTTTTAGGATAGACCATTCCGAAATAAGGGAGGTCGTTTTGTTTCATACGAACCTTCGTCGTTCGGTGCGACAAAGGCCATGCACTGTGCAGTTAACCGAACGCAACCATGTGACGTCATACTAAGCAAAAATGTGACGTCATGTTGTCATGATCAATCGGGAACAAAAACGACAGATATAATTTAGTAAGTATCTTTGTTTAATTCGTCCATTTAGGGCAGCCGCAGTCGAACAAAATGTTTGTCAACAATATTTCGAATGTTTCGACGTGAATAGTTGTTGCTATTCGCTACCCCGAATTCCGGTTCCGCCGACTGACGAAAGATTTTTTCTCTATCAATGTATCTAGAACAGAATAGAACAGAACATTTTTACCACGTTCTACCATAAGAGCGACGCAGGAGCGTCGCTATGAAAAGATTCGGCCTAGCAGCTTCAGAGGAAAAGTCGTTTGAAAATGTTGACGACGGACGACGACGACGACGCACGGACGCCGGCTCGACTACTATACTATAAGCTCACCTTGTCAGCCTTCGGCTCAGGTGAGCTAAAAATATTGAAAAAAGCCAACAAGACAAAAAATAGATTTTTGAACTGTGTGCAGTTGTATTAAAATCTGTATTACACATTTTCATTCACACAATACAGAAAGAGATTAAATTTGTTTATGTTGCTGTAGAAAAGGCCAAATTTAAATTACATGTATTATGGCTGCAAAGTTCTAAAGGATACATTGCAAGCTTCAACAAGTATGCACTATCAGTAATAATACAAAATTATATATCTTAAATGAAAAAAAAAAAATTCTGAATATTAGTAAAATACAGGACTAATGGCACTTTTTCCTTATTCAAAAAGTTGTGAAAAGTTAACTGAAATGATAGACTTGCTGACAATACCAAAGCAACACCAAGGGCGGATCCAGAAAATTTTCTCAGGGGGCCCAAATTCCCAGAAGGGGTCTGGCGGAAAATTTCAACATGGCAAAAATTAATAATCTGGCAATTCCAGGGGGGTCCGGACCCCCTGTCCCCCTCTGGATCCGCCCATGCACACTCTTTAAAATGTTTATGAGAATAAACATGTACAAGCACCAATGAGTGGATAGAAACTTAAAATTACCCAGCCCTACCACACATATTACAAACACTGCTAGCCTTTGATTATGGAACCATAATATTAAGTTAAAGAGGACAATGATCAGGAAATTGCACACTCAGAAAGGAATTCCCACTCCAAAACTGAGGTAGCAAAAACGAAATTAACAATCAGGTACTTATACTAAGAAAACATATTATAAGGGGAATGAGCAGGTATTTCTCAATAGGTAGCCACTCAGTTACCCAAACTTAAAAAAATATGAAAACGCACAAAAGGTGCAAACAGCACAAAAATCAACACCAAAACATAAAACAATTAGAATCACCACACAAGTATCACCTTGGAACGATGAGTACTATAAAATTACTGACGGGCTCAAACTAATTTTACAGGATCCTAACCTTACCCTCAGCTTCTGCAGTGGTTCATAACTTTTAATTAGTTGTTTGGTCCTCATGGCCAAACTCTAATTAGTCTACGAACCATCAAAGACAAACAAATAAATCATGAAAACCACCATGATTAATCAAAGATGAAGACTCTCCGACACAATGTTATATACTAGAAATGATATACACTGATTATATTAAAAATAAGCATACCAAAATGAATCACAACATTATCTTCCATTTGTAGCCTAATTAAGTACATTTATACAAGACATGTTTCATGTTTATTTGAACACACATGAAATTCACTTTATGACCAATTCAAGTGAATAAATTAAACACTTTTTGTGTTTATATGACAAGCAAGTATGTCCGGCATGTTCATATAGAAAACAAATGTTAGTTTGAATAAAAACAATGATGCTGGGTCCCAAACTACACATCCACCTCCTTCCAATATATTTTAAACACTAAAATTGGCCTTAATTGCACGAAAACGCATTTATATTTCTTTAATTTACGTAAAAGTTTAGATGAACATTCACTATTAAAACTAAACGAAAGCTAAGCCCTTGAGTGCCTGTTAAGCACTCCATTGGGGCTTTAGAAGTTTTACCTCCCAAACCACACGATATTGTTCAGAACCATTTTCCGGGTATATGCATATTCTCTGAGATCAGATTGACATGTACATACAAAGTGTTATAACATTGAATGATAAGTAAATAACTTATGGCAACTTATGGCAATTCAAAAACTGTTCTGGCAACTGGCAATTCAAAAACTGTTCAAATAAACATGAAACATGTCTTGTACCCCTAACAGTATCATTTGGGGAACTAAAAATACCAAGAGCTTTAGTTCTAAATAGTTTGTTTGAGACCTGGGACAAACGGACAGGGAAAAAACAAACATGCTCCATCAACTTTAAAAGTTGGAGGAGCATGGAGACTGTGGCAAGCTCCCTCAATTTCAAAATTGGGGGAGCATGGAGATTGTGGCAACCCCACTATATGCATAAGCCACTTAATTTTATACCTTGCGGGGTTAAGATTTTAAACTGTAATCTAACATAGACACTACATATATGATATATCTAACATCCATTAACTTGCAGGATTAAACTAAAATTAAATATAGTCTCTCCATATATCTAGATTACCATATATGCAAATCTACTGAATTAAGACTATGCACTTGTATCAAATGATATAACAGTGACTATACACTGATGATCCTTTTTTTCACTGGCTATACACAGACAATCCTGTTTTAACTGTCTGTTTTAATCCTGCTTTCATTTACATGTATTTTTCCTGAGGGCAAGAACAGATAATATCAATGTATCAATGGGTTTCATATGTGAATAGTTTAATTCTCAATACTTCTTTTATCTGCATTGCAGTTACATAAACTTTATATGTCCACCATCTAAATTATATGGCACAATAAATAAGTTTGTGATCAGTCCAATAAGCCTCAATGACATCACAGAAAGCATCACAATTTGCAAAAACCAGATCCAATACAGATCCAGAATCAGTTGTTGACTGTCTAATATATTGGCTGCAACTGAATAATGCCTCCATGAAATGGACAAAAGGTGATTCTGTTTCATTCAATGGTAGATTAAAATCACCCATTATGACTAGTTTACATCAGTCTCTATAAGTGGCTTCAAAATGCATCTGATGTCCGTTTTCAAATCAGTCTGTGAACATTTTGGATATTTGTAAAACACCACAACTTGTATCTGCCCTTTTCTCTCACTATACAGTTTAGTGAAAATGAATTCATATGAGCGAGAATTGTGTTTCACAACTTCTTGAATTTCAAAATGTTCTTTAACATACACAGCAAGACCATGGTATGGCCTGGTTCCATGTCCTCTTTCATCAAATCTGACCGGTCTAAACCTATTTAGTGCAAAATTTAAATCTTCATCCCTTGAACATAGTCTAGATTCAGCAAACCCAATAACATCTGCAGATAACACATTTGGTTCAAACTGTACATCTTTATAGTGTTTATGCAGTGACCCTGCATTGTTGAAAGCCAGTTTGATTTTGTTGGGATCAACCTTATACAATGGTGTATAACTGAGCTGAAGAGGTGCTTCTGTTCTCAGTCTCTGCATTTCCACATTCACATCTTCATCTAAATCAATAGCAGCTTCATTTAAATTTAAAATAATGTACAAATTTTCAAGTTTTCTGACTCTACTAAATGCAACATAATGCATATGAGGTAATTTTATGAATCTTCTATGCTGGGTTAAATCTACCACTGCTTCATCTTCTGTGATTCTTTGCCCTTTGTGAATTGTTTTGGCTGCTGCTGGTCGCAATGGGAACTGAGTCCTTTGAAACATTTTGTATTTGTACATGAAGGTTCTTTCAACTTCAAATATTGGCGTCCAATCTCTTTGAATATTTGAATTATAATAGCCCTTTTGGAAGTATTTTTCTCTTGTTGCCTTGCCAATTCGAGGATAATCAAATTTCATCCATATAATACTAGGGCGATCATTGCCTTCAATCTTATACTCTATAAATTTCACTCTGCCAGTAGCCCAGTAGCCCCATTTGTTAGACCATCTTCAACATTGACATTTACTGATACAGTATATTTCATTCCAACTTTTACAGACAACACCTTTTCCATATTAGCTGTTAGAGAAGCATCATCAGGAATATCGCTAATAAGCTCCCTTGCCCTTTTGGGGGAAATGTTTTCTGAAGCAATAGTGTCATGGCATGGTATTTTCACCATTTCTCCTTCATGATGTTTGCATTATGGTTATAACAGCCAACTTTTTCAACAAAAAGATGTACAGCATCTCTAGGGTATTCATCTGAATCATTGTCAACAACACGCTTCCTCAACTCATTTTTGTCATCCTCAGTCATTTCATTCAATCTAAGTCTATTTAGTAACTGCGCAAATTTAAGATAATTTTTCTGTCTCATAATATCTACCAACTCATAGATTTTGAAATGATCTTTCCAAGAATTTGGTGCAAGTGATTTTGCATCCTCACAAAGATTACGAAACACCAATCTGTCACCTACTGGCTTCAACTGGTAAAAATCACCAACTGCAATCACACTCAAACCACTAGTCTATGTCGAATGGGAATCTCGTGCGATTTTTTGACGATTTATGACGACCTATATAAAACTTACCTATGGGGTATATGTATAACATTAAACCTGTTCGTCGCCCTTACATCCGCGTAAGAGTCGATTTATAACGTCATCAATATGGCGGCTATCTGCCTATAGATTAATTATTCGTATTTTCATCAAAATCAATTGAAAACATCGCATTACAACTTATTTTGCAAAGAAAATATATGAAATGAATCTGATTATACCCACGATAGACGAATTAAGTCGATGGGTCAACGGATATTACTTTATTCGGTCGTCCGTCCGTTCGTGCATACGTTGGATATACGTTTTTTCTTCTAAAACCTAGGTACACCGGGAGCTAATTTGACCTACCTTGCACGCCCGAAGACAATTTTTCATGGGTGCCAAATCATTTATTGGAACCACAGAAATGCAAAGAATATTTGTCCTCAAAGATATACTCAATTACACTATGAACAATTGCATGGTTTCCATGGCAACCGTTAACGTGATTCTTAAGCATGGTGGTGTACATACAAAATTGATCATAACTTCACTGTTACTTATCGTATTCTACTGAACATGGTCTCATTTTAAAGCATAGACATATTTTGTCTTTCGATGGTAAGTAATGCAAATTATCTTATTTGCATATTCATTAATTTTCATGAAAAATGCCAAATCAATCTTTAACATTCCATAAATGAACTAATTTCAGGCCCAAACTGTCATTGGGACAGTTTGTTGTTGAACCAGTAATATTATATGATAAATATGTTGATGACCTGGTTCTATATGAAAAATATCTAATTTGCGTATTCATGAAAATTAATAAAAATGTCAAAAAGTGAGGAAAAATGAGGAAAAACTATATCCATTGCAAGGTATTGCATATGTTATAAGACCTACCTTGCATTCCCGGGACAAAGTCTCAAGGCTGTAAGTGTTGTCAGAGGGGCCTTCGTAATCCATGAAATATTGTCAACAGCAATTAAAAAACATTTACATGATGTGAAATTATATAGTTTCCACACCGCCCCTCATGCGATTCTAAAAAACAAGTGGCACTTACAAAAATACTATCCCACCAATAGATAACTCTATAATACTATAATTGGTCTGATAATGATGCATGTACTTAACAATTTAACCTTGATGCCTAATATTTAAATCATTGAATTTACTAATTCATGAAAATTTATATAAAACCATAACAAATGGAGAAGAATTGTAGAAAAATAGGGGATAAACGAACAAAATCGCTTGTATCAGAGATATTACTTAATCCAGGATGCTGAAAGAGGTATCAAATGTATGCTATGGCAATGTACTATGGTTCTGAAGTATGATATAAGAAAAATCTGATTTTCAATTTCATGAATTTTAATGAAAACCAAAGAAATTTTAGAGAAAAAAATATGTAAAACGTAATTGAGTAAACCTACAAAATGACTTGTATGTCGGCAATCAAACGTCCTATAGTGCTGATAAAAGCATCAAATGGTGTCCAGGGGTATATTATATCATCCTGTTTTACAATTTATGTCATTTGTTTTTAGTTTTAAGAATATTAACAAAACCTTTTGAATTTAGAGAAACATACGGAACAATTAAGGGTAAATACGTAGAAAAACGCATGAACTTTTGGCTACTGAAAGACCTAGAGTGCTATAACTTGCATCAAATGATTATAAGAACAATGTTCTATAACCATATAATCAGCTTTTTTGTTGACCTTACTGAGATTTTCACTAATGAGAGAAAACTCGACGAAAAATGAACGGGTACACCAAACAAAATCGTTCAGATCTCAGCTGCCAAAATCCTTAGAGTGCTGAAAATGGTACCAACAGAATGATAGGAGAATGCACTACTGCCATGTTGTCTGATAGCATAACCACATGTTAATAAATTTTCTGAACGTTACATAAAGTTTCGAAAAAAATGTGAAAATAACAGAAACTGGAAGGATATGCTTCATCAAAATTTATTAAATCTTGCTACCCAGAAAGCATGATTTATATATATCTGAGCACATGGTAATAAAACATTGTCCTGGCAATAAAGTAATGCCATTTTGAGTTCTTTTCGGCTATTGGCCTCTGAGATATAAGTGATTTTGTTGGTGGACCCCGTCATGTTTCATTGATTTTGCTCTTATTCATTTTAAAAGACCACACAACAAACTTGTGTAGCCGAAACCGCGGCATGACCCAAATACTTTCTCATACATATGTTCACTGCTCTCAAAGGATCTCAGTTTTACTATTTTTACTTTATATATCTGATTATATGGTTACAGAACATTGTCCTAGCAATCACTCATTAACAATTGCAGCTCCTTAGGTCTTTTAGTAGCCAAGATAGGTGCGTTTTTTCTACGTATGCCCCTTATTTGTCCGTATTGTTTCCTCTAAATTCAAAAGGTTTTGTTAATATTCTTAAACCTTTGAAACAAATGACCCAACAGTTGTAGTACAGGATGGTATACATGTAATAATGCCCTAGACACCATTTTCAACACCATATGACTTTTGATTGCCGAGATACAAGTCCTTTTGTAGGTTTACTCATTTATTCATTTATGTTTTTTTCTCTCTCTCAAATTTCTTAAGGTTTCATTAAAATTCATGAAAATCAGATTATTCTTATACCATACTTCAGAGTCATAGAACAATGACATAGTATTCATTTGATACCTCTTTCAGCATCATTGGTTGATTAACAGCTCTTCTACAAGCGATTTTGTACATATATCCTCTATTTTTTCTACATTTTTTCTCCAATTTTTATGTTTGTTTTATTAATTTTCATGAATATACTTAGTCAGTGATTTGATATCTAACATTTTAATATTTAGTATCAAGGTTAAATCTTTAGATTCATGCATCATTATTAGACCAATTATAGTATTCAAGAGCGTTTTATTGGTGAGATATAAGTATTTTTGTAAGCACATCCTATTCTTTAGAATCGCATGAGGGGCGGTGTGGAAACAATATAATTTTACATCATATAAATGTTTTTTGTTGTTTTTTTTTCATTGCTAAGGAAAATATTTTATGGCATAAGGTGGTCTCCTGACAACACTGACAGTCTTGAAAAATTGTCCCGGGGATGCAAGATAGATTAGCCCTTATAACCTATCCAATACCTTACAATGGATATAGTTTTTCCCTCTTTTGTCCTAACTCTTTGATAGTTTTATTAATATTCATGAATATGCAATGAGATAATTTTCATATAGGACCAGGTCATCAACAAATTCGTCATTTGATATTACTGGCTCAATAACAAAGTGTCACAACGACAGCTTGGGCCTGAAATAAGTTCATTTATGGATTTTTAAAGATTTTTTTTTCTGCCATTTACCATGTTTTCATGAAAATCAATGAATAATATAATTTGCATTACTTACCATAGGAAAAAGGGCTATGTCTAAGCTTTGAAATGAGACAATTTTCAATAGTCTAGGATAAGTAATAGTGGAGATACGGTCAATTTTGTATGTACACCCCCGATCCTCAAGAATCACATTAACGGTTGCTATAGAAACCGTGCCATATTCTCATAGCGTAACTGAGTTTATCTTTGGAACAAAATACTTGCATTTCTAGGGTCCCAATAAATGATAGGACACCCATGAAAAATTTTCTTGGGGATGCAAGGTAGGTAAAATTAGCTACTGGTGTACTATGCATAGTTTAGCGCTTTGTATGGAGATTTTGTCGTGACGTGGCTCATATTTTTAGTGCTTTTCTCTTAGTGAGAGATATTTTTGTGCTAAAATAGCTTTTATAAATACAAATGGTAAAATTCACCCATTTAAAAGCAGCGAGAAGCTGGAAACTAAATTTTATCTATCAAGCATAGTATGAAAATGGTTGTTCAAAACGCATATTATGAGTGCGCTGGTCGCCATTTTGATGACATCATAGTTCAGCCCATACGCGGGTCTCAGGGCGACGAACTGGTTTAAATTGATGCATATGCCCCAAAGTTTAATTTAAGGTAGGTCGTCATAAATCGTCACGAAATTCCCACGGGACGACTTTTTTGGCCCATTCGACATTGACTACACCAAAATGTGCTCTTACACCAGTCAGCTGCTGCAGTCTTGTGTCTATAAAGTCAAAAGTCCTTTTTCCTACCATGGATTAGTTGGCCTCCCAAGTCCCCCAAATATTTTTCTGTTGGCATTTTTGAGTACATTTTGGCATCCATGCCTAATGTGTACCTTAATGTGTAACAATACACGCTAGGGTGGATGCCAAGTCTGAAAATGCCCCAGAGTCCCAAAAATAGGTCAAAGGTCAACTAAGTGCAAAATTTGAGATATTTCAACATTATAGCAGTATCTTATGAAATATTTTCATTTTTTTTTGTAAAAAACGCCCCAAATTACATCTAATGCATTTGTATGGTGTAATCAGTTACAATTGTTACAACAAAGTAATGCAAATTTAGGTTAAAGGTCACTTAAGTGTAAAAAAATGCTTATTTTCATGCCCTTTTACAATTGCCTGTATAAACATCAGTGTCAGTGGTATTCTGATGGGAATAAAGTTCTTTTAGGTACTTTGTGTATCAATTGTGTATAGAATATGATCGTAGCAATCATTTGATACCAATTATAGCTATCTGCAGCTTTTGGTTGCTGAGATATTGTCAATTTTATTGATACACTCCCCTGTATCTGTCTGTGTTTTTCTCTTATATCTTAAGTTTTCTTAATTGTTTGCAACGGGATAGTCAGCTTGGTCATATATATTATTACATGTTTATACATTATTATCATAACAATTATTTGATACCAATTTCAGATCTCTAGGACTCATGGTTGCTTAGATATTAACGTTTCAATGGGTATACCCCCTCTATTTTTCTATGATTTTTATCAAATATTTTAAGTTTTCATCAACATTCAAACAACAAGAAAGTCGAACTATTCATTTGGCTTATCGCATATTTATAGAACATTATCATAGCAATTATTTTATATCAGTTTCACCTCTCTAGATCTTTTGGTTACTAAGTTATAAAACATTTTGTTGGTATACCCCATTCACTTTTCTGTGGTTTTTCACTAGTATTAAAAGTTTTTATCAATATTCGAAAAACAAGAAAGTCAGAATGGTTGTGTGTCTCACAACATGGTTATAGAATGTTATCCTAGCAATCATTTGATACCAATTTCAGTTCTCTAGAGCTTTTGGTCACTGAGATATTAGCAGTTTTATTGGTAAACCCCCTTCGTTTACCAAGGATTTTTCTCCTATATCTTAAGTTTCCTTAAATATTTGAGAATCAAGATAGTAAGCTTGTTTATATACCTTATCACATAATTACAGAATATTGTCATAGCAATCTTTTGATACCAATTTCAGCTCTCTATGACATTTGGTTGCTGAGATATATACGTTTTTGTTTATATACCCCCTCTATTTTTCTGAGATTATTATCTAATATTTAAAGTTCTCATCGCTATTCGAAAAACAAGAAAGTCAGATTATTTATGCGTCTTATCACACTATTATAGAACATTATTATAGAAATCATTTGATACCTATTTCAGCTCTCTAGAGCTTTTGGTCACTGAGATATTAGCAATTTTATTGGTATACCCACTTCGTTTGCCACTGATTTTTCTCCAATATCTTAAGTTTTCTTAAATATTTGAGACACAAGACAGTCAGCTTGTTTATACACCTTATTACATGGTTAGAGAATTTTGTCATTGCAATTATTTGATACCAATTTCTGCTCTCTATGTCTTTTGGTTGCTGAGATATATACGTTTCCGTTGGTATACCCCCTCTATTTTTCTGAGATGAATATCTAATATTTAAAGTTCTCATCATTAATCCAACAACAAGAAAGTCAGATTATTTATGCGTCATATTACACTATTATAGAACATTATTATAGCAATCATTTAATACCTATTTCAACTCTCTAGAGATTTTGGTCACTGAGATATTAGCAATTTTATTGATATACCCCCTTCGTTTGCCAGTGATTTTTCTCCTATATCTTAAATTTTCTTTAAAAATTGGGAAACAAGAAAGTCAGCTTCTTTATATACCATATCACATGGTTATAGAATATTGTCGTAGCAATCATTTGATACCAATTTCTGCTCTCTATGGCTTTTGGTTGCTGAGATATAAACGTTTCTGTAGGTATAACCCCTCCATTTGCTGTGATTTTTCTCTAATATTATATTCATAAAGATTTCATCAATATTCGAACAAAACGAAAGTCTGATTATTTATGTATCTTATTTCGTGGTTTTAGAATGTTGTAGTAGCAATTATTTGATACCAATTTCTGCTCTCTATGGCTTTTGGTTGCTGAGCTATAAGCTATAAGTATACCACCTCCACTGTTCTGTGATTTTTCTCTAATATTGAAAGTTCTCATCAAGATTTGAACCACAAGAAAGTCACATTCTTTCTGTGTCTTATCACATTATTATAAACCATTATCATATCAATCATTTGATATAAATTTCAGCTCTCTAGACTTTTTGGTTGCTGAGATATAAGCAATTTTGTTGGTAGACCTTCTTCATTTATCTGTTATTTTTCTCTAATATCTGAAGTTCTCTTTAATATTGAGCATTAAGATAGCCAGTTTGTTAACATATCTTATTACAGAGTTATAGAGCATTGTCATAGCAATCATTTGGTACCAATTTAAGGATGTTCGCTGCCAATGAAAAAGTATTCACACTTTTTTTCTAACCACTTTTTTTTTATTCCAAATTACAACACAAGACATTTGAAAACAAAATAAGTATAGGGTAGTGTGCATTTTTTCGAGCTACAGGCCTGTGAATGAGTCCTCTGAACACTTTGTTTTAAATTTAGAAAAATTAATTTAATTTTCAATTTTTTGAAACATACCTGTCTTGAACAAAAATACACCTAGAGTGCTTTCAAAATTCATAATATTTACGTAATGCAGACTATTTTGGACCAAAAGCAATGAAAAATTTGCAACGTGAAGTGGATGACAAAATTTTACGAGTCGTTTTCCAACCATACCCCCATACTTGAAAAGTCGGAAAAAATCAATATTTTGAAATGTGCAAAACCCATATTTGTTGATTCAAACTTTTTCTTGTATTTTCACACAAGATAGAACTTTGTAATATTGTTCGAATAAAAGAAAGAAATATATAGGGTAGTGTACATATAAGAGAGCACCAACAACTTGAAAATCGCCATTTTAAGCCTTTTTTCGACTGTTTTGTTTCTTAAAGCCCATTTCATAAAACCACCCAAAATTTTAAAACTAGCACACCAAAGACAGAAAGACCGACTTAGAAGACCATATACACATATACTGCTGCTAAAACAAACATCGAACTCGTGCAATTAATTTGAAGATGTGTAATATTCAAGTTTAATCTACCCTACCCCCTAAATTTTATTGACAACTAAAATTTTCTGAAAAGTTGCAGAAAATGGGATGAAAAAATGAAGTTCCTTAGATTGACAATTTTCATGGCTCATTCAATGCATACCATCAATATGTATCCAAATATAAAATATTAGAAAAATATCTGCAACCGTTTTCGAGATATTCAACAAAAGAAAAACCGGAAGTTCCGAAATGTCAAATGTTAGCAGCGAACATCCTTAAGCTCTCTAGGGCTTTTGGTTGACGAAATATAAGCAATTGTGCTGGTATACTCCATTTTTCTGTGATTTTTTCTAATATATAAAAAATCTCATTAATATTTGAACACCAGGAAGTCAGTTTGATATTTAAATCTTATTACATGGTTATCAAGCATTGTCAAACCAATCATTTGATACATATTTCTGCTCTCTTAAGGTCTATCAGTAGCCAATAAACATGTGGTAATATAGGTGTACCACACTACTTCCTCTGCTTTTTAGAGGTGGCAGTGAACACTATATGATTTTACGTGACACACATGGGCAATAAAGAGATCCTCTGACCAAACTGGCACCCATGGGCATTTGTTCAAAGGGTACAAGGTACATCCTATAGATATTCCACCCTAACCCCTTCAAATGGCAATTGATTTTCCCTTTGTATATCTTGATTTTCGTCATTTTCATTAATATTCATGAAAATGCAAATGAGATGATTATTATTTAGGCCCATGAGTCATCAACAAATTTGTCAAATAGTATTATTGGTACAATAACAATAAGCTAAAATGATAGTTTAGGCATGACATTAGTTTTTATGGGATAATTGATTTTTAATTGTTTCTTTTTATTCATTTTAAAGTTTTAATGAAACTTCATGAATATGCAAATTAGATATTTTCCATTACTTATCATAGGAAGAAAGGGCTATGTCTAAGTTTTAATATGAGACCAAGTTCTCTAGGATTACAAATAATTGAGATATATTCAATTTTCTATGTGTGAGATATATTCAATTTTATGTGTGTATCCCCATTATAAAAACGCAAAAAATGAATATTTAGGTTACTTTAAACATAGAACATAGCGTAAAATGCAAACGCTTCCACTGGCAGAAAACAGGGTCTGATAGCTTTTTCAATGTACTTAAATTAGAAAATCATATTGTAGAAAATTCCCCCTGGGGGAAGGGGGTATGGGTAGCTAGAAGACTATTAGTTATCATAACAGGTTTGATATTTTTGCACTCATGTGACTTTTGGCCTAATTATGTGACCCAGAGGCAGTTACAGACTTGGAATATACCCATATGAGTTAAAACACTTATCAATGAATAAAATAAGCACATGTTGCCTTTAGTCAGTTCATGTTTGATTTAAGAAATACTTGTTTATTGTAACAGGTGTTTGTTACTTTGCACTCATTTGACTTTTGACCTAATTCTGTCACCCAGGAGCATTTACAGTCTTGGCATCCACCTCTATGGCTTTTGACACAAGTTAAGGAATGACATGAGTATATGTTACCTATAATCAGTCCATTATTTTCCAAAACAATAATGTCTTTTTTCATTTTTACAGATTTTTGCTATTTTGCACTCGTTTGACCTTTGACCTTGTTCTGTGGCCCAGGGTCATTTACAGACTTGGCATCCACCCGTACGAGTTTGGGCACATGCCAAGGAATATTATGAGCATAGGTAGAATAATGTACTCAAAAATGCCAATAAAACCAAAACTAAGCCACTTTTTTGGATTTGGACTGCCAAGTAGATATTTCATCTATAATAGCAACTTTCAAGTTTCTGTACTTAATCCTGAATGTATTCAGTTCATCAGCAGACATCATTTGGTTGGTTTGATACATCTTTTTGTGAAATGCAGAGCAAATGATTCTTCCGCCTATATTGAAAGCAGCAGTGCCCATATAAGCACATAGAAGAACTCTGATATCATCAGGGCTTTCTCCATCTCTCAGATTCAACATTCTGTACAGACTTTGATAAAGTGCTCTTATCACTACTGATTTACCAACACTAGCACCTCCTGACAAGAAAGCATATACTGGTTCATCTCTACATTTTATGCAATGAATAATGTGGTTGAAAAATTCCCTCTGTCTTAAATTCAAACTTCTTATCAGACTCAAGTATTCTTCATCAGGCAGCATGGTACTAGTTGTTTCTATTCTAGGCACTGAACAATTAGATTCAAGTTCTATACCAATGTCATAGTGCTTGTGTTCTACTACTCTTTCTGGATTAAAATGTACAAAACTTTCCGACTCTTTTGCACCTTCGTCTTCTGCTTCTCAATTTTCTTGTTCTGCATTTGGGGCAAGTTCATCATATTCAGCTTCTTCAGCTTCCATCATTTGCCTGGCAAGCTCAAGTTCTTCAGAATGATGTTCATACTGATTTCTTTTCACTTCAAGCTGCTCTTTCATAGTGTTGTAATGAGCTCTGTATGTTTCAAAAGAGCCAAGCAAGTCTTTATGTTCATTTCGCAAAGGCAGAAAAAGCATGAGCTGTTCTCTGTAATAATTTTCGGGATCCTTAGTTTGATTGTATCTAACATATCGTATTGCTTTAGGTGCTTTCCGATACTTATATTTTGTTCCATTCTTGGCTATATGTATCAAGTCTGATGCAGTGCTCTTATTTTCAATCAACGCTTCACCATCACTGCTTTCATTTTCATCACTGGAATTATCGTCACTAATGCTGTCATCATTTCTATATTCTACTGTCTCAGGCAATTTATTTCCATTTGGATATATGACATCAACCTTTGAAACATAATCGGCAAAGGAAAATTTCTTCAGCTGTGTTGGTCTTTTGCAATATCGCTGGACGATAATATCTGACTCAATATTTGTGGACTCAGCAGGTAGTTCATCTAGGACTGACTTGGGTTTTAACAGAAACACCCTTTCTTTGGAAGCAAATGTATTGATAAAAACAACATCTCGAGTTCCTTTCGTCAATGGAATTTCAAGAGCAAGATACACAGCTTCTTGAGCACATACTTCAACAGAATTAGAAAAAAAAACATTTCCAATACGTCTCACTTGCTTTTTTATATCAGCGTTTCCTTTTCTAGCTTCTTTTGCAGCAGCTTACAGCAGTGAACTCATACCTCTGTGCGATTTGCTAATGTACCCCACAATATAGGATGCACATCCATATGGTTCAAGAACAATCTGAATGTCAAGGTTGGCTTTCAAGGCAAGAAGAATATTCCCATTGAACAAATTGATCCTCATTTCATTAGGTGTTCGTTTAATGAATACTTTTGGAGCATTCAGATAATAAAATATAAAGGTTTGATCCTCTGGAAGCAGTAAAAGCATTCAAAGGGAGATAGTATTGACTATATTGCGCAATTTCGGGTAATGAACCCTCATCAGTAGCCCTTTTAAAGCCGGCAACGGAAGCCAGACTATTGTACTATAATTTCGAAAATTTACATGAGAGGTCTAAATAAAAGACACATTCCCAAATGGGGTCAAATAATTTAAACATTGCTTAGAAATATGTTTCTAATCGTGGGTGTTTTGAACACTCTGAATACCTTTACTGATCTCAATGGACCTAAATAAAAATATAATTTGCACTATGGAAGATGAACTTCTTATACATTTGATGTAATCTTCGAAAGTCATTTTGGCCACCGTCTCCAAAAATTCAACAAATGACACATCATTGGTTTTGTTCTCATTCATTACTTTCTGAAGTTCTGTGTACTTTTTTTGAACTTCTACATTTTCCTCTAGCGGATACAGCAACATTGTTTCAGGTAAAGGGTTCAAAGGAAATCCAAATCTACATACTGCCTTTCCTTTCTTTCTACAGGTCCTTGAATGCTTATGTGTTTGTAGTTCCACAAGATGTACACTTTCTTCATTATTTGAACTGCATGTGAGATGCTTATCAGCAAACTGAACTATTTCTTGTTCAGAATTCTTTTCTAACGTTGGAGCATTTTCAATCCAAACAAGCATGTGGATATTAGAAGAACCACGCTGCTGAAACTCTACTCTATAAAAATAGTCTCTTAGTTTTCCAATGGGCTCACAATGACTTTTAAGGACAGTATTTAGAAAGTATTGTACTCTGTGATCGAAATACCGTGAACATGTAACTGGATCTTTTTGAACAAGCTTAAGTTTGTTTTTTCTTGCCATGTTAACGCATCTATATCTTCATTTGTATAACTGATGCCATTATTCAGTTTTGCTAACATTTTCAAAAGGTCAGTACATCTTGTATCAGCAGCTGACAATGACAAACCATGTTGACAAAGAAAGTTGTCTGATCATAGCAAAAATATCCTTTTTACTTGACTCTAAATAAGCCGGAGAATTTCTAAGTTGACGAAATATGTAATAACCCTCATCAAGTTTGACAAGTTTGCCTAAATACTCAGAATTTCTAGCTTCAGCTGCTGTTATTTTCTTTTCCTTGCCTTTGCATCTTCTCACAGCCAGGTTCACTTTGTCACTGATTTGCTTCATCTGCAATTTTTATGCTTGAAAAAAATATTTGGAACAGATTGTGCAGCTCTTCTATCAACACTTCTTAATTCCCACTTAACAATGTCATTATAATGAACTGAAACAGTTCTTTCTTCTTTACTAGGACGCCTCTGACCACAAAATATTGTTGGAAAACAAAGATACTCTGCATCTGCATCATGATACAAACTAAGTGGATGCTGACCTTTACCTGGAGCAAAAGTAATAGTTTTATCACATTTGTTTTCAAGATACTCATCATCAACTAAAGTGTCTACATTTCCAACTTGTTCAGTAGTATCTATCTCACTAAAGTGATCAGAATCATAGTCATCAGTCGCAGAGCTATTTCTAGGCAAAGGAGATGCTCTTTCACCTTCTTCATCAGTTGTATCCTGGTTATTCTTCTCTTTATTTTGTTCTTTTGACACTCCTAGAAATTCCCTGATAGTTTCCTCTGAGCTTTCTGTTACTCCATTAAACCAATTGACATCAATTTCTATGCCAGACTTTTGATACAGTTCACTTTTCTTTACAAGCTAGTGGAATGCAGTCAAAACTCTCAATGGTCTTACATTTTCTTTGAAGTCTGCCTTTTTATATGACATCTTCTTTTTTAAGCTGTACAGCAATTGTGAAATTTTCTTCCATAGGTCGTGGAAGACAACTCACTGTAGGTTGAATATCAACTGGCACATTAATAACATTGCCCTTTAACGAGTACTGACCTCCACGATGTAACTCTCTAATCTGCATAAATGGAATTCTAAGTGATTTCTAAGTCTTTCTTCAAGCTGATGCAAGTCAAGTTCTGGAGGCTTATCTGGCCATTTCATTCCATTAGCAACTGACAGTTTTGGAATCTTGCCATCTCTTAATGCTCCAACACACGTGTGACAAATCCACTCTTCATCATTAACTGAAATTAATTTGGTGCAATGAAGTCTACTGTTTGTAGACAAACTGATGTTCTTCAACATGCAAACACTTTTTCGAAACCATGTTTGATGACAACATGTACATACAAACAATAGCCCAACAGCTATACTTGAATGAAATTGTTTGATGCATTCTTTGATATCTTTAAATACATTGTGTTTCCTGTCATAACTCTGATCATCAGGCTTGTTCATTTGTTTCGGTTTCATATGAGCTTCATCTATCTTCCGCTTATTTCTTCTGTACTCTTGCTTCTTAACTCTTTCACATTCAAGTATATATGGGTTTTTCCTAGCATTCTGTTAGATTTTCGCTGAGATATTATTTCTTTTGCTTTGTAATCTCTATCTTGCCTAGCTTTATGCATATGCTTCCTCTTGAGCTATTACTTCGTTTGCTTTAAAAACTGGATCCTGTCTTTCTTTCTGTTTAGATGCAAGTTCATTTGCTCTAAATGAGGAATCTTGTCTTGCCTTTTGTTTTGATTTACCTTGGTAACTGGTCTCATTTGCTTTAAAAACTGGATCTTGCCTTTCTTTTTGTTTAGAAGTAAGTTATTTTGCTCTAAATGAAGGATCTAGTCTTGTTTTCTGTTTAGTTTAAGTTCTTTTGCTCTAAATGAAGGTTCTTGTCTTGCTTTTTGTTTTGATTTACCTTGGTAACTGATCTCATCTGCCTTAAAAACTGGATCTTGTCTTTCTTTCTGTTTAGAATTAAGTTCTTTTGCTCTAAATGAACAATCTAGTCTTGTTTTCTGTTTAGTTTTAAGTTCTTTTGCTCTAAATGAAGGTTCTTGTCTTGCTTTTTGTTTTGATTTACCATGGTAACTGATCTCATTTGCCTTAAAAACTGGAAGCTGTCTTTCTTTCTGTTTAGAGTTAAGTTCTTTTGCTCTAAATGAAGGATCTAATCTTGCCTTTTGTTTTGATTTACCTTGGTAATTGATCTCATTTGCTTTAAAAATTGGATCCTGTCTTTCTATCTGTTTAGTTGTAAGTTCTTTTGCGCTTAATGAAGGGTCTTGTCTTGTTCTCTGTTTAGCTGTGAGTTCAGATGCTTTATATGAAGGATCTAGCCTCTGCTTTTTTTGTACATTTTATTATATTCTGTGCGTTTCTTTCTTCTCTTGAATGTTGATGATAGTTTCAACACAGTTTCTACAACTTCACACTCATCATCATCATCATTTTTATATGGTTTCTTGTCATATCTTGAGTGTGTTTTAGTAGTATCTAGAAAGCTCAATGCAAATGTGTCATCAAAATCTTTGTGCAAATTGAAAGCATTATTTGCAGAATGTTTGCTAAACACAACAGCTTCCTCTGAAAAAATCTTAGCAAAATATTCAGCACTGTTTGTGACACACCCTGTGAATGATTCACCGTGACAGTTTTGTGATACTTGTGTTACATCTTCGACATTTCCAGTATTTTTGGGCAAGTGACTAGCAGTCAATCCAAAAGATATACTTTCATCTGTACCATTGGAAGCTTGCATTGAATTAAGATTCTGACTTGCACGGTCTTCAATGGAATTCTGCTTTCTGATTCTGACAGACAAAAGGTCAAATTGTTGACCCTTGTCTAGTTTCAAACTTTCATAAAATGCATACATATAGCAAACAAGAGCATCTAAACTTGAAAAAGATATAAGTATTGATCTACCATCTAGTGAAGACAGTCCATTTTCTCCATGTGAATGAGAATCAAAAAACATACACAAATCATTCCTTTTAAATACAGCAGAACATACACCACCTATTGTCAAAAGACATCAGCGAAATAGATAACAATGCGTACTGCGTATGTACGCACGATTTTTCGCTCTGTACGCATAAAAGATTCAGACCTGTGCGTACCATGTACGCAGTAAAAATCAGCGGTACGCTAACAGTTTTCGGTTTTATGCGTACTCAGATAATAATACCTTTAAAATTGTCACAAAATGACAAATTTTCAACTAGTTTTGTCTGGCTGCTCTGTCAACAATCGAAAAGTAGTTACAATATCTATGCAGCTTTTGATCGTTCCATGCAATACATTATGTATCTTCAGTAGTTATACCATATACGTCTCTCCGTTCAGCACCTCGGCCAGATAAATGGTTTTTCCAAGGTTTATTCATGAAGTTTAATGATAGTCTGTCACTTTGGTTTTTTGGATAGGCATTTTGCATCGATTTCTGGTCATTGTTTTTAATTTTAAAACTTGATGTGCATGTTCTACAGCCATCCCAGTCTTTAATGTTTTCCTCATTCGTTTCTCATATTATCTATGCAGGGGACAAAAGTATAGGTTAACATGCCTAAATGATAGAATGGCATGTAATTAAAAGATTATCAACCAGTTTACTTCAATTTTTATGCTGTCTTATCCATACATGTACCTTTATCTATAAGTTTGATTCTAAATGAGAGGTTAAAATAAGAATGCTCAGAAAACGTGTACAAAGTTGTATTGTCGGTGCGCACTGGACATTTTTTATGCGTACAGTACGCATTGTGAAAAATAATTATCTACATCACTGGACATGATTTCGTATCACTTAAAGATGCTTGTTTTTTGTTTTATGTCTTGGTGTTAAAAATTTTTTGTGCTGTTGGCGCCTTATGTATGTTTTCATATTTTTAATTAAGTTAAGGTAACTGAGTGGCCACCTATTGGGAAAATAGCTGCTCATTCGGCTTACGATATGTTTCATGGTATAAGTGCCTGATTGTTAGTTTGTTTTTTTCCCACCTCGGTTTTTGGAGTGGGAATCTCTTTCTGATTGCGCCTTTTCCTGATCTTTGCCTACTTGTACCTTTGTAAGGCATTGTTTAGTAGGGATGTCATTTGGTGTCAGATTTAGGGTTCGGACGTTCGGAAACAAACATCCGGATGGTTCGAACGTTCGCATTTTTTTCTATAGGATCAGATCATACGTATTATATGTGCATTTATGTACGAATATATACATACATAAAATAGATGTTTGTCGAGTGTTTCCTTGAAAGTACATTCATAATCAAGAGTTACTGAGCTTGGCGTTGTTTCCGTTGATGTGGTGCAGAAACGAAATGCCATGCAGTTTAGGAAATTTTATCTACATTCAAACATCATGATGCTAAAATTAACTGTATGAGTAGAAAATTTAATGGTATTCTGAATGTTTTTGTTCTCTGCATAAACGTGCCAGCTTAAGAATCTGCATTTGATTTTGTCAAATTAAGATCAAAGTACTTGTTTTCTTTAATCCCAAAACATATCTATTGTAGTTTTGCCGGGCGGCGGTCTGTATAATTATTATTTTTAAAACTTGAGAAGTGTCAATCACATCGTTTTCAAAAGAAAACAAAAGAGGCAAATTATCACTTTTAATCCTTTCTTTGTTTATTGTCGCTTCCTCTTGACCGACATTGTCCCGTTTACCTCTTTACCTGTTAAACCGTGACCTTTGACACTACATGGTTAGAAATTTGTATTAAATTCTGCCGGCAGATATTGCGTATTTTGTCATATAATAATGGTTTACCTAAACATTAGACATTTTGATTTTTTAGCGAACGTCCGGACGCTAAAATTTGGATCCGAACTTCGGTACGGGATCCGAAGTCCGAACGTTCGGACTCCGGTTGACATCCCTATTGTTTAGTGTTGGCAATCCGAAACTTTCTTGTGTGTCCACCAAAAACCACTAACAATAGGATCTTTCTCCGCATCAAATTTTCATGTTGTAATTTCAAAATCAGTGGGCAGTTCATCTAAACTTAGCAATGGGTGAATAAACTTTAGTTGTGCTTTCAATCTATTTGTAACTTCTTGATACAGAATGTCTCCTTCATACAGAATCTTATCTAAACTTGAACTACTTTTTATTTCAGTACAATCTGTGTTATGAGAAAGCATACATAATGCATTACATGTGCACTGAAACCCTCTCGTTTGGTCAGAAAATCTTCTGCCATTTCGATTGAAATTCCCAAAAATTATGTGGTGTTCAATCATAGGTTCTGCAGATGATAGTAATTCACTCTGTTTTCTGTCACTGTGTAACTGGACATTTACCCCAAATTATCATGCTTTATCAAGCAAGTAGGCAAGTCAGGCTAACCTGGGTATGGTATTTACCTATGCATAAGCAATGTTCAGGTCACATGCAATCCTTTCGGTTCAACAATTCAGTACCATGTCTGATACTGCAATTCGGAGGCAAGCAAGCATTACAATCGAAGTCTAGATGACCTATTCACGCCTGTTCATTCTTCAGACAACACCATCATGTGCATAGTTATTATGCTTGGAAAGATCACTTTTCATGCACCGTTTTCATGCTTGCTACAGCCTTAAAGCAGAATCAATTCACTGATTCTGAACTGCATACACAGTTTAGTAGTCCGACTATAGGGTTGATCCCCAGGTTAGCCAAAGCAATTTGAGATAGTAGAAGTGAACTGCCCCCAAGAAAGAGCCTTTTGGTCTAACTGATTATTGTGTAAACAATTTTCTTTCAAATAACTTTCAACTTTTTTCAGGGTGACAAGATTAACAGAACCTTGCACCATGTCATCTTTTCTGTATTTTAACGAGGCCAGCTCCTCAGTCACGTCATCATCATATAATTGTCTTTCTGTTCTGTATTTTAACGGGGCCAGCTCCTCAGTCGAAGATAAAAAGGTACACTCACCTCTCTCACTCCTTGCGCTCACACTTCCTTCCTTCACTCTCTTTCTCTTCGAAGATAAAAAATCACACTTACCTCTCTCACTTACCTCTCTCTCTGTGCCCGCACTTCCTTCCTTCACCCCCTCTCTCCTCGCATTCACGTTTCTCTCCTTCACTGCACCTTACTTCTAGGCATTGTTCACCTGAAAATATACAAAGAAAATTCCTTTAATAAAAAAAAAATACAACTAGCAAGCTATTCTACAACTTGACTTTGAAACAGAATGTGATCACTAAATGTAAATTCATGTTTAAATAAGAATAAACAAGGATCAGGAACTGGTACAATTAGGTTCCAAACCTTGCCCACAGCATCACAAGGGAAAGATGTATAATACAAAATGACCAAAAGAGGCAAACATGGCAAACTGAGTAAGCAACCCTTTCCCAAATGGGTGGTGACTCAGAAGTCTAAACACCGACTTGGAAGGCCAGTAATAAATTATTGATGGGGTAACGATATGTTTACGACCATGGAATTGTGGATCATTGTGGTTCCAAAACATACATTAATTTGGTTCTCATGAAGGTTTTCTACTTCATCAAAACATCCAGTTGTTCAGAAAAAAAAATGTCACCATGCTACAACTCATGCACAACTGTCTTCCAACTATCAAAAGTAAATGGTACTGAGCAAATAAAAAAGTTTTGGCCACTTCTTGTCTTTTAAACAGATTCCTTTAATACTTGGTAATTTCTATTTATAGGAAATGTTTGACATCCGTTTCAAACTAAGTTTTAGAACAGTTTGCACAATTTATCCTCCATTATAACCTGTTAGCCCTGGCCAACAGAAATTTTCCACAGCTGGGAAGCTGCAACATGTGATTGCCTGTGTATGTGTGTGAGAGAGAGAGAGAGAGAGAGAGAAAGAGAGAGAGAGAAAGAGAGAGAGAAAGACAATGATAAACGATCAACATGCCTGCTATAATCTATTAAACAAAAATATTATTTTTAACTTCTTAAAGTGTAATAAATGAAGACAAACGAAATAATTTAAAATACTCTGTTGCTTCTTTAAGGGTATCAATTTCATTCAGCTTCTGTCAATAGACCAACTGCGGAAAATGAAAATTTTGTTCTACAATAAAAATGTGAAACCAGTGCTTCATCATTAATTTAAGCATTTCCAAATATGGTCATTCAAAATATAAACGAACATATCTCCATTAATTAACATGCCTTTGTAGAATTGATTATATCAACATATAGTCTAATGTTCATAGCATTAGTGTGCCAAGTTTCACATTTTTGGACAAACAATTAAGCTTCCTACATATTGTTTTTAGAGGCACCCAGTTAAAAACATGTGCTAAAAATGCTCACTTGTACCCCCTAGATACATTTTTACGTATTTTACTATGAATTCTTTGTATTTTGGGGTGCCATTTCTCAAAAACTTGCTACACATTGTTGTTAGAGGCACCCAGTTGAAAACATGTGCTAAAAATGCTCACTTGTACCCCCTAGATACATTTTACGTATTTTACTATGAATTCTTTGTATTTTGGAGGTGCCATATCCCAAAAACTACTCGAGATAAAACATTCAAATTTTCAGAATTTTGTAATTGTGTTGAGAACACAAATTGTGTGAAATTTCACAGCAGTGAGTGCATTTGTTTCTGATATGGTATTTTCATTAGCTCTATTTAGCTTGTGTCATACATGTTTACTTTCTTTGACGGTATAACATTTCATAAGTCTTCTAAGAATTATATTGTGTATTTACTGGATTTTCTTGTATATTATTTTGCAACTGCCTTTTATAAGTGACAAGGTTGAACTAAACCTTGCACCTTGTCTTTGTTTTTTTTTTTTTGTTTCTTCAGAACAGGACATTTTGCCTTTTGTCTGATTATCGTGTAAACAATTTTCTTGCAAATAATTTTCAACTTTTTTCAGGGTGACAAGATTAACAGAACCTTGCACCATGTCATCTTTTCTGTATTTTAACGAGGCCAGCTCCTCAGTCACGTCATCGTCCTATAATTGTCTTTCTTTTCTGTATTTCAACGAGGCCAGCTCCTCAGTCAGTAATTTCATATTTACTTAATTATTACCAAATTACATTGAAAGAAATGTAAAATGACTTATAGTTATTTTCTTATATTCACCCAATTATAAGCAATACTGTTCAATAGTACCAGGCAATAATTATTTTCTATTGCCCGGTTAGTGATCTACTGCCTGGTCACATGATCTGACAGAGGGTGTAATGACTTGGTTTGCCATGTTTGCTTAATTGTGGGCTTATTTGTATCGTACTTCTTTCCCTCGTGATATTGCGGGCGGGGTGTGAGACCTAATTGTATCGGTTCCTGAACCTTGTTTATTCTTATTTTCATACAATGTTTATTTCTGAAGTAATATAACTAAACATGTGTCTACATTACATAAAATGGATTTTCAAATGCAAGTCGATACTTCTGTAGTGGTTCTTTTTGTTTTTGTTGTTATATGTCTTGGTGTTTAAATTTTTTTGTGCTGTTGGCGCCTTATGTATGTTTTCATATTTTTAGTTAAGTTAAGGTAACTGAGTGGCCACCTATTGGGAAAATAGCTGCTCATTCGGCTTACGATATGTTCCATGGTATAAGTACCTGATTGTTAGTTTGTTTTTTCCCAACTCGGTTTTTGGAGTGGGAATCTTTTTCTGATTGCGCCTTTTCCTGATCTTTGCCTACTTGTACCTTTTTGCTTATTGTAGGGTAATATTGTCCCCCTTACTGCTTCTGAGAAGAAGAAATTTAGCCTTAACGTTGCTATTACAACCAAACTTGTTAACCGATTTTTGCAAAAAATGCCTACTCAACAAACATTTATGTAAAAACAAAATTCACATACCTCCAGTGAGTCAGTGGAAAATACATATTTCCGTATTTATCTACTGAAGTCCATGGAAAATATAAGTTGCCATAGCAACCAGAGTTCTTATCTGATTGGAACAAAAAATCATGAATATTCGTTCCTCTTACCTGTAGATGCTATATGCGAAATATGGAGAGAATCCGCCTCATGGCTCAGAGAAGAAGTTGTTTGAATTTTTTTTAAAAATCATCCTTTATGTTGACATAGCAACCTATCAAATTAAGCAATTTAAACAAAAGTCACATAAAATCATGGAGGGCCACTGAATAAATGTTCATGTAAAATGAAATTCAAATATCCCCAATGAAACAACAGAAATCGACAATTCCCACTTTTCCCCGTATAAGACAATGGAAACTTCAAGTTGCCAAAGCAACCAAAGTAGTTGGACAAGGACAATATAAAACAAACTTTGTAGAGTATAGTCATAAGCATGCATGTAAAGTTTCAGCTTCATCCTCCTTACAGCCTTTGAGAAGATTTTTAAATATTTTTCATAAATTCACCCCTACCTTGCTATAGCAACCAAAATAATTATGCAATTATGACAAAAATTGCAAAAATTGTGAAGGACTAGTCAACAAACATTTACGTAAAAACAAAACTCTAATATTTCAAGCGAAATGGCAGAAATTGCAATTTTCCGCTTTTCGTCTTATAAGTCAATGGAAACTTTAAGTTGCCATAGCAACCAAAGTAGTGGGACAAGGACAATAAAAACACAAACTTTGTAGAGGCTAATATCATAAGCATGTATGCAGTGTCAGCTTCAGCCGCCATACGGCTTCTGAGAAGAATTTTGAATTATTCGGCGCCCAGGGATCTCCATCGTCGGGCAGCTTACTCAGTCTGTGAGTCCTGGTTTTTGATTCATCAGGATGTTCATCATGATTTATTTGTTTGTTCTTGATGATTCATTGACTAGTTAGAGATTCACCACGAGGACCGAATAACTAACTAAATGTTATGAACCACTGCAGAAGCTGAGGGTGATGTTATGGCCATGTAAAACCGGTTTAAGCCCGCCAGTAACTTTGTGTTACTGATCGTTCCAAGTCGATACTTCTGTGGTGGTTCTTTTTGTTTTATGTTTTGGTGTATAAATTTTTTTGTGCTGTTGGCGCCTTATGTATGTTTCCATATTTTTAGTTAAGTTAAGGTAACTGAGTGGCCACCTATTGGGAAATAGCTGCTCATTCGACTTACGATATGTTTCATGGTATAAGTACCTGATTGTTAGTTTGGTTTTTTCCCACCTCGGTTTTTGGAGTGGGAATCTTTTTCTGATTGCGCCTTTTCCTGATCTTTGCCTACTTGTACCTTTTTTTGAATATTGTTTTCGAAAATTTACCCTTTATGTTGCTATAGCAACAAAACGAATAAAGTGATTTTAACAAAAGTTGCCTTAAACGTGGAGGACTACTCAATAAACATTTATGTAAAAACAAAATTCAAATATCCCCAACCTGACAACGGAAAATGCCAATTTCCACTTTTTCTCGATACAAGTCAATGGAAACGTCAAGTTGCCATAGCAACCATAGTTCTTATCCGATCGAAATAAAAAACACAAATATTTGTTCCTCCTCCTGTAGATGCTATATGTGAAAGATGAAAAGATTCGGCCTGGCAGCTTCAGAGGAGAAGTTGTTTGAAAATGTTGACGATGCCGGACGCCGGCTCGACTACTATACTATAAGCTCACCTTGTGAGCCTTCGGCTCAGGTGAGCTAAAAATTGCAATTTTCGGCTTTTCGTCTTATAAGTCAATGGAAACTTTAAGTTGCCATAGCAACCAAAGTAGTGGGACAAGGACAATAAAAAACAAAAACTTTGTAGAGGCTAATATCATAAGCATGTATGCAAAGTTTCAGCTTCATCCGCCTTACAGCTTCTGAGTAGAAAATTTTTGAATATTTTTTCGAAAATTTACCCTTTATGTTGCTATAGCAACCAAACGAATAAAGCAATTTTGACAAGAGTTGCCTAAAACGGGGAGGACTACTCAATAAACATTTATGTAAAAACAAAATTTCAATATCCTCAATGAAACGGTAGAAATTGCAAATTTCCACTTTTTGCCTTATAAGGCAATGGAAACTTTAAGTTGCCATAGCAACCAAAGTAGTGGGACAACGACAGCTCTTATTGGAGTGGGAATCTTTTTCTGAATGCGCCTTTTCCTGATCTTTGCCTACTTGTACCTTTTTTCAAGTTACCATAGCAACCAAAGTAGTTGGAGAAAGACAATAAAAAACACAAACTTTGTACAGGCTAATGTCATAAGCATGTATGCTATATTTCAGCTTCATCCCCCATACGGCTTCTGAGAAGAAGATTTTTGAATATTTGTTTTCGAAAATTTACCTTTTTTTGTTGCTATAGCAACCAAACGAATAAAGTGATTTTTACAAAAGATGCCTTAAACGTGAAGGACTACTCAATAAACATTTATGTAAAAACAAAATCCAAATACCCCCAGCATGACAACGGAAAATGCCAATTTCCACTTTTTCTCCATACAAGTCAATGGAAACTTCAAGTTGCCATAGCAACCATAGTTCTTATCCGATCGAAATAAAAAACACAGATATTCGCTCCCCCCACCTGTAGATGTTATGTGAAATATGAAAAGATTCGGCCTGGCAGCTTCAGAGGAGAAGTCGTTTGAAAATGTTGACGATGACGTCGGACGACGCACGGACGACGCACGGACGACGGCTCGACTACCATACTATAAGCTCACCTTGTGAGCCTTCGGCTCTGGTGAGCTAAAAACAAGTAGCCCAAGGGCATCGATCGCTCACATGAGAGTCAACAAGTACAGTCACTGGACAAAGTTTTTTTTTTTTTTTTTTTTTTTTTTTTTTTTTTTTTTTTGAAGATCTGATCAAACTTGAAGATGCTGGAGTGGCCACATTAAATATTGATTTTTCAAACATTCAAGGGCAGCTAACTCCACAGTCCAGGGTCGAATCTGGCTCAAATTCGAACTCATCCAAGATTTTATGGTTATCCTTGTTACTTCCGAGAATGAAGAAGATCCAATCAAAATTGAAGGCGCTAGAGTGGCCACAATACAAAATACATGTATTGATTTTTCAAACACTAAAGGGCAGCTAACTCCGCAGTCAGAGGTCGGATCTGGCCGAAATTCGATCTCATCCGAGATATTGTAGTTATCCTTGTTACCTGTAAGAATGAAGAAGATCCACTGAAAAACAAAGATGCTAGAGTGGCCACAACACAAAATATTGATTTTTCAAACACTCCGCAGTCAGAAGTCGGATCTGGTCGAAATTCGAACTCATACAAGATGGTTACTTCCAAGAATAAAGAAGATCGGAATAAAAATGAAGGCACTAGAGTGGCCACAACACTAAATACTGATTTTTCACACAGTCAAGGGCAGATCACTCTGCAGTCAAGGGTCGGATCTGACTGAAATTCGAACTCATCCGAGATGTTATGGCTATCCTTGTTACATTCAAATATAAAGAAGATCCAATGAAAATTGAAGGGGTTAGAGTGGCCACAACACAAAATATTGATTTTTCAAACACTCAAAGACAGATAACTCCGCAGTCAGAGGTCCGATCTGGTCGAAATTCGAACTCATCCGAGATGTTATAGATGTCCTTGTTACTTCAATGAATAAAGAAGATCCGATTTAAAACGAAGGCGCTAGAGTGGCCACAACACTAAATATTGATTTTTTCACACAGTCGTGGGCAGATAACTCTGGAGTCATGGGTTGAATCTGGCTCAAATTCAAACTCATCCAAGATGTTATAACTATCCTTGTTACTTCCAAGTATGAAGAAGATCTGATCAAAATTGAAGGCGCTAGCGTGGCCACAACACAAAATAATGATTTTTCAAACACTCAAGGGCAGTGAACTCCACAGTCAGAGGTCGGATCTAGCTGAAATTCAAATCCATCCAAGATATTATAGTTGTACTTGTTACCTGCAAGAATGAAGAAGATCCACTGAAAAATAATTGCGCTAGAGTGGCCACAACATTTTTCCCCATTATAAGTCTATGGGGATTTTTCAAGACGCTCAAGGGCAGTTTACTCTGCAATCTGAGGTCGAAACTAGCTGAAATTCGAACTCATCCGAGATGTTATGGTTGTCCTTGTTATTCCCAAGACTGAAGACGATCCAATCAAAATGAGGTTGCTAGAGTTGCCACAACATTTTCCCCATTATAACTCAATGGGAGCTATCTGTTGCTATGGAAACCAGAGTTCCGATCCGATCTGCTTAAAAACCTATGGCAGGCAATCCCCCACCCCAATGCTGCTTCATGTAAAATCTGACTCCAATCGGCCAACTAGTCTCAGAGATATTCAAGATTGAAAGTGTGGACGCATGGACGGACGAACGACGGCTCGACTTCCATACTATAAGCTCAGCTTGTGAGCCTTCAGCTCAGGTTAGCTAAAAAATAACAAGTAGCCCAAGGGCAACGATCGCTCACCTGAGAGTCAACAAGTACAGTCACTGGACAAAGTGATTTGTTTTCTTTTTTTTTAACCTAAATGAGTATGACGGCCATCTTGGTAATGTTTCATGTCTATAGGATCATTGGTCCTGTAAACGCTTACCTGAGACCTAGTTGTCACTTTTCCCCATGTTTCCATTTTTGCCTATGTTTCCAAAATTGACCTTGGCCGAAATTAATCACATACCTTCATCTACTCTACCACTTTTCAGGTCTCAGACTGAATTTAGTTTACAAAATATCCATTGTTTTCACTTTTTCCCATGTAAAAGCCTATGTTTCTGAAATTGACATAGCAGTAAAATAGATCAAGGTCATCATTTTATTAAACTATGATGGACTGGAGTCCCAAATGCTACATACCAAGTTTCGTGAAATTCGGCCTGCCGGTTCTGGAGAAGATTTTTGAGTGGTTTTTACCATATATGGGCGTGGCGGCCATCTTGGTCATGTGACCTAGGTTTCGGGATCAAACTTTCGTAACCCCTACCCAGGGATGCTCCACATAAAACTTCAGTTTGATTGGCCAAGAAGATCTTTGAAAAGTGTGTAAAGAAGACAGATCGTCCAAGGTCAAGAGATGACCTTGACTCAAATTAATCACATACTTTCATTAGTTGTTTTGCATCTACCACTTTTCAGGTTTCAGGCTGCAATAGTTTTCAAAAAATCCATAGTTTTCACTTTTTCCCATGTAAAAGCCTGTTTCCAAACCTAAAAATAGGTCAAGATCATCCTGGGGTCATTATTTGATCAAACTACGATGGGCTGGAGTCCCAAATGCTACATACCAATCTTCGTGAAAATTGGCCTGCCCGTTCTGGAGAAGATTTTTGAGTGGTTTTTACCATATATATGGGCATGGCGGCCATCTTGGTCATGTGACCCATATTTCGCGACCAAATTTTCGTCCCCACTACCCAGGGATACTCCACATTAAATTTCACTTTGATTGGCAAAGCGGTTTCAGAGAAGAAGATCTTTGAAAAGTGTGTAAGGATGACAGACCCTTCGAGGCCAAGAGATGACCTTGGCCTAAATTAATCACATACCTCCATCTACTCCATTAGTTGTTTGCATCTACCACTTTCCAGGTCTCAGGCTGCAATAGTTTTAAAAAAATTGCAATTTTCCGCTTTTCGTCTTATAAGTCAATGGAAACTTTTAAGTTGCCATAGCAACCAAAGTAGTGGGACAAGGACAATAAAAATCACAAACTTTGTAGAGGCTAATATCATAAGCATGTATGCTAAGTTTGAGCTTCATCCGCCTTACAGCTTCTGAGAAGAAAAGTTTTGATATTTTTTCGAAAATTTACCCTTTACGTTGCTATAGCAACCAAACGAATAAAGCGATTTTTACAAAAGTTGCCTAAAACGGGGAGGACTACTCAATAAACATTTATGTAAAAACAAAATTTCAATATCCTCAATGAAACGGCAGAAATTGCAAATTTCCATTTTTTGCCTTATAAGTCAATGGAAACTTTTTTCTTTTCAGTTCAGAAAAATCATAACACGTTACAGACGTAAAGGTTATAACTTGAATGTTATGCGACAGTCTGCATGCTTAGTTTTTAACCCAATCATGGTTGATAACTATGCTGCCTTCTTTAATTGCACGCCGGTGGGTCAGACTCTATGATGGCCCCGACTTAAAGCTATTCATTTTAGTTGGTTGGGGCCGGAGCTTCTTGTCTGTTGCTTGGCCCACCGGGGTCCAACTGGTGTTTTTCTTTTGCTCCGGAGTTAGTAATTCGGCGCCCAGGGATCTCCATCGTCGGGCAGCTTACTCAATCTGTGAGTCTTGGTTTTTGATTCATCAGGATGTTTATCATGATTTATTTGTTTGTTCTTGATGATTCATTGACTAGTTAGAGATTCACCACGAGGACCGAAGAACTAACTAAATGTTATGAACCACTGCAGAAGCTGGTGAGGTTAGGCACCTGTAAAACCGGTTTAAGCCCGCCAGTAACTTTGTGTTACTGATCGTTCCAAGTCGATACTTCTGTGGTTGTTCTTTATGTTTTATGTCTTGGTGTTTAAATTTTTTTGTGCTGTTGGCGCCTTATGTATGTTTTCATATTTTTAGTTAAGTTAACCGAGTGGCCACCTACATGTATTGGGAAAATAGCTGCTCATTCGGCTTACGATATGTTTCATGGTATAAGTACCTGATTGTTAGTTTGTTTTTTTCCCACCTCAGTTTTTAGCTCGCCTGTACGAAGAAAGTACAGGAAGCGCTATTGCAGTCACCCCGGCGTCGGCGTTGGCGTTGATCAAAATGTTAAAGTTTTTGGTTAAAGTTTTTATAAGGCTATATCTCTTGAAGTTGTTGATGGATCAAGTTGATACTTTGCATGTTGGTAGATACTTGGTCTGAAGTTTTATGCTGTACCATCATGACCCACCTGGGTGACCTTGAGGTCAAGGTCACGGACTTAGAAATTTTTTGTTAAAGTTTTTGGTTAAAGTTTTTATGAGTCTATATCTCTTGTTGAAGTTGTTGATGGATCAGGTTGATACTTTGCATGTTGGTACATATTGGTCTGACGTTTTATTCTGTACCATCATGACTCACCTGGGTGACCTTGAGGTCAAGGTTACGGACTTAGAAATTTTGTGTTAGAGTTTTTGGTTAAAGTTTTTATAAGTCTATATCTCTTAAATATGTAGAGGGATCAAGTTGATACTTTGCATGTTGGTAGATATTGGTCTGAAGTTTTATGCTGTACCATCATGACCCACCTGGGTGACCTTGAGGTCAAGGTTACGGACTTAGAAATTTTGTGTTAGAGTTTTTGGGTATATGTAGAGAGATCAAGTTGATACTTTGCATGTTGGTAGATATTGGTCTGAAGTTTTATGCTGTACCATCATGACCCACCTGGGTGACCTTGAGTTCAAGGTCACAGACTTTGAAATTTTATTTTAAAGCTTTTGCTTAAAGTGTTTTGAACTGTATATTGCTGGAACAGATGGATGGATCTAGTTAGATACTAGAAAAAGTGCCTTGAGAGGCACGTATACCCCCGGCTGGTGGTCATCCAGTCCTCCTTCTCCCTCCCACAACCACCCAGCACATGTACACCCCTGACATTGAATCACAAATCCCGAACAAAAGACAGTACCCTTATCAAATACTTTATAGTAAAGAAGTGTGCATTCTAAAGCACTTTGACCACAGACATGAGGGAGTTTAGTTTTTAGAGTGACATATCTTCTTTAGAGCAGTACACAGAGCTGACTTGTGTACTCCATCTAGGACTTAATCACGGACATTGAGGGTCAGGTCCTCAGTCCTAGATGGAAAATGAAAATAGAATGTCAGTCTAAGTTAAAAAAAAAATAGTAATAATAAAAGTATTGAGGTCCTAGATCTTGAACTCAAGCCCCCCCCCCCCCACCCCCGCGACATGGACCCAACCCTATACCCTATAGGGTACCTATGGTCCAAATATGAATGGCTTCTGATGATTGGCTCTTGAGATAGATTTTGAACTCTAGCCCCACCCCCGGGCATGGACCCTGGGGTCCAAAATCATAGAAACAAAGCTAACCCTATAGGGTACCTATAGTCCAAATATAAATGGTTTCTGATATATACTTCATGAGATATACACCAATAGAGAAACTTTAACCAAAACTTTGACGCAAATTAAAGGTGACCTAGATTTTGAACTCTAGCCCCACTCCCGGGCATGGACCCTGGGGTCCAAACTCATAGAAACAAAGCCAACCCTATAGGGTACCTAAAGTCCAAATATAAATGGTTTCTGATATATACTTCATGAGATATACACCAATAGAGAAACTTTAACCAAAACTTTGACGCAAATTAAAGGTGACCTAGATTTTGAACTCTAGCCCCACTCCCGGGCATGGACCCTGGGGTCCAAACTCATAGAAACAAAGCCAACCCTATAGGGTACCTATAGTCCAAATATGAATGGTTTCTGATGTTTAGTTCATGAGATATACACCAATAGAGAAACTTTAACCAAAACTTTGACGCAAATTAAAGGTGACCTAGATTTTGAACTCTAGCCCCACCCCAGGGCATGGACCCTGGGGTCCAAACTCATAGAAACAAAGCCAACCCTATAGGGTACCTATAGTCCAAATATGAATGGTTTCTGATATTCAGTTCATGAGATATACACCAGCAGAGAAACTTTAACCAAAACTTTGACATTTTAACTGAACTAACGAACCAACGAACTAACGAACATACGAACGGACGAACGGAAAAGCGAAAACTATATACCCGTTGGCATAAATGCCGGGGGTATAATTATTCTTTTATTATGCTGTAGCATCTTGACTCACCTGTGTCAAGGTCACAGACTTAGATTTAAGGTTATAAGTCTATATCAAATATGTAGGTGGATCAAGTTGAACTTAGCATGTTGGTAGACCTTATATTGGTCTGAAGTTTTATACCCACCTGAGTGACAATGAGGTCAATGTCTTTGGTCGTAGATTTAATAGATTTAGTGACAAAGCACAAGTCAGGCGAGCTACGCTGTCCTGCGACAGCTCTTATTGGAGAGGGAATCTTTTTCTGATTGCGCCTTTTCCTGATCTCTGCCTACTTGTACCTTTTTTCAAGTTACCATAGCAACCAAAGTGGTTGGACAAAGACAATAAAAAAACACAAACTTTGTACAGGCTAATGTCATAAGCACGTATGCTAAATTTTAGCTTCATCCCCCATATGGCTTCTGAGAAGAAGATTTTTGAATATTTTTTTCGAAAATTTACCCTTTATGTTGCTATAGCAACAAAACGAATAAAGTGATTTTTACAAAAGTTGCCTTAAATGTGAAGGACTACTCAATAAACATTTATGTAAAAACTAAATTCAAATATCCCCAGCCTGACAACGGAAAATGCCAATTTCCACTTTTTCTCCATACAAGTCAATGAAAACTTCAAATTGCCATAGCAACCAGAGTTCTTATCCGATCGAAATAAAAAACACAAATATTCATTCCCCTCACCTGTAGATGCTATAGATTCGGCCTGGTATCTTCAGAGGAGAAGTCGTTTGAAAATTTTGACGACGACGACGGCTCGACTACTATACTATAAGCTCACCTTGTGAGCCTTCGGCTCAGGTGAGCTAATAATAAAGGAAGGAACATAAAGAACACACAACAAAATTTTATTCACTTCTTTATAAACCCTTGTGTAAACAAAACAATTTAAAAATACATGTATATATTTAAATGTTAAAGAAAAATAATTCTTTGGAATTCGATTGTCATAATACAATTTTTCAGATCTGCATTAACGGTTCATTAAATCTTTTCAAAAGGCAACAGTACATGTATATATGTTTTATTGCACAGGTTATCAGGGACCATAAAATCAATAAACAGTAGACTACAGGTATTATCCTCTAGGGGCCACTTTATGACCTCCTGCAGAGATGTGACAATCACCTCATTATGACAGTCCTTTGATCTAAGGATCATATTGCACCATTAGGGGTCATTAACTGAATAAACAGTGGTAACAATTTTAGCTTCTTCAGAAGTAGGTCTTTAAATCTTTTCAAAAGCAAGCTGCGTTGCAACAAGGATCGGTCAAAAAATTCTGTCGTAGGTGTACTAACTTTGTTAATAGATATAATAGGCTGTTATATTACACAGTTGCACTTCTTTTCTACAAACAAGCAGCCCAAGGGCAACGATATCGCTCATCTGAGAGTCAAGAAGCACACTGGACAAAAGAAATGCAGTTGGGGGTCCTAAGTCATGTGGCCTGGATTTTTATATACATATTTGGTCCCCCCTTCCTATAGTTGCTTCATATAAAATTCAGCTTTGATTTACCAAGTGGTTTCAGAGAGAAGATGTTTGAATATTATGATAATATACATGTATATTGCCTTGGGGTGGGGGCAGATGAGCCCTGCATTCCTGCAAAAGGTTCCCTTTAAATGACATTTGAACAGTTTTCCCCATTCAAATGCATAGGCAACCTATGTTGACCTTGCCATAGAATAAACTTGTCCAGGTCATCACAGGGTCACGATTTATATATACATTGTAGTACTTCAGCCATTAATGCTTCATGCCAAGTTTTAATGAAATTTGTCCACTGGTTCTGGAGAAGAAGATTTTTAAAGTGTTTTTACCATATATGGCATGGGCCATCTTGATCACGTTACCTGGATAATTTATATACACATTGATTCCCCCTTCCTACCGATGCTTCACATATAATTATTGGCCAAGCGGCTTCAAATGTTTTACTCGCTTTAAATGTTTTACTGCTTCCAAAGGATCTAACAATTATTTTTATTTGCTATTACTGCAGCCGGTGTTGTGCCGTGTGGCGGCCCTAAAAAGTCTCCCCGTACATCATCCATAGTGCAGATTATATTTTTCTTTTGATCCTTTGGGATCAGTGAATATATTTGGAGTAGTTCAAATATATTGTACGTTAAGAATCATCTTCTTGACAGTGTTTTATTATTTGGCCCCTTTGGGAATATGAGTCTTTGATTTAGACTACTCAGATGGAAATTCTTAAAATTGCAGCAAAAATGTCTGGCTTTCGCTGCCGGTTTTGTAAAGGGTCACTGATGAAGGTTCATTACCCGAAATTGTACAATATGGCCCATCTTCTCGCTTTAAATGGTTTACTGCTTCCAAAGGATCTAACAATTATTTTTATTCAATGGAGAAAATGTTTGAATATTTTTGAAATAAACATGTATATTGCCCCGGGTAGGCGCAGATGTTCATGTGATCTTGGGGGTCCAATTTGTTTCAGACCTTGCCATAAAATAGGTCAAGGTCGTTACAGGGTCATGAATTACATATGTTTATATGAATTGTAGTACTTCAGCCATAATGCTTCATGCCAAGTTTTATTGAAATTGGTCCACCGGTTCTGGAGTAGAAGATTTTTAAAGTGTTTTTACCATGTATGTACATGGCGGCCATCTTGGTCATGTGACCTTGATTATTTAGGATTATTTATATACACATTGGTTCCCCCTTCCTACTGATACTTCACATGTAATTTAGCTTTGATTGGCCAAATGGCTTCAATGGAGAAAATGTTTGAATATTATGGTAATATGAATATATTGCTCCGGGTGGGCGCACATGTACATGTGGTCTTGGGGTCCAATTTGTTTCAAACCTTGCCGTAAAATAGATCAAGGTCGTTACAGGGTCATGATTTATATACAAATTGTAATACTTCAGTCTTCAATGCTACATGCCAAGTTTGAAATCGACCAAAGATTTCAGAGAAGAAGATGTTTTTACCATGTATGGGCATGACGACCATCTTGGTCAGGTGACCTGATTCATTTACTTACACATTGATTCCCCCTCTAGTTGCTTCACATAAAATTTGGCTTTGAATGGCCAAGCAGTTTCAGGGAAGAAGATCTTTGAAAATATGAACAGACGCACACAAAGATGCTAGCTCGAGTACTATTCTATAAGCTCCCCATAAGCCTTTGGCTCATGTGAGATAACCAGAGGACCAATGGTCCTGTAAACGCTCACCTGAGATCTGGGTTATGCTATTTGTAGCCATGGTGGCCATCTTGGTCATGTGACTTTAACTATTTATAATAACTTTCATTCCCCTTTCCTAACGATGTTCCACATAAAGTTTGGCTTTGATTGGCCATGCAGTTTCAGAGAAGATGATTACATATTATGGTCATATACATGTATATAGCCCAGGGGCGGGGGCAGACAACCCCAGAGGACATTTTTTCCATAAACATAAGTCTGTCCATTTGCATACTCCCAGCAAGTTTCCCCCATTTAATTACATTTTACTAATTTTACCCATTCAAATGCATGGGCAACCTATGTTGGCCTTGCTGTAAAATAGGTCCAGGTCATCCCAAGGTCATGATTTATATAAACTTTGTAGAGCTCCTCTCCCTGATGCTTCATGGCGGCCATCTTGGTCATGCGATCTTGACCATTTAGATAAACTTTCATTCTCCCTTCCTAAGAGTGCACCACATGACGTTTGGCTTTAATATACATGTATATTGCCCTAAGGTGGGGGCAGACCTGCCCCTGGGGTCCATTTTTCAGAATCATAAATCTTCTGTCCATTTGCCCATATCCATAAAGTTTTTCCCTTCAAATAATATTATGACAATTTTCCCCATTCAAATGCATGGGCGACCTATGTTGACCTTGCTGTAAAATAGGTCAAGATCATCCCAGGGTCATGATTTATATAAACTTTGTAGAGCTCCATCCCGTGATGCATCATGCCAAGTTTCAAAATCAGAGGCCTTCTGGTTCTGGAGCAGAAGGTTTTTAAAGGTTTTTGCTATTAATTTATAGCCATGGTGGCCATCTTGGTCATGTGACCATGACCATTTTATATAAACTTTTGTTTTTCCATCCCAAGGATACTACATATAAAATTTGGCTTTGATTGGCAAAGTGGTTACTGAGAAAAACTTCCTAAACAATCCAATGTTTTTTTTTTAACTTTTTTTCCATTGAAAAGTCTATGTAACCAAAATGGAGCTTGCCGAAAAATAGGTCAAGGTCAACCAAAGGTCATGTTTTATATACTGTAAGTCCGGAAATTTTCGCGAGAACTTAATTTTCGCTAATATTCGCGAATTCGATGCCTCGCGAAAATAAAGTTCTCGCTAATAAAGAATTATTATAAGCTTTATAGACTGCACAAGTACTCGCTCGCGAATTCAAGAACTCGCTAATAATTCGGAAATCGAAAATTCGCGAAATAAAAGTCACGCGAAAATTTCCGAATTTACAGTAAACTATGATGGGCCAGAGTCCCCAATGCTACATACCAAGTTTCGTTGAAATCGGTCCATGGGTTCCAGAGAAGAAGATTTTTTATGGTTTTTTACCATATATGAGCATGGCGTCCATCTTGATCATGTGACCTGGACCATTTATAATAAACTTTCTTTCCCCCTTCCTAAGGATGCTGCATAAGAAGTTTGGATTTGAATGGTCTAGCGGTTTCAGTGGAGAACATGTTTGAAATTGTGAACGACGGACGACAGACGGACGGACACCGGAGCATGTGTATACTGTAAGCTCACCTGTGAGCCTTCGGCTAAGGTGAGCTAAAAGTAACACAACTGAAATAAAGATGCTCTGAGTAAATGGAATAATATCTTTTTATACATCTTGAATCTTCACAACCTAACACCATGAACAAGTTAATTCACTTACATTAGCATTTTCCTACAAATGTCATCCACACTAAATAAAAACATTAATATTACAATACCAGTAAAAATAATTCTTAATAACTACAATAACCTAAAAAGTAAGTTTGAAAGTCAATAAACTGTTATCGAGTAGACATTTTAAAACATAACTGTTATCTTTTTAGCCCATGTGTTCACCGGGATGTTCTGAAAGGACGTATATTTTTATAGGGATAAAATGTTAGAAATGTTAGGCAATGATACTTTCTACAAAAGAACAAATGATGCATGCTCAAAGACAACGTTTAAAAAGATAAGAAATTTAATCAGTTTAGCTAAAGATATGACAAGACATGAAATAGCATATTTACTTGATTTTGATTTTAAATCCAGTAACTTTTACGGACTACCAAAAATTCATAAAAGCGATTTGATAAGAAATAAGTGCTCAGAAATACAATCAGACTATCTTGAACTCAAAGACCCTAGCGATTTACAATTTCGACCAATCGTAGCTGGGCCTGTTTGTGAAACACATAGATTGAGCAACTTAATTGACATCCTTTTGAAACCCTTTATCAAGCAGGTTAAAAGTTTTATTAGAGATGATATAGACTTTCTTTCATATATTCCCAATACGGTAGACGAAAATGCAATACTGGTATCATTTGATGTAACAAGCCTTTATACAAATATCTCACATGAACTAGGATTAGAAGCAATTAAATTTTGGCTCGAAAAACACCCAAATTTAATCCACAAACGCTTTACAAAAGACTTTATAATTGAAGGTATCAAAACTATTCTCGAGAACAATAATTTTATGTTTGATGGTTGTACCTACAACCAGGTAAGAGGGACAGCAATGGGAACGAAATTCGCCCCAACGTATGCTACACTAGTTTTAGCGTATCTCGAAGAAAAACTTTATACACACTTAGAAACAGACAACAAGGAAATGGCAGAATATGTGAAACGCAATTGGAAACGTTTTCTTGACGATTGCTTTATGATCTGGATAAATCCAGAAGATGATCTCACCAAATTTCATGATTTAATAAATAACTTACACCAAGATATCAAATTTACAATAGAAAAATCTAAAACACACTTACCATTTCTTGACATACTTTTACTAAAATATGGCACACAATTAAAGACAGACATATATTTCAAAGTTACAGATACAAAACAATACCTTAATTTCTATTCATGCCACCCCAGACATACTAAAAGGAGCATACCTTACAATCTGGCACGAAGAATTTGTACAATAGTTTCAGACGAAAAACTAAGGGACAAAAGGTTATCTGAATTACGTCAATCGCTACTGAAAAGAAATTACCCTAAATCGTTGATACAAAACGGTATTGATTCTGCTAAGAAAATTCCAAGAAAAGATCTACTTAAAGTAAACTTAAAAACAGACGAATGTGTTTTACCGTATGTATCAACACACAACCCTAGAAATCCAGAAGCATATACAGTTATAAACCAACATTTACCAATATTATACGCAGATTCAAAAATGAAAGAAGTTTTGAAAGATACTACATTCATCAAAAGCAAGCGCCAACTTCCAAACTTGAAAAAGACATTAACCAAAGCAAAATTTACCTCCAGCACTACCACACGGGAAGCAAATAAAGTAACTAAATGTAACAAAAGAAACTGTGGGTTATGTCAACACATTGTAGAACAAAACTTCTTTGATTTTAATGGTAAAATATTTTATGTAAATGCAAACATGTCATGTGATGTTAAAAACGTCCTGTACGTAATTAGATGTTTAGGGTGTAATGAGTATTATATAGGACAAACTGGCGGAAAACTAAGAGATAGGCGCACAGTACATGCGCAACAAATACGAGACCCCTCGACAAGACAAATTCCTTTAAGCGCACATTTAGACATGTGCAGTAAAGTCACTCCAAAATTTGTCATGTTTCCGTTTTTCAAAATTAAAACCGAGACAACTTCGGCTAGAATAGCTAAAGAACACTTCTTCATAAAATGTTTTAAGCCATTATTAAATGCATCGAACTTAACTTCATAGGGAAAAACATAAATATAAAAAAAATAATTATAGGGGCGTTTACATACTTCATACAAGGTGCGCCGAAAATTCAACGGCGGGACACTATGAACATTCAATATGGCCGTCGACTACCGGAAACGTCACGTAACCGGAAACGTCGCCGTTTCTAACGTTACATTGAAAAGCCGCACTGGCGAAAGCGCTTTGTCTTATTTACTGAATCAAATATACAAATTTACGGCATGTGAATCAGCTTGTTATTTTACGATATTTTGCACATCTTGTGCCGAGAACTTTTTCTCCTTTTTCATATATATATATATATATATATATATAAACAAACAGAATTAGCGTACAAAAGTCGGTCGTGCCGCGACCGGGAATCGAACCACGGACCTCCTGCATTCCGGGCAGACGTGCTAACCATTGCACCACCGCGGTCTTCCGATTCTGTACGCCAATTTTAGCATCTATAAACCTTTGACGTCAATGGCGCTATTTAGCGGCCTTTCATTTACCGCCATAGGCGACCCTATCATTTTTTCGGTTCTTTTTATTACCTACGGACGGCGGCCATTTTTATTCTATTTGTGTTTGCTTTTTATTTATTTTATTTATTATATTGGATTTATAGATGCTCTACTGCATCAAGAAGAAGTATTGAAGAAACAGAGAATGCCACGATACAGGAAATTATATAAACAAACAGAATAAGCGTACAAAAGTCGGTCATGCCGCGACCGGGAATCGAACCACGGACCTCCTGCATTCCGGGTAGACATGCTAACCATTGCACCACCGCGGTCTTTCGATTCTGTACGCCAATTTTAGCATCTATAAACCTTTGACGTCAATGACGCTATTTAGCGGCCTTTCATTTACCGCCATAGGCGACCCTATCATTTTTTCGGTTCTTTTTATTACCTACGGACGGCGGCCATTTTTATTCTATTTGTGTTTGCTTTTTATTTATTTTATTTATTATATTGGATTTATAGACGCTCTACTGCATCGGGAAGAAGTATTGAAGAAATAGAGAATGCCACGATACAGGAAATTATATAAACAAACAGAAATAGCGTACAAAAGTCGGTCGTGCCGCGACCGGGAATCGAACCAAGGACCTCCTGCATTCCGGGCAGACGTGCTAACCATTGCACCACCGCGGTCTTCCGATTCTGTATGCCAATTTTAGCATCTATAAACCTTTGACGTCAATGACGCTATTTAGCGGCCTTTCATTTACCGCCATAGGCGACCTTATCATTTTTTCGGTTCTTTTTATTACCTACGGAGGGCGGCCATTTTTATTCTATTTGTGTTTGCTTTTTATTTATTTTATTTATTATATTGGATTTATAGACGCTCTACTGCATCGGGAAGAAGTATTGAAGAAATAGAGAATGCCACGATACAGGAAATTATATAAACAAACAGAATTAGCGTACAAAAGTCGGTCGTGCCGCGACCGGGAATCGAACCACGGACCTCCTGCATTCCGGGCAGACGTGCTAACCATTGCACCACCGCGGTCTTCCGATTCTGTACGCCAATTTTAGCATCTATAAACCTTTGACGTCAATGACGCTATTTAGCGGCCTTTCATTTACCGCCATAGGCGACCCTATCATTTTTTCGGTTCTTTTTATTACCTATGGAGGGCGGCCATTTTTATTCTATTTGTGTTTGCTTTTTATTTATTTTATTCATTATATTGGATTTATAGACGCTGTACTGCATCGGGAAGAAGTATTGAAGAAATAGAGAATGCCACGATACAGGAAATTATATAAACAAACAGAATTAGCGTACAAAAGTCGGTCGTGCCGCGACCGGGAATCGTAATTTGTAATTTTTAGCTTATGAAAGAATAACCATTTTTGTACAAAGGCTGAAAATTTGGTTTCTTTATGAGCACTATTTACAAAGTTACACCCTGATTTTCATAAACTGTACATGGTAAAGCAGTTGTTACAATATAAAACTAAGCATGTCAGCGTTATTTTGCAAAAGCTTTGTTCATAAAACCGTTCTGGTAGAATATTAGTTTTCATGCGAAAAGGTACAAATATATATATATTTACAAAAGCAATTGACAGATATCACTACATAAAGAGACAATATTTTGATGCAAACAAAATGCTTGAAAATAAACTGTCCTAATCAGAGTTCTTGTAATATGATATATGGCTAACAAGTATTGATATGTATAAGTAAATATATGCTAGTTAAACAAAACTTAGTCTGATATATCAGTCACTCCAATGTCACCACTTGCATGTGACAAGCACTAAACATTCACAAGTTGTCCTCTTCTATACAAGTTATGAATCTATAAAACATCAATGCTGACGAGAGATACATCTCATGCATAGATTAAATTATATACACTGATAGATTTACAGTACAGAATGAGCAGCACAAAGCAACATGTTTATATAACAAGAGGACCAATGGTCATGTCAACCATCACCTGAGATCTATTATATACAGCTCCGTTTCAAAAATAATATACCCCTGTAATGTCGCAAAATAAGTTGACTCCGTCACCTGCATGGTATCTATTATTGCCTCATGGCTATAATTCTGGCCTGAATGAAATTTCTATATTTTGTGTATACATTCATGTGTTAAACTGGTATTTAGTTTATATTGATAATGATCAGTCCGATTGGACAGGCAGCTACCTTCGGCAAAATTCTGGTAGATTTAATGTCAAGTTTTCAAGTTTTGGCGATTGGTATTATGTAAGTACTGTGAATATTGCCACTTCCTGACATGAATTTTGTTCATTGACATCTATTGTAGTTACCTTAAAACTTACACCACATTCGCTTTGAAGTACAGAAGTAGAAATGGAAAATTTATTATACCTACTGCCTATATAAAGCTAACGTGCAATTGCATGTTTTCAGTACATAAATTGTCTGCAAGTTCATCAAATTTAAAAACATTTCTTCATTATTAAAGAGAGTTACAAACTTACGATAGAATTGTGTCTAATGCAATGCATACCTACCTATGAAATGTTTTAAGTCATGTAATGACATTCTTAAACAAATATTCATTAAGGACATTTGATGGTTTTTGAATACACTTGATTGAAATAGTGTGACAGGCGATTTTATGAAGACGGTTTATATAAGTAATCATCCAAGAGAAACTTCAAAGAATGAATGTATTGCGAATGCGGTGCAAGTTTAAAGGTATATAAAATAAGATTTCAATGAATAACATCCAGGTCAGAAAGTGGCAATAATCACAGTACTTACATAATACCAATCGCCGAAACTTGAAAATTTGACATTAAATCTGCCGGAATTTTTGTACACACCGAAGGCAACTTCCTGTCCAATCGGACTGTTCATGATCAATATAAGATAAATACCAGTTAAACACACATAAATGTATACGCAAAATGTAGAAGTTTCATCATTCAGGCCAGACTAATAGCCATCCAGCAATGATCCATGCAATGCAGGGTAGGGGGTCAATTTATTTTCCGACATTGCAGGGGTATGTTATTTTTGAAACGGAGCTGTACATATACCTGAATTCATGTCCTTGTGCATAGCCCTGGGTCAGCCTTGGGCAGAGAACTTAAAAGTAGTCCTCTATCCATTTCTGCAATATTTCCCCATGAAATGACATTTTATCTTATTCCCCAATTCATATGCATAGGTGACTATGTTGACCTCACCTTGATATAGGTAATGGTCATCACAATGTCATGGTTTATATAAACTTTGTAGAGCTCTACTAATTGATGCTAATTTAATTTAATTTTTAGAGTATTTTGCAATTTATAACCCTGACAGCCATCTTGGTCATGTGGCCTAGATCAGGTTAATTCTCCCTTTGCAAGATGGCAATATATGAAGTTGGTTTTAATTAGCCAAGTGGTTTGTTTTGTTTGTTTATTGAATTAATGCTTAACATCCCAGTCAACAGCAATGGTCATGCTAGGATGCCTCCATTTTATGGGACTTTTATACCAAAATTAGGACTTCGTGGCATCCAGGACGTTCTCCAAATATAATCACCCAAGCAAGCCAAAAAGGCTTATAATTATGTATGGATGGTTTGACTTGAACCACTTTTCCTGGGCAGGCTCAGACCAGAGTGGTTAACCAGTAATCAGATGGTCAGTCAGTGGAGTACAAGCTTTGCATGGAGACAGAAGCAGGCCATGTATTTCTTTAAGCCCCAATAGGCAGGTGACCATATACATTGGTTTTGCCCCAGGGCATTTTAACAAACAAAATTTTCTGTTCATTTTCCTATTTCCAACAAGTATTCCACCATTTAATGCTTTTCCAAGTTTCAAAGCTTGGTCAGATAAACACTGGCAAGGAAACATGGTGTATGAGTATTAAACATAAAATGTACTACTATAACCATAGTAGTTGCTACTACCATAAACAACTTCAAATTAGTCACCAAATCACACTACAAGATACAAGAGACCTATATAAAGCACTAAAAGAAGTCTGAAATATGGAGGGCTAAAAGGACTTTGTCCTTACAACTGAGCCCGTCAACGAACCTAAATGTAAATGCATTGGCGATCTAAGTTGACCTTGCTGTAAAATAGGTCAAGGTCGTCGTCCCAGGGTCGTGATTTAAATCACTTTTGCAAAGCTTGAGGTCATGATGCTACCTGTCAAGTTTCAAGTTCTTAGGCATTTTTGTTATGGAGAAGAATTTGGGTTAGGGATATTTATAGCACCGGTGGCAATCTTGGTGATGAGACCCAGACAATTTATAATTTTCTTCCCTCTTCCTAAAGATGCTTCACATAATGTTTAGCTTTGATTGTCCCAGGTGTTTCAGAAAAGCTGTATGAAAAGTGCGAACAACAACAACGATAACGGACACCAGAGTATGCTATCTAATAAGAATTCGGCTCAGGAGAGCTAAAAAGTCATTATATAGAAAAAATATCCACATATAAAAAATATGCAACAATTATTGATGAAGTGAAAAATAAACGCATGAGCCAGGCTAGATGATGCAACTTTTGCTGTATCCAGCATGAAATATATATATCAAGATATACCATGTAGTCCATGTTGTATGGAACTTTTTCAAGCTTCAACAACCTTTTTGAAGGTAGAACATGTCTCATTCCATCCACCTTGCTAGATGCAACTTTTTCGTTACCTCAATGACTCACTGATTTGTAGCCAATAAAATTGCAGGAAATAGGGTCTGGAAACAAACATTCAGACAGAAGCAGGACTGGAGCAAACACAAAGGTTCTGATCAGGCATGTAGGTCCTTTGCAGCTGATCTGTGTCTTTGCTTTCGCAAATGGTTTTTATGATGCGGCTCATAATCATAATGACCATGTTAATTTAATGGTAGGAAATCATTTATTTTCTCCTGGGAACAGCAAAAGCAGATATATGCTTGTGCACATTGTGCAGTCTGATTATTAACTTTCTTTCATTACATTGATTTTGTTGGGAAATGTCATGGATTTCTGATAAGAAAACAACAAGTTTGATCTAGCATGCTATACCATGTAGCTCTACAAGTTTGATGAAGCAAAAGTTGGACGTATCAAGTTAGATACAACTTGTTGCATCGTGTAGCTCAACTCATAGCAACAGGATTGTGGACATTTTATAATCTCTATCTGTTGAATCGTTTGCTGATACTTTACCAGTGACCTATTTGTACCAAAGAAACATAGGCACTTGCAGCATGCTAATTACCAAATGCAGTTATCAAATGATTAATGCTTATTGCAAGTTTTGAAGCAGGGACGGTATAAACTAGAATTTGTTTTCTACGTGAAAACTGATGTCTCCCCCCTTTCTACATGCATGTCCAAAACATGCAAGCAAGAGTTATAGTTCTTGTGCATCACATATCCTGTAATTCTGTTTTATAAGTGTACAAAGTTTCATTGAAATATCTCTTACCGTTTTCAAGTTATAGAGGGGGCACAAAAGTGTTTGGAAAATAATCAAAGGGAAATAACTCCAAAGATATGAAAGCAAGAGTAATGATTCTTGTGCATCATGCTTTATAAGTGTACCATGTTTCATTGAAAAATCTCTAATGGTTTTTTAGTTATAGGGCAGACACGAAATTGAATGAAAAATAATCAAAGGGAAATAACTCCAAAGACATGCAAGCAAGAGTTATGGTTCTTTAGCTTGACACATCATCTCATCGTGCTTTATAAGTGTACCAAGTTTCATTGAAATATTTCTTATGGTTTTCAAGTTATAGGTGGACATGAAATTGTATGGAAAAATAATCAAAGGGAAATAACTCCAAAGATATGAAAGCAAGAGTTATAATTCTTGTGCATGACACATCGTCTCATCATGCTTTATAAGTGTACCAAGTTTCACTGAAATTTCTCTTACGGTTTTCAAGTTATAGGGTGGACACGAAATTGTATGGAAAATAATCAAAGGGAAATTACTCCAAAGATATGCAAGCAAGAGTTATGGTTCTTTTGCACGACATGTAATCTCATCGTGCTTTATAAGTGTACCAAGTTTCATTGAAATAACTCTTACGATTTTCGAGTTACAAAGCGGACACGAAATTGTATGGAAAATAATCAAAGGGAAATAACTCATAAAATACTCAAGCCAGAGTTATGGTTCTGGTGCATGACACATCGTTTGATCATGCTCAATAAGTGTACCAAGTTTTATTGAAAAATCTTAAACGGTTTTCAAGTTATACAGCAGACACGAAATTGTTTCGAAAATAATCAAAGGGAAATAACTCCAAAAATACTCAAGCCAGAGTTATGGTTCTTGTGCATGACACATCGTCTCGTCGTGGTGTACAAGTGTACCAAGTTTCATTGAAAAATCTTTAACGGTTTTCAAGTTATACAGCGGACACGAAATTGTATCGAATATAATCAAAGGGAAATAACTCCAAAAATACTCAAGCCAGAGTTATGGTTCTTCTGCATGACACATCGTCTCGTCGTGGTCTACAAGTGTACCAAGTTTCATTGAAAAATCTTTAACGGTTTTCAAGTTATACAGCGGACACGAAATTGTATCGAAAATAATCAAAGGGAAATAACTCCAAAAATACTCAAGCTAGAGTTATGGTTCTTGTGCAAGACACATCGTCTGATCATGCTCAATAAGTGTACCAAGTTTCATTGAAAAATCTTAAACGGTTTTCAGGTTATACAGCGGACACGAAATTGTATCGAAAATAATCAAAGGGAAATAACTCCAAAAATACTCAAGCCAGAGTTATGGTTCTTGTGCATGACACATCGTCTCGTCGTGGTCTACAAGTGTACCAAGTTTCATTGAAAAATCTTTAACGGTTTTCAAGTTATACAGCGGACACGAAATTGTATCGAAAATAATAAAAGGGAAATAACTCCAAAAATACTCAAGCTAGAGTTATGGTTCTTGTGCATGACACATCGTCTCGTCGTGGTTTACATGTGTACCATGTTTCATTGAAAAATCTTTAACGGTTTTCAAGTTATAGAGCGGACACGATTTGTGACGGACAGACAGACAGACAGACAGACAGACAGACAGACAGACAGACGCACAGGGAAAAACAATATGTCTCCCGACCCTGTCGGGGGGAGACATAAATAGAGTATAACCTTGATTACAATGAACATTGGTCTTAAAGTATAAATAAAGTTCTTTAACTTTTAGTAACCATCATTTGGTAATAAGCAAATTTGTTGCAAAGGCTTTCCATACCATTATACATAGTCCAATGTGCATTACATATTTTCATTCATAAGAAAATTGAAAATGATGAAGCACTCGTCATGATTCAATTGTCAATTGCTTGGTCAAAAAAGTAAAAGACATATATATTTAGAAAACAATTACATAATGGCTATTCAAATTCTTTTGATAATAACTGTACAAAAGTGACAATATTTTTGTGCAAACAAAATACAAATGTACCTGTGATTAACTTTCCAATTAAAACTTATTGTAACAATATGATAGATGTGGTTTGGCTAACAAGTCTTGATATGTACATGTATGGTAAAACATGTTGAGCTTGATGAATCACATTACGAAAACATGCCCATGCCATATACAGGAACTGTTTCAGCTGTGAAAATTAATTAGAAAAGTTTTAATATTGTTAATATTTTTGCTCTAAACATTGATTGTGGGTACATGTTTGAACAAACTCGCCCAGGGGTTTCTAAATACATGTAGAAACTAACTTCTCCTAGGCTAGCCAAATAAATCACCCATTTGAACTTTGCCATAAATTCAGTCTAGTTCATCCATCAGGATAACATGTCTTTGAAGTAAGTCTCCCATTAAACTCCACTTATATAAAGTAAAAGTAGGTATACGGGGGTATAACTGTTTTGTTATTTTTGATTGAAAAAAACATCGACTGTGGTTACTCGTTAGAAACACTTTGCTGAGGCGGTTGCACCATGTACCCATAATCATGTTTTGTATAATTCGGCAAATAGGTCACTGTATGGGTGGCAACTTTAATATTCATATCTGGGCTTGGTCGGCTAGTCCATCTGTTCAAGTAGGGAGATTATAGGAAAATAGAACTCAGTCAGCCTGGACCACTGTCACGTATTTACCGTTATAAATCAGCTACCTGTATTTTGTCCAATCCAGTGAATTAGACAAACTCATATTTCATTCTTATTTTATAACCGAAAACGTGGGTTGAATCTTTTAACTGTACACCTTTAGCTTTTACCCAAGTCAAAGGTAGACCATACCCAATAACGGAGGTAACACCCATACAGTGACATATTTGCCGAATTTTATATCAATTTTTTCCTGATATTTGCCAACAATGCCAAATTTCACAGATACTTTGCATAACTCCCACACCTTGAAAAATCTAATTAACCCTGACTTTTCCCTGACGAGTGGCAACCCTCTAGAATGTTCTGAGCAAAAATATTAACTTTTCCAAAGAAAATTCTCTGTATATTGCATGGGCATGATTTCGTAAAGCATTGTTGTAGATATTTGATAATTTTTATGTCTGAAAAACTCAAGAACTACCCATAGCAATTATAATGCCACCTTTGGTGACACATTACATGCACAGAAACCGGTTGGTTGGTTGATTTGGGGTTTAACGTCCCACCAACAGCTAAGGTCATATGCAGAAGGAACCTTCGGCTTATGGTCTCCTCTGACAGACTGGAGAAGACGGGATCGAACCTGCGACCCCAGCAGGGTGTGCACAATTTAAGCAAAGCAAAAATTCTTAATAATTCCATGGCTTAGTCCCGACTAAAACCAAATTTCCATCGTTCAGGTTTGTGTATTTAAGGTGTAATTTTCTCGCAACTGGAAATGCTAGAGGAGCCACTTCCTTCGGTTACTTTGCAAAGAATAATTTGAAACAAAATGTAAAATGCTTAAATCTTAATGAAAACATAACTCTTTTATTACTGTTTCAATTATCCAAAGCCCAAAGCATAAAAAACTAACCATTATTTTTGATATCTTTTGCAACTACATTAAGAGCTGTCGTAGGACAGTGTAGCTCGCCGAACTTTTAAAATCTCTGACCTATGATCTTGACCTCAAGGTCACTCAGGTTGGCCATGATGGTACAGCATAAAACTTCAGACCAATATTAAGAAACAACTTGATCCATCTACATATTAAAGAGCCCGAACGGGCACATATGAGACAAGCCAAGTTCTGCTTGCGAGTGTACCAGGTTTTTTTTCTCAGGATTCCTCCACTTTCACCCCACCTAGTAATTGGCCTGTCTCATATGAGCTGAAATAATCTTGAAAGGGACGTTAAACTGAATAAAAATGTATTCAATAGATATAGACTTAAAAAGCTTCACCAAAAACTTTAACACAAAATTTCTTAGTCTGTAATCTTGAACTCAAAGTCTCCCAAGTGTGTCATGATGGTACAGCATAATGCTTCAGACCAATATCTACCAACATGCAAAGTATCAACCAAAAACTTAAACATTTCAGCAATGCGATCATGAGCGCTGATGCTGGGGTTGCAATGGCTCTTCCTGTGCTTAAAATGCAAAAATAACTTGACCATTGTTAGAATATCTAACAATTCCCTGACCTTGAAAAAACTGTTCGTGCTGACTATGACCAAATTCCTGAGTAAGTTTTAACTGTTGGTTCTGGGTACTTCCTGATGCTTCCCTTTCTCTGATTTACTGGGACCTGTCTTATCTTTTCCTGTGCTGAGAGCTCCAAATTGAAACCGGTTTTGCTGTGATGCAGCACTACTGCTGGCCTGTGCATGAGGTGTCACCTTTTGTATAAGACGCTCTTTATGATGCTGACTTGTGTTGTTTTTCTCAATTAAACGTCTGTTTTCCTTTGTCGAACGTTCATTAGCAATGACTTGCCTCTGCATGCTTTTGAACTGTCCCTCAAATTGTTCCATACCAGCTTTAAGACATTGAACTTCTATAATCTCAGTTCCAAAACTATTTACTCTACCTGCTATGTCTTCAATTGCTGCCCCATAATCCTCTACCTTATTCTCTAGCACAGTCCATCTATCATTTCGTTCATCCACATCCATTAACTGTTCTTGCTGTTGTTCTTGGAATGACAGCAGTCTTAATGGCAGATTAAATTTATTAAGAATTGCCCAGATTGGTGTTATAAGACAATGACCATTACCATAGCTTCCGATATACATTCCTAGAGCTCGAATTGTGTAAGGAAAACCATCAGTTATCAGAAATGTAAGGCAACCGGAGTCACCATGGGTTGCAAAAACACCTGTACCTGGAGGAATCACTTCCAGTTGTCCATAGAATTGAATGCCATCTAATGCATCTTCAAAACCACGAACAGCCACGCTCACCTGGTTAACGAGACCTTCAGTGTGTTCTGATGCTGCCCCATACTTTGATACTTTGCATCCAATTGGTATTTCTTCAAATGACTCGACAACCGTACCACAGTTAAAAACCATTGGGTTCTCGGGAGAAAATCCTGCAATGAGGTAAAAATAGCTGTTAAAATGAAACATGAATCAAATCTATAGTTCTATACATGTGGTAGATAGAACCCCAACCTTAATTCTTAATTACTTTTATATGAAAGACACATTTTGTAAAAAGTTTCATTACAATGAAGTTTAAGAGGATGAAAAATAAGGCTTGAGTATTAAGTAAGGATGTCACAATCATGCCATATTCACTAAATTACAAATTTTAATGTTCAGGAAAATGGTCGCAATATATTTTGACTCTCAAACCATCCTATTTTAAATTAAAAATAACTCAATTGTTGGCAGATTTCATTAACTGTATTGACAGTTGCTGAACATTTCAGGAAGACCAACATGCCTATTGGGACCCTAAGCAAACGACGGGCTGCTTATGCGTTAAGACAAAGCTTATAAATAACAGACTGATTACTGGATAACCTCTCAGTAGGACTGAGCCTGCCCAAGAATAGTGGCTGAAGAGAAACATCCATACATATAAGCCTTTTGGGCTGCGTATTTTTCAAGCATATTTGGGTGTTATGACATCCTGTATTGTTGAATTGCAATGTCCAGACATGCTCAAAGCTTTTGACTGTGATGCTCATAATTCAGCAGTAGAAGACTTTTGAAGGGCTTCAAGTATGCATAGGCATGGTGGCCACCTTGGTCAAATTACGTGTATTACTGATGTTAGACTCCGATCAGGACCGATTTGATTCCATATATGAGGCCAATTTTGTTATTCCCACAACAGGGGGCGATTTGTTATCTATTATACATGGACGCCATAAGTTTTACAGGATGGCGACCCAATGTCACAAATGACGCTGAAATATTTACGTCATAATAAAGATGGCAATGTCTGTAGAGAATAGTGTTTGTACGAAACAGAGTAGAAATATCTAATAAGAGCTGTCGCAGGACAGCGTAGCTCGCCTGACTTATGCTTTGCCACTAAATCTATTTAAATCTATGACCCATGACCTTGACCTCAAGGTCTCTAAGGTTGGCCATGATGGTACAGCTTAAAACCAGTACATGTATATACCAACATGATCCATCAACATATTCAAAAGATATAGACTTTAAAAACTTTAACCCAAAATATTTTTAACATAAAATTTCTAAGTCTGTGACCTTCATCTCAAGGTCACTCAGGTGGGTATGGTACAGCATAAAACTTCAGACCAATATCTATCAATATGCAAAGTATCAGCTTAATCCATCTATATATTCAAGAGATACAAACTTACAAAAACTTTAACACAAAAATTTCTAAGTCTGTGACCTTGACCTCATGGTCACTCAGGTGAGTCATGATGGTACAGCATAAAACTTCAGACCAGTATCTATCAATATGCAAAGTATCAACTTGATCCATCCATATACTCAAGAGATATAGACTTACAAAAACTTTAACCAAAAACTTTAACACAAAATTTCTAAGTCCGTGACATAGACCTCAAAGTCACTCAGGTGGTCCATGATGGTACAGCATAAAACTTCAGACCAATATCTATCAATATGCAAAGTATCAACTCGATCCATCAACATATTCAAGAGATACAGACTTACAAAAACTTTAACCAAAAACTTTAACACAAAATTTCTAAGTCCGTGACCTTGACCTCAAGGTCACCCAGGTGGGTCATGATGGTACAGAATAAAACTTCAGACCAATATCTACCAACATGCAAAGTATCAACTTAATCCATCAACATGTTCCAGAGATATAGCCTTATAAAAACTTTAACCAAAAACTTTAACATTTTGAGCAACGCCGACGCCAACGCTAACGCCGACGCCGGGTTGATTGCAATAGCTCTTCCTGTACTTTCGTACAGGCGAGCTAAAATGTAAGTTGGATGCCTAATTTAAAGGCACAAAGTCTGTTTAATTCTTGTAAATAACCTCCTTTAATTGCCACGGAGGTCGATATCGCACCTGCATCAGGCAAATTAAGTACAGGATGAAAAATAGATCAAGATGCATGCTTGAATGGTATGTCAGTCAAGGACAATAACTATGCACGAAATAAATGTTTAACAGCCAAACTTCTTCAGCAGGGCTATCGGTATCATAAACTTCGAAAAACCTTTTCTAAATTTTATCGCAGACACTATGAACTGATTTCCAAATTTAATGTTTGGCTAAAGACCCTTGTACGTCCTTTACGCCTTTCGAAACCAGAATTTTATGGTGACTTGGTTTACAAATTTAAGAAACTTATTGGAAGGAATGATTTTTCTTTTCAACTAAGAAAAATCATTACGCGTTACAGACATATAGGATATACTTAAATGTTATGCAACAGTCTGCATGCTTAGCTTTTAACCCAATCATGGTTGATAGCTATGCTGCCTTCTTTAATTGCACGCCGGTGGGTCGGGCGTCAGACTCTATGATGGCCCCAACATAAAGCTATTCATTTTAGTTGGTTGGGGCTGGAGCTTCATCTGTTGTTTGGCCCACCGGGGTTCAACTGGTGGTTTTCTTTTGCGCCAGAGTTAGTAAGTTATTGGGCGCCCAGGGATCTCCATCGTTGGGCAGCTTACTCATTTTGTGAGTCCTCGTTTTTGATTCATCATGGAATTTATCATGATTCATTTGTTTGTCAATGATTATTCATTGAATAGTTAGAGATTCACTACGACGACCGAACAACTAACTAAATGTTATGAACCACTGCAGAAGCTGAGGTTAGGATCCTGTAAACCTGGATTAAGACCGCCAGTAATTTTATATTACTGATCGTTCCAAGGCGATACTTCTGTGGTGATTCTTATTGTTTTATGTCTTGGTGCTTAAAATTTTTGTGCTGTTGGTGCCTTATGTATGTTATCATATTTAAGATAAGTTTAGGTAACTGAGTGGCCACCTATTGGGAAAATAGATGCTCATTCGGCTTACGAAATGTATTCATGGTATAAGTACCTTTTTGTTAGTTTTGTTTTTCCCCGCCTTTGGAGTGGGATTCTTTTTCTGATTGCGCCTTTTCCTGATCGTTGCCTACTTGTACCTTTTTATACTCACAGCTATCATGGATGAAGAGAAAACCTAACTTCGACATAAAAATTTACAAAGTTGATGGACCGTGAAACATAGATCAAGGGTATAGGGTCAAGGTGCGTCCTTGTAAGGTATGTCAAGGACAATAACTGCGATTTCACACTGACAGCTATCACAGTTGCATAGAAAACTTAACTTTGACATAAATTTACCAAGTCAAGGGACCGTGAAATATACGTCAAGGGATTCGGGTCAAGGTGCATGCTTTAAAACAAACTTTGACGAAAAAATTTCCAAAGTCAATGTAAATATAGATCGAGCATCGGGCCAAGGTGCGTGCTTGTAGGAACGCACCAGAATATGCTTCATACCCAGAGAGCCGTGAAGTCGACGTACAATGCGTAAACAGAGTATATCAAGTCAATAGACCACCACTACCTAACTGCAGTGGTGTAACTTCAAATGATGCTGCATAACCAGAGTGCTGTATTTCAATTTGCTCCCCGTTGTAGAGTGGGGAGAAAAAATGGCCCCTGATGTTGAAATCAGCCCTCCATTAGGGACCAACCCCACCAGATCTGAGTCCAACATTTATATATAGACCTACCCGGTACACTGGTTCCCCTTTTTCTAAAGATACTTCATACAGAATTTGGCTTTGATAAGCCAAGTGGCTTCAGAGAATATCTTGCCGTAAAATAGGTCAAGGTCATCACAATGGGCATGATTTATAGTAATGAAGTACTTTAGTCATCAGTGCTACATGCCAAGGAGCATATATGGGCATGACAGTCACATTGGTCATGTGATTATTTATTACACATTGGCTCGGCCTTCCTACAGACGCTTCATATAAAATTTAGCTTTGATTGGCCAAGCTGTTTCAGAGGTATTTAGCCATGGTCGCCATCTTGGTCATGTGACCTTGACCATTTATATAAAGTGACATTCCCCCTTTCCTTACAATGCTCCATATAAAGTTTGGCTTTGATTAGCCAAACGGTTTTAGATCTAAGAAGATGTTTGAATATTATGGTCATATACATGTATATAGCCACAGGGCAGGGGCCGACAACCCCCTGGGGACAATTTTGTTTCATTAACATAAATTTTTTTCAATTTGCATACTCCTAGCAAGTTTCGCTTCATTCAATTACAGTTTACTGATTTTCCCCATTCAAATGCATTGGCCACCTAAGTTGACCTTGCCGCAAAATAGGTCAAGGTCATCCCAAGGTCATGATTTATCTAAAGTTTGTAGAGCTCCATTGCCTGATGCTTAATGCCAAGTTTCAAAATCATAGGCCTTCCGGTTCGGCAGAATATTTTTAAAGGTCTTTGCTATTTATAGCCATAGCAGCCATCTTGGCCATGAGACCGTGACCATTTACACAAGCTTTCATTCCCTCTTCCTAAGTATGCTCCACATAAAGTTTGGCTTTGATTTGCCAAGCCGTTTCAGAGAAGATGTTTGCATATTATGATCAAATACATGTATATAGCCCCGAAGCAGAGGTAGACAATTCCCTGGGGACAACATGAATAATTTTTCATAAAACATAAATCTTCTGTTCACTGAATGCTCAATAGGTCAAGGTCATACCAGGGTCATGATTTATTCAACCTTTGAAGAGCTCCTCATGCCGAGTTTCAAAATCATAGGCCTTCTGGTTCTGGGGAAGATTTTAAAAGTTTATGCTATTTATAGCCATGGTGGCCATCTTGGTCATGTGACCAACGGACTGACGACGTACGTTGGAGCTTGGATATACTATAAGCTCACCTGTGCGACTTTGGCTCAGGTGAGCTAAAATGTGGACGGACGGACAACAGACGGAAGACAGGAGGGATGGACATCAGATCATGGGTATACTATAAACTCACCTTGTGATCTTATCATGCCTAAAGTATGTCAAGAATTACCTGCTTCAGTGGATTCAGCATCGGGAAACCTTCCAGATTTTGGAGCTCTACTATCATCAGTGATCTTTATCAGAGCTGCATCAACAGATATCTCATTCCATTTTTGACCAAATGAGTGGTTGATTACTTCTCCAAACTTGCAATGTGGTTTGCATTCCGGTTGGTAAACAGCCTTATTAAATGGTTGTTCCATGGAGTCCTGTTCAATGTGGGGCAAGAAGACGTGACAAGCAGTCAGACATCCTAAACTTCCATCTGGGAGCCTCACAAAGCCACCTAAACTACCACACTTTCCATGACCAGACTCCAGCTGACATCCCATCATCAGAGATGGAATATAAATTTTGGGTTTAATAGAAAAGTGGAAAATGCCTTCCAGGACAACAACAGGATAACCGCCAACCTCGTCTGGAAATGGCTCTTCTGCAAATGGTATTATCCCTTTCACATGTACATACAGTACAATGCAGAGATCAGGTCTTGTGTGACCTGGTCTTACTTTTGATCCTCTGACTATTAGCAAGTTGGAATGTTTCGTCATTAGAATCTCAGCATTTTCTTTGATGCATCTGTGCATGTCACCAGATTCTTGAGAGGTAAACCTGTACTTGCCTTCCTTTTCCTTTTCAAACAGGTTTTGTGCCTCAACAGAAACATCGCCTAACTTTCTTTGAATAATATCAAAGTCCGGAAAAGTGGGTACATTTGGGACGATCTCTGTAACAATAGCAACAAAAATTAAATCCACTGGAGCAGAACGCCTATATCCAACGATCCACTTTTTTATTTTTCCTTTGAAATATTTCTCTTCTAATGATGCACAACATGTCTCGATCAATTTTGATGTAATTCGGGATTTCCTGCCATGGATCCGAATGTAGTTTTTTATATTTTCAAGAATTGGATGTTGACCAGACTGCAGTTCAGCTTGTGCGTCGTCCCTATCCAGAAGCTTTGGGAAGGTTTCCTCTCTCTTGATTTGAACCATGCCTAGATCTGCTCCCTTACATGTTCCTGAACCTGAAAGGTTGATGAAATAGAGCATCAAAAGAGTAATCAAGCATGTTAATATGTTTTATATGGTCTCTACAGGTTGTAACAGTAACAGGGTGAGGCAGAATACACAGCTGTGGTACGGAATGGGTGATGCACAATGAAATTCTGTTCAAAGTTAAGATGAGAAATTCGAGTTTTCTCCTACAGCATTTATTTTATTGTCTGAAAGACAGGTGCAGTCAATGTAGAAAGTGAACATTTATCGAATGAAAATACCATAAGAATCCAGGTTATTTCGTTTTCGCATACACTTCCGCCCCATGAACATATAGTACTTCCATCACAATAACTTAAAGTGCTTGCAAAAACAAAAATTACGGGATTTCTTATTTATTGTTACTTACTTTCAATATTAATAAATTTTCAAATCTGCATTGACTGCACCTATCCATCAGTCAGTAGAAGAAACACTGTACCAGCTTTTCATAGCAAAATGCAATGATAAGAAAATCATTTGCGGTACTTCACACTATGCAGCTGTGGGGCTCGAAACGTGTGACTTCGTGTTCTCTTGTTTTATTTACAATTACTCCTATCTTAAGACTTCTTTCAAAAATCGGAGAAAGACATGATGTTGGTAATTTATCTAGCTTTTTTTACCTCCAGCAGATCTGCTGAAAACATAGCATGTGGTATGGAATCACTTTTGAGGTGAGTGCAACACATGCATTTTTGTGTCGTATGCTAGATTTTCAATACAAACAAACTGCAGAACTTCCTTTTCCAACTTATGAAAGTGCATACATTTTATTAAGAAGATTCTGTTATGACTAATGATGAAGGTTTGTGTTCATAAATGTTTTTAATATACCTGTAATTGAAAAATAACCGATATGCTATGAACTTAAGATGGTGTGATAAGCGATGAATAAAATACATATATTTGATCCTTTGGAAGCAGTAGAAAAAATTCAAAGGTATAAAGTATGGACTGTATTGCGCATTTACGGGTAATCAACCCTCATCAGCAGCACTTTTAAAACCGGCAACGAAAGCCAGACTATTGTACTGTAATTTCGAAAATTTACATGAGAAGTCTAAATCAAAGACACATTCCTAAACGGGTTCAAATGATTTTAAAAATATTGCCTAGAAGTATGTTTTTAAACGAGAGTTTTTTGATCACTTTGAATATCGTTATTGATCTCAAAGTAACTAAATAAAAATATAATCTGCACAATCCATGATGTACGTAGAGACTTTTTAGGGCCGCCACACGGCACAACACCAGCTGCAGTAATAGCAAATAAAATACGAAGGTTTGATCAAAGGGAGATATAATGTGTCTTTTATTAGATTTCTCATGTAGGTTTTCGAAATTACAGTACAATAGTCTGGCTTTCGTTGCCGGTTTTAAAAGGGCGACTAATGAGGGTTCATTTCGCGAAATAAATATTTTTCTTTTTTATATAAAATAGGAACTTCCTTGGCAGCAGTCCGGCTTAAGCAGTCCCAAACAACGTTGTTATACACTCTGTGATTATAAAGAACTGATTACAGACTTGAAGACACATTCCTAATCGGGTTCAAATAATTTTAATATTGCTTAAACACCAGTCACACAGTAGCGTATAACCCAAACGCGCGCAGGCGTATGAAAAATCTCAACACGCTGAAGACTTTGGACGTATAAAAATTAATTTGTTCCTTGAACTCGCTTTAGCAGTCACACATTAGCGCGTGACTGAGGCGAGTGCCGGTGTCCCAGTTTATCTTACCCCCTGGACAGCTTACCCCACGGGGGGTATGCTGACCACGGTTGGCTTACCCCCCGGGGGGTAAGCTGTCCCGGGAAATCTTGCCCCCACCCTGGATATCTTCACCCATGGGGGGCAAGCTGTCCAGGCCGGTTTATCTTGCCCCCCACCCAGTTTCAAGTATTGGTTGTGATTATTTTTATACACATTTTTTGAACTATCCAAAAATGAAAATGTTGGATTAAGATCACAAGACAAGTCCTAAAAAGTTGTTTTCAGAGTGGCAAACTGGAAACTTATTAGGGGGTAACCTGTCCAGGGCAGGTTATCTTGCCCCCCACCCAATTATAACTATATTTTCTATACAAAGCATCTGCATATAAAAGAATATTGAATATTGAATTAAAATAACAAACAGATCCTATAAACTTGTTTTCAGCGTCGGAAAAGTAGAAACTAATTGGTAAAAGGATGGGGGGGGGGGGGGGGGGGGGGGGGGGCTTGTAACTTGCATGGAACATATTTACAAGCCCGAGACTTGCCAAGCTTCTAGAAAATTTCATAGCATGTTTAAAATTTTTTTGAGCCCAAATGCGCGCGAAACGCACAGAGACTTTTAGCGACGCACAGCGACACGTGCCGGACGTACATCAAGCGTACCCAACGTGCTTGCAACGTGTTTCCGACATGCGTCTGGCGTATGTGGAATTTTGCTATTTTTTCAACACGCCCGGCGCGCGTTTCACTTATACGATACTTTGTGACTGCTGTTTTAGAAGTATTTTTCTAAACGTGAGTCTTTAACTCACTCTGAATATCTTTACTGATATCAGAGGACCTGAATAAAATATAATCTGCACAATGGATGAAAGGGGCTAGCTATGAAGAAAACTTGTTATGCTTTGAGGCGTATTTAATAGCTTCCCCAGCTTTGACACCAACTAAGCAAAGCTGGGGTGGGTAACAAGAAGCTTCGTTAGCCAAATTTTCTAAAGTCTTCGTTAGACATTCTATAGCTAAAATGTGGGTAACAAGAAAGGTTTCGTTATTTACGAAATGTGAAAAATCTTCGTAAAAATGTCAAAAGTTAACGACGACTCAGAGGCTGCCGTTAAGCCTTCATTAAAAATAAGTGTCCTTATAAATGGTTGAGTGCACAGTTATAAGGGGTATACAGGCTATTAAAATCACAGTTGCGTCCATTTTTATGCCCCCAACTTCTAAGAAGTTGAAGGGGCATATTGGTTTGGGTTTGTCTGTGCGTGCAGTGCGTGCAGTAGGTGAGTAACGCTTAGCACTCGTTTAGGAACCGTTAGAGCTAGGATCTTTAGTTTGTATATGAAAATTAAGAGGACCCATATTTTTTTCTTAGAGACTAGGGGCCAATTCTGTGAGTTATCTCACTTTTCAATTCTTCATATTAACAGTGAAAAGATAGTGGGTACCTTTGCAACTCCTCTGATTCTCTTTACAGATGTTGTGAACATGCTTTGAAGATATGCATGTGGTTTGGATATTATCCTCAGATTAATGATGTCTGTCAATTTTTTCGCAATTTGAACTTAGCCATTTTTCAGGTATTTTGACAATGAAAGTGAATGTACAGTGGGTACCTTGCGTGCGCAACTCTTCCATCAGTTTCATGCCACTTCTTTTAAAACTTTACATGTGTTATTGGCATGGTCTGAAGATATGCATGTGGTTTGGATATATTCCTCAGATTATTTTTTGCCTTTGTTTCACAATTTGAACTTAGTCATTTTTCAAGCATTTTAGTGAATGGATAGATGGTACCTTGTGTGCGCAACTCCTCCTACAGTTTAATGTGGATACATTTGAAACTTTATAGACATTGTGACCATGCTTTGAAGATATGCATGTGGCTTGGATATAATCCTCAAATTAATTTTTGTCATTTTTTTCGCAATTTTAACTTAGCCATTTTTCGGGCATTTTGACAATGAAAGTGAATGGACAGTGGTTACCTTGCGTGCGCAACTCCTACAGTTTCAAGCCAATTGCCTTAAAACTTTACATGTGCTATGGGCATGGTCTTGGTCTTAAGATATGCATGTGGTTTGGCTTCCTCGGATTATTTTTGTCATTTTTTCACACGTTTAACTTAGCCATTTTTTCAGGTATTTTCGTTAATGGATAGAGGGTACCTTGTGTGCACCACTCCTCTGAAAGTTTAATACCAATACTTTTGAAACTATACAGACATTGAGACCATGCTTTGAAGATATGCATGTGGTTGGGGTATACTGACCTCAGATTAATGTTTATCACTTTTTTTTTTGCAATTTGGACTTAAGTCATTTTCGGACATTTTCACATCTTGAAAGTGACATACAAGTTGGAGGCATAGTGTTTCATTAACACATTTTCTAGTAATAATTTGTAATTGTGTTGGCCCACGTCAACGTGCGTTTAGCTTTCTTTAACTTTATCAACTTAAAGGACAAAACTGAATAAAGTAAGTAGAAATATAACATTATATTTCCTCATTGCTGTTGACTGGGACGTAAAGCATCAATTCAAACAAAAAATATAGACATGCTTTCTTACCACTGTTATAGATGCCTCCGCTCCGTGGCGCAGTGGATGAGCCACTCGCCATGTAAAGCAGGGGTCGTAGGTTCGATCCCGGCTGGGCTTCTCCAGTCATTCGAATGAAACTTTAAACCTATGTCCCGTCTCCATATGACCTTAGCTGTTTAGTGGGACGTATTTAACATTAAATCAACCAATACCACTGTTATAGCAGAAAAAGGCCATGCTCAAAACACCTGAAATTATGTAGAACGGAATATTTATTGCAGGGGTGTGTACAGATATACTTTTGAAAGTACATGTGCGACCCGCCTCGACGAGGCTGTTCACTTTGTTTTCACTTTCACCCATGTAAAATCCTATGTTTCTGAAATTGACCTTGCCGTAAAATAGGTCAAGGTCATCCTAGAGTCATAATTTGATCAAACTATGATGGGCTGGAGTCCCAAATGCTACATACCAAGTTGCGTGAAAATCGGCCTGCCAGTTCAGGCGAAGAAGATTTTTAGTGGTTTTTACCATATATGGGTGTGGTGGCAATCAAACTTTTGTCCCTCCTACCCATAGATGCTCCACATAAAATTTCGGTTTGATTGGCCATGCGGCTACAGAGAAGAAGATCTTTGAAAATTGTGTATGGACGACAGACCGGTCAAGGTCAAGAGATGAAAAGTGGTATATGCAAAACAACTAATGAAAGTATTTGATAAATTTAGGTCAAGGTCAAGAGATGACCTTGACCTAAATTTATCAAATACTTTCATTAGTTGTTTTGCATATACCACTTTTCAGGTCTCAGGCTGCAATAAATTTTAAAAAAATCCATAATTTTCTCTTTTTCCGATGTAAAAGCCTATGCTTCCAAAATTGTCCATGCCGTGAAACAGGTCAAGGTCATCCTAGGGTCATCATTTTATCAAACTATGATGGGCTGTAGTCCCAAATGATACATACCAAGTTTTGTGAAAATCGGCCTGCCGGTTCAGGAGAAGATTTTTGAGTGGTTTTTACCATATATGGGCGTGGCGGCCATCTTGGTCAAGTGACCTGGATTTCGCGATCAAACTTTCGTTACCCCTACCCATGGATGCTGCACATAAAATTTCACTTTGATTGGCCAAGCGGTTTTAGAAAAGCCGATAAAGTTGTGTTAGAATCTGTAATAAAACTAGAAAATGTGTTTATAAAACACTATGCCCCCAACTGGCAACTCACTTCAAGGATGTGAAAATGTCCGAAATATGACTAAGTTCAAATTGCTCAAAGAGTGACAAAAATTAATCTGAGGAGTATATCCCAACCACATGCATATCTTCAAAGCATGGTCACAATAACTGTAAAGTTTCAAAAGTATCTGTATTAAACTGTAGGAGAGGTGTGCACACAAGGTACCCACTGTCCATTCACTTTCATTGTCAACATGTCCGAAAAAGGGCTAAGTTCAAATTGCGAAACAAAGTAACAAAAATTTATCGGAGGATTATATTCAAACCATATGCAAAGTTTCAAATGTGTCGGTATTAAACTGTAGGAGATGTTGCGCACACAAGGTACCCTCTATCCATTCACTAAAATGCCTAAAAAATGACTAAGTTCAAATTGTAAAACAAAACAAAACAAAACAGAGGATTATATCCAACCACATGCATATCTTCATACCATGCCCATAACACATGTAAAGTTTTAAAGCAATTTAAGCAGTTGGCATGAAATGGCATGTACTCCATTCACTTTCATTGTCAAAATGCCCGAAAAATGCCTAAGTTTGAATTGCGAAAAAAGTGACAAAAATTAATCTGAGGATTATATCCAAACCACATGCATATTTTCAATGTATGGCCACAATGTCTATAAAGTTTCAAGAGAATCGGTATTAAACTGTCGGAGAAGTTGCCCACACAAGGTACCCACTTTCTATTCACTTTATCAAGAATTAAAAAGGGAAGTAACTCTAACAGAATGGGACCCAAGCCCCTTGAATTTGTGTGCAGGGCATTTCGTCTAAAACCATTTCGTCTAAAAGCCATTTCGTCTAAAGGACATTTCGTCTAAAAGCCATTTCATCTAAAGGACATTTCGTCTAAAGGACATTTCGTCTAATGGACATTTCGTCTAAAGAACATTTCGTCTAATGGACAATTCGTCTAAAAAATCTAGTGGGTGCGACATTTGGTCTAAAAAAAAGTTAAGAAAAAATAAGAATTTTTAGACCAAATGTCGCACCTTACTGGAAATCAATTTCAGATATGTGACTTGAAATATTTATTTGTCATTTCTGTTTATCTGCAAGCTTATGGTGACAATACATGTATATTGATCTATCTTAACTGGTCATTAGAAGCAGTTATCAAATGGGTAGCTATAATGCAGCGTTTAGGATTAGTTTTGGTCCATTGTTGTCTGTTGCAGTTGTTGATTGGTAAATAATAAAAGCATTATATATTTTTTTAAATAAAAGATGCTGCTGCAACACCGCTGGAGGGATTGGCTACAATTTGTCATATTAAATAACGAAATTGATATCCAATAAAATATTATTCAAAAATATTTTCCTTATCATTTATGTTTTAGACGAGCTTTAGACGAATTTAAGACGAATTTAGACATTTTTAGACGAATTTTAGACGAAATGTCGTATTCGACGAAATGTCTATTAGACGAAATGTCCATTAGACGAAATGTCCTTTAGACGAAATGACATTTAGACCAAATGTCTTTTAGACAAAATGTCCTTTAGACGAAATGTCCTTTAGACGAAATGGCTTTTAGACGAAATGGTTTTAGATGAAATGTCATGGATCCTTGAATTTACCTGAAAGAAAAAATACGGGTCCTTTTAATTTTCATATAGAAACTACATACCAAATTTCAAGATTTTAGCTCAAACGTTTCCTGACCGAGTGCTAAGTGTTACTCGAAGCACTTCACAGACAGACAGACTGACTGCACTGCACTGGACAGACAGACCCAAACCAATTATGCCCCCTCACTTCTTCTGAAGTTGGGGGCAATATAGCATAAAGCTGATAGTCCTGTAGCCATTTGGGCTATTTGAGGTGGACCTGGATTTAAAGTACATATTTGGAAAGGTGAGGTCTCCTACATTAAGAATCCAATGGGTGACATCTTGTCACCATTGAGCAATTTGAGAAATTCAAGATGGCATCCAAGATGGCTGCCCATATACAGAAAATGCTCTTTTCCTGTGAAATAATCATGTTTTGACAGACTTTCAGACCTGAAATCACTTGTATTTAAAAGGTGAATTAATTATACTTTAAAATGAGTGCACGAAAATATACAATGTAAAGGGGGCATCAAAGATGGTTGCCAAAACTAAGGAAAAACGCAATATTTAAAAGCAGTGCCTTCGAAAATTCAAACTTTTCAAACCAAATATTTGGTGGCAATTTTGATAACGTTTAAGGATCCAGTGGATGGCATCTTGTCACCATTGAGCAAATTAAGAAATTCAAGATGGCATTCAAGATGGCTGCTCGTATATGGCAAAAGTAATTACCATGCAAATATTCATGTTTTGGCATATTTATAACACCTTAAATCAGTGTAATTAATACCATGTAAGGAGTGTATCTAAGATGGCCACCACAGTAAGGGGAAAGTTTACAATTTTTGGTTTGTCTGTTTTGTTGCTTTACGCCCAAGTCAACCAATATTGCTGCATCATGATATTACCTCCATTTTATACGAATTTTATCCAACATTGGGATGCCATGACATCCCAAACATACTAAAACTACAACCACAAAATTAAACAACACATGCTTATAAATATAGATAACTGGGGTTCAACTGATGTTTTTCTTATACTCCGGGTTTCAGTAAAGTTATTCGGCGCCCAGGGATCTCCATCGTCGGGCAGCTTACTTAATCTGTTAAGTCCTTGTTTTTGATTCAACATCGTGATTTATTCTTTTGTTCTTGATGATTCAATGACTACATGTAGTTAGAGATTCATCACGAGGACCGAGCAACTAACTAAATGTTGTGAACCACTGAGGAAGATGAGGGTGAGGTTAGTGCCCTGTAAAACCGTTTTAAGCCCCCCAGTTATTTTAAATTACTGGTTCTAATTGTTTTGTTTTATGGAGTTGAATTTTTGTGCTGTTTGAGCCTTATGTACGTTTTTGTGTTTTAGTTCAGTTCAGGTAACTGATTGGCCGCCTATTGGGGAATAGCTACTCACTCGGCTTACTGTATGTTTTCCTGGTATAAGTACCTAAGTGTCTTTTTAGTTTTTTGCCCTCCCCTCAATTTATGGAATGGGAATTTCTTTCTGACGGCCCATTTCCTGATCATTGCCTACGTGTTTCTTTCTGTAAGGATCTCAGTTTATTTTTTATTTGTCTAAACCATTTTTCTTGGGCAGATTCAGACCAGTAATCACTAAGATGGTCATTAAGTTTTATTGGAATACATGTAGCCCATATTTCTCTCACAACCTAAAATGATGGGGAATATTTCCTTTTGTGCTGCATGCGTGATACTACAGAAGGGTGGTCAAGAGGGAATGTGGGCCCTGCCCATTGGGGTAAAGCGAAATATATTAGCTGCTTTTGTCCCCAGGCAAAGTTTTAAAAAATCTACTGAATCACCATCTGATTAACGGGTTACAGCACAGAAGGTCTTAGCCTGTCCAAGGAAAGTGGTTTAAGTAAAACCACCCATACATGTAAGCCTTAGTTGTTAACTTAGGTGGTTATATTTTCAAGCACTTATTAAGTACTGTCATCCTAATGTTGTTAGAGGACCCAACATGACCATAGCTAATGACTGGGACATAAAGCACCAGCACAAGCAAGCAAATGTGGTCACATTAACATAGTATAAAAGTCAATGTTCTGTTGACAAATCACTACAAACTAGAAAATGTTTTTATGAAACACTATGCCCCCAACTGGTAAGCCACTTTCAAGATGTAAAAATGTCCAAAAAATGACTAAGTTCAAATTGTAAAAAAGTGACAAAAGTTAATCTGAGGAGTATATCCCAACCATATGCATATCTTCAAAGCTTGGTCACAGTGTCTGCAAAGTTTCAAAAGTATCGGTATTAAATTGTAGGAGGAGTTGCGCACACAAGGTACCCTCTATCCATTCACTAAAATGCCCGAAAAAAATGACTAAATTCAAATTGTGAAAAAAATGACAAAAAATAATCCAAGGATTATATCCAAACCACATGCATATCTTCAGACCATGCCCATAACACATGTAAAGCAATTGGCATGAAACTGTAGGAGGTGTTGCGCACAAAGGTACCCACTGCCCATTCACTTTCATTGTGAAAATGCCCGAAAAATGGCAAAGTTTCGAAAGTATCGGTATTAAATTGTAGGAGGAGTTGCGCACACAAGGTACCCTCTATCCATCCACTAAAATGCCCGAAAAAATGACTTTGTTCAAACTATGAAAAAATGACAAAAAATAATCCAAGGATTATATCCAAACCACATGCATATCTTCAGACCATGCCCATAATACATGTAAAGTTTTAAATGAATTGGCATGAAACTGTAGGAGGAGTTGCGCACACAAGGTACCCACTGCCCATTCACTTTCATTGTCAAAATGCCCGAAAAATGGCTAAGTTCAAATTGCGAAAAAAGTGACAAAAATTAATCTGAGGATTATATCCAAACCACATGCATATCTTCAAAGCATGGTCACAACATCTGTAAAGTTTCAAGAGAATCGCAATAAAACTGTAGGAGGAGTTGCGCACACAAGGTATCCACTATCTATTCACTTTATCAAGAATCAAAAAGGGAAATAACTCTCACAGATTCGGCCCCTAGCCCCTTGAATTTACCTGAAAGAAAAAATATGGGTCCTTTTAATTTTCATATACAAACTACATACCAAAGTTCAAGATCCTAGCTCTAACGGTTCCTGACCGAGTGCTCACACATGCTCACGCATCACAGACTGACTGACTGCACGCACTCACTCACTGCACGGACAGACCCAAACCAATATGCCCCCTCAACTTCTTCGAAGTTGGGGGCACAAATACATGGCCATGTAGTTCACAGCGACCTAGACAAAAAATGATGGTTCAAAATTGGGGTTTTACATCTCATTATCTAAAGGCCCACATACATGTATCTTTTCTCTAATACATGTATGCATCTTTTATTCTGGAAGACAGACAGCAAAGTCCAAGTGACTTATGATTATGATTTTAGGGGGCGGGCTGTAACTAATGTTGTCAGAACGTGGAGCCCAATCCCTTAATGTATTTGAGATGGCAATAAAATATATTTAAACTATGATTACTGTAAAAGCATGTACTCCTATCGATAGGGTCAGTAGCTGAAAACTGGAACATGATACTAGAAAACCTGGTGGCCAGACAATGACTTTGAATACAGGTAAGGTTCAAAAACGAAAACTCAATAATGATTGCGAAGGGGAACAGTTTTGGGTCCGTGACACTTCGCCGAAAACCACTTTGCCGAAAAGACACTTCGCCGAAACGACACTTTGCCGAATGCGACACTTCACCGAAATATTGCTGAAATTCGGCAAAAATGACGAAAAAGATGTTTTTAAGAGTATTTCATACAATGTGATTTTTTTCATAACTTTTACTTAAATCCACAGCATTATAACGATTTTAACGATTAAATTTGTATAACTCTATAAAAAGAGGTATTCAAAATTCTTAAGAAATTAAATGATTAGGTACATCAATGACCGATTATGGCGATCAAGCTAATTAATATATGACCAATATAAAACATGGCGATAAACCTAATTAATTAATCGTTTTATTATTGGCATGAACACATTTTATTTCATAAATAAACCATCAAGGTAAAAAAACATAAAACGTTATTATAAGGAACTGATATTAAGTCTCCAATTAATGCTAGTTTCCCTCAAGCATGACTCATTGTTGACCATTTGAAACTTTCGGCGAAGTGTCGCACCGGAGAAGAATTTTCGGCATTGTGTCGTTTCGGCGAAATGTCTTTTCGGCAAAGTGGTTTTTGGCAAAGTGTCGTGCACCGACAGTTTTACTGTACAGGTAATAAGGGACAATAAAACCAATAAACATTGGTATCACATGTATTATCCTTTAGGAGCCTCTTTAATGTCTCATAATGCGATGAGATAATCACCTTATTATTGCAGTCCATTGATCATTGGCTCATAAAGCACAAGTGGGGTCATAAATTGAATAAACAAATTGAATAAACATTGGCACCAATATAGCTCATTCAGAAGAATATACACTGTATCTCTTTTAATTGCAGAATAGTGGATTCTACTGACAAACTATATGCACACTTTTATATTAGTTGTATGCATGTACAACTAAATGGTATACATCTAAATTTTATAGGCTGGAATCAAGCTTGACACCAAGCTGAAAGTCTACAAGACTGTGTACAGCCAACCTTCTTGTATACATAAGAGACCTGGACAGAAATGCAAAGGGACTTCACGATTTCCACTTAAGCTGTTAGAGAGAGCTGTTAAAAATCAAGTGGCAAGACAAGATTCCAGACAGAGAGGTCCTGAAGAAAGCAGGGATGCAAAGCATGCATACAGTCTTAAAGCCAGCACAGCTTAGATGGACTGGCCAGGTTATAAGAATGCCTGGTGCACGACTTCCAAAGTTAGAAGAAACGCTAGAAAGACACTCTCAAAGCCTCTCTGAAGGATTTCGAAATACCAATGGTTCTTGGGAACAGACTGCACAGGAGCAATCAAAATTGCGATGTCTCATCAACGAAGGAGCAGCTCTCTATGAAAAAAAAAAAGAGAATCTGTGAAGCTGAAAAAAGTGCAGAGAATTCACAGCCATTACCAATGGGCCACCAGCAGGTTCCATGACATTGACTTACTCTATTTGCAACCGACAGTTTAGAGCTAGAATTGGCCTAGTCAGCCATCAAAGAATTTACCAACACACATGAATCTTATTAAATACGGGTTTATAGAAATTTTTTAGAGTAAACAGCTGTAAACTTTAAAGTTGGTCTATTCAGACTATCAGACATGGAATGCCAAATTGTAGGGTAAATGTTTTCTGCTTTGTGGTTTCCGAAACACGGAAGTCTTGAAAACATTATAGGGAATGGGAAACCATTTTTGATATCATAGTTTTGAGCCAAACCAGACATTTTCAGAACAGTTTCAAATTATTGGGAACAAGAAATTAGCATATAAAGCACTGATGTTGTGTTTGTGTTACTGTCATTTTGATCTGCAGGAGTAATTAAATTATAAAATATTCTAAATGATGTCTGTAAGTCATTATAAAGTCAATACAGATTTAAAAAATACTTCCGACTTATTCTTTGTTTGCAAAAATTGCCACCTTACTAATTGATTTGAGAAATTCTTTAGTTTCGATATCAGCGCTTTTCAATATTGCATTTTCCTTTATTCTGGTGGCCATTTTAGATGAGCTCTATACTTTGTGAATTTTTGAACTTGTTTCAATGTACACTGACTAGATCAGACTTCAAATGCGAGGAATTTCAGGTCTTACATCTGCCAAAACACGATTATTAACATGGCAAATACTGTTCTCCGTATACGGCAGCCATCCTAAATGCCATCTTGAATTTCAATGGTGATAAGATGACATCCATCAGAGTCTTAAATGTTAACAAAAATGCCACCAAACTGTTTGGTTTAAGAAATTCATAAGTCTTGAAATCGCCTAAATTTCCTTTATTCTGGCGGCCATCTTGGATGCTCTCCATACACTGTCTGCTTTCTTGCACTATGAATTTCAATGTACAATTGATTCAGTTTTCAAATACAAGTGATCACATATTTAAAAGTCTCTCAAAATATGATTATTTCCATGGAAACTACTGTTTTCCGTATACGGGCAGCCATCTTGGACGCCATCTTGAATTTCTCAAATTGCTCAATGGTGACAAGATGTCACCCGCCAGATTCTTTATGTAGAAGACCTTAGCTTTCCAAATATGTAAAAACAGTTTCCATGTACTCCAAATCCAGGTCCACTGAAGGTTCTGCCGGACTGAGATAATAAGGGTCCAGACATGGAAGAAACATGTATAACTTAAACAATAATTAAACAAATTGAAAAAAATATTAATGTGAATTGAAATAAATACATGCAAATTAGAGTGAAATTAAAACAATAAAACTTTTGTGACTGTCATCATTTTAGCTGCGAAACTAGCTGTAAATTGATTTTCAAGCGTAGACTAATTTTGCCTTGTTCTGTCACGAAATTTCGCTGTGGAATCCGAAAATTTCTCCGTGTAATTTCTCCATGAAATTTTGTGCTGATTTTTTAATTTTTCACACAATTTCATCATTTTTTTATAATTAGCCGTTAACAAATTTCGCTGCGAACACAGCAAGAATGGGGGTTTAGCCAAAACACCACTGAATATGATAACAATGTGTTCCATAACCAGAAATTATGAATTTTGGTTACAAAGAGATTATCATGCACCCATGCAGCGTAGGAGTTCTTTAATGCAACCGACTCTAAATAGAGGCCCTGTGTTTGATCCATCCAAGGGGAGCCGTGCTGTGCCCGAAACATTACCTCCCCGGATTACTGGGTACAAGAAGTAATACGTGGCTCAATCCCGAAATGACTGAACAATTGTTACTATTAAAGGATGTTCGGACATAATCTAACTGAACCAAAGATAAAGTTTATGATTAGAATCACTAAAGACAAGCCATTACACTGAAATGAGACACATGTAAGACATGCCAAGTTCTGTTTGCGGGTGTGCCAGGTGGTTTTTTTTTCTGGGTTCTCGTGTTTTCGCCCACCTACTAATTGGTCCATCTCATACGAGCTGAAATAATCTTGAAAGGGACATTAAACTGAATCAGAAAAATAAATACACTGAAGGCCGTGTTGTAACAGGTTTATACAGGTGAATAAATATTTATGCAAGGTTGCTCAGTGTGACTAAAATTTGTCACAATGGGCTGTGTCTGGAGAAAATGTTTTTGGTTAAAATCAAACTCTAATCAAGGTGTGCAACACATAGAAGATGGATTGAAGTTTTGTTAATTAATCAGTTAATGACACGATTCTGAGTAGCTGGCTGGTCATCGCTGATTTAAGTATATGGTATGCATATGACAGATATAAGGTTTTCCCATGAGGTAACTGTCTGAGTACTGAGACAATAACTGCTAAAGGTTTGTACCCAAAATGTTGACGTTGTAATATTTCAATTTTATTTCAATGGCAAATGCATGTTTATCACACTTAACACAGTGTTGCATGATGCACAAAATATGATACATTAGTGGAATTAAAGGACTACACGCAAGGAAAAGCGAAAAATTTAATTTTTCTCACATATGAAATTTTGACCCCCACCCCCGCTAAAATCGCCTTTTTTACACTATTCTGATTATCGGAAAAGATGGCGTGACGTCATCAGCCAGCATCCGGGTCACTCTCACGGGTACAAATCAGTAATGGCGGCTTTATCAAAAGCCAAGGTGCGTAATGGTTTATTTGCACAAATGACCCAGAATGCCCAAATCAAGTTTTGTTGTGTAATGAGGAGAGTTTGTTTCCAGCATGCATATATTTTGAATCTGGAAGGCAAATATTTTGAACAGCACAATATTCCTGTATTTATTTATTGTTTTTTCGTCAAGCGCGGGTGGCTTTGATCCCGAGTTATTTAATATGCACATAATTTCAAGCACTTCAGTCTCAAATTACATTGAAATTTTATGACAAGTTTACGCCGTAGTATTTTGCTGCCATTTTGTAGTATTTGGTTTTGAAGGAGGCATATTTTAGATTTTGAATAACAACCACACATGCTTGGATATTTAAAACTCCAACAGCTTCAACGGCAGGGTTATTGTACATTTCTATCTATTATTCTTTTGAATCATCATAGTTACAAAATAAAATCGTAAAATATAAGCTGCCGTTAGATAAAAACAAATCTAGAAAAAATGTGAAGTGAAAATAAAAAGTGAATACATTAGATAAAGTTATCCAGTTACATTTAACTCTTTCTCAGAAGCTCATTCTGTTGTCCACGTTTAAAACAAACCTTGCCAAAATAATTTTTCAGACAGATGGCGGTTCTAACATTAAGTCAAATTTATATTAATTAATCCAGCTTTGATTTCAACGTATATTAACAATTTAAGACGCATTTTCCCGCACGAATATATGTATTAAGTCTGTGTATTTATTGACTCTGTACCCGTGAGTGTACAGGTAATGCTATCGATGACGTCATCGCCATCTTTTCCGATAAGCGGAATATGGAGGAAATAGTCAAAACTTTTAATAGTTATAGGTTCACAATACATTGGGCTATGGCACTGATTATGAAATACCACCACCAGGACCTTTGAGACATTGTTCTGGTCTTTTGAAAACGAGGCATCAGACCCCCAAGACTGTCACAGATTCTTAGTCAGATGACTCAGGTGAAATTATGGCGCCAGTTTCTTTTTATCGCGCCTGCTTACAGCAGGGTGCGATATAGGAGTCCAAGTTTCTGTCCGTCCGTCCGTAAGTTTGTTCGTTCGTCCGTGCGTTCGTTCGTCCGTCCGTCACCATTTCCGTCGAAGTTTGGTTTTCTCGACATCAATGATAGCTGTGGGTCTGAAACCTTGCATAGTAATTGTCCTTGACATACACTTCAAGCACGCACCTTGACCCGCTGACCTTGACCCATATTTCACGGTCCACTGACTTTGACAAATTTTACGTCAAAGTTTGGTTTTCTCGACATCAGTGATAGCTGCGAGTCTCAAACCTTGCATAGTAATTGTCCTTGACATGCCCTTCAAGCACGCACCTTGACCCGCTGACCTTGGCCCATATTTCACGGTCCACTGACTTTGACAAATTTTACGTCGAAGTTTGGTTTTCTCGACATCAGTGATAGCTGCGAGTCTCAAACCTTGCATAGTAATTGTCCTTGACATACCCTTCAAGCAGGCACCTTGACCTGCTGACCTTGACCTAAATTTCATGGTCCACTGACTCTGGCAAATTTTACGTAGAAGTTTAGTTTTCTCGACATCAGTGATAGCTGCCTGTCTCAAACCTTGCATAGTAATTGTCCTTGACATACCCTTCAAGCAAACACCTTGAACTGCTGACCTTGACCTATATTTCATGGTCCATTGACTTTTTTAATTGTCATATGGAAGTTTGTTTTTTCTGCATCCATTATAGCTGCGAGTGTGAAAGCTTGCATAGTAATTGTCCTTGACATGCCCTTCAAGCATGCACCTTGACCCGGTGCCCTTGATCTATATTTCATTGTGCATTGACTTTGTTAATCTTTACGTCAAAGTTTGGTTTTCTCTGCATCTGTGATAGCTGCAAGTGTGCAACCTAGTATAGTAATTGTCCTTGACCCTTTCAGAGCACACCTTGAAGTGGTGCCCTTGACCTATATTTCACGTTTTTAGTTATTTTGCCCAATGCAGGTGCGATATCGACCTCCGCGGGGTTCTTGTTTAGTATGGAAGTCATTTTTTCATTTTTATAAAATATTTGAAAAGAAATTTAAGAATATATGATCAACATATGATAACAGTCTCGTCCTTTATATAGAGAAATAATGGCATAATAATCTCTAAACACCTCTTGTAAGCGTACCATCTTATCAAAACTGTACAAGTGATCACAGCAAACCTACCACACAGTTTTAATCAGTCAATATATACAGCTATATGATATTTGATTTCTTTGACCCTGAGTTGATATCCACTTCTGACCCATACCAATATTTCTAGCATCCAAACAGCAATTTATCTTGACAAACAAGAACTCCGCGGAGGTCGATATCGCACCTGCATCGGGCAAAATAACTAAAAACATGAAATATAGGTCCAGGGCACCAGGTTAAGGTGTGTTCTGAAAGGGTATGTGAAGGACATTTACTATGCAAGCTTTCACAGTCGCAGCTATCACTGATGCAGAATAAAACAAACTTCGACATAAAAATATAACAAAGTCAATGGACCGTGAAATATAGGTCAAGGTCAGCAGGTCAAGGTGATAATCCAAATATAACAACACCATGTCCCTATAATAATATTTAATGTACAACTCTAAAGTCACTGCATGTCACCATAATGGCTGACGTTGTCACTATGGTTTCATGACGTCGATGATGTCATAATATAATATAAAGATAACTCATGATATCAGTTACAATGATTAAGTGGCTTAATTATGTCCCTTAAGTAATATTAAACAGATGAACTTTAACATTAATTATACTTTTCTTTTTTTTTTCCGTTTGTTTTGTTGTGTAAAGGATTATCCCAACATTGATTAAAAATTAAGAGAATATTATGTAAAGACAGAGTTATAAAAGATTTTTGCTTGCTTAAATTGATATTTAAAGTTGCAAATGTTAAAATAAAAGAAATCAAACATGAATTTTGTTCTTGAAGAACAGCATTCAGATCTTTTGAACACTCAATTCAGTTCATTAAAGTTAACATTTGTGTGTAACAGCCATAGCACTTGGTATAATAAAAACGGCTGTCGTATTATACATGTAGCAACTGTTAAGTTAATTTGCAACCTTCCTTCATCTGAACCATAAACCATTGGTTCCAAAATAATATCTGTATTGCTGCTGACTCTATAAACCAATTAAATTGTCTAAACTCGTTCAACATCTCAGACTTCATTAAAACAAGCAATTGGTTCATTATCAGTTGCATACACAATTCTGTGTCAAATGTGACCCCAGTTTGTCTATACCAGTCTGTTGATGTAGTCTCTTTTTCCTCTTGCTTGCAATGAAACCAGTTTTTCCTTCTATCCCTTCCACTTTCTGAGATCTTCAAGTTGGCTTCTTGTCTAATACTGACTTTGCTTTTCTCTATCTGCACAATTTTCCTCTGTAACTCTTCCACTGTTGTTTCGAGTCTCATGCTGGTCTGTTTCTCTTGTTCCAGCTGCATCTCCAAGCTGTGTGATTTTTCCTGTTGTATTTTCGACTCATTCTTCATCTCGTCTTTTACTTTTCTCATGTCTTCCTTCAAACTTGACATCTCAGACACAAGCTTAACTAGTTCGCCATGAGTCACTCCTGACTCAGCCACTTTGTTAGGTCCCTTTTGATTATTTATTTCCCTGTTGTTAACCTGATTCATCAGGTCTGCCGTATTTAGTGACATCATTTTCATCGACTTTTTATGTTTGACATTTCCAGTATTCTCCATGTTTTCCCAACTATCAGGACAAGCATCTAATAAATGCCGCATAGACCCACATGAATAGCATTTAAGTACATGCCCATCTAAACCCTTAGGATTCATTTTCTTTCTGTTACTGTATTCCATTTCACTTGACCAAGCTCCATTATCACAGCTACCCGACACACCATATTTCCATGACAATCTTTTGTCACCTGTAGTTTTTCTACCTCTGTTAAATATATTGCTTGTGCAAAGGCTGTTCTTGTAATTTCCTTCTAAGAACCCTGGCCTTAAACTAATGCTTGTTTCTCCTCTGATCTGTTCACTATATATTCCTCCATACTTCTTAAGAGCTTTCTTGGCCTCTTCGTATAATTGAGACTTATTTTCAAAGTTCAGTTGCATGAAAATTAATGACCTTACATTTACACTAATAGCTGCTTTCTTAATTAACTTGAAAACTAATATTTCAGCGGGTAATTTCATGCCCTTGTTTTCAATCTTCTTATATACCCATTCAAAATTTGATATGTATTCCCTCAATGGTTGTCCAGCTTCCCTTTCAAGTTTCTCAAAATCTTCATATTTCTTCCAAATATCATCCACGTCATCTTTTCTCAAAAGCTTGTCTAGAAAGTTAAACCATCATCAGTCTTCAAATTTTCCAGTGGTATTTGATCAAACACATTCTGCTTAATTTGTCTTTTATGATCTCCAGGAAGCGTCAAAGCGACTACAATACCTTGCTTTTTCTTTGGTACATCTGTCATTTCACTCCACGCCAAAATTTCTTTCCTATACAGTTCATAACTATCTCCTTTACTAAACTTTGGAGGACTTGTCCAATCCATTTTCATCCCCTCTTTCTATTCACTATACTGTTTTTTTTTGCTGTGCAAACTCCATCTTCCAGTGTTCACAGCACAAACTCTGTCATAATGTCCAAGAACCGTGACTTTAGTTCAAGGCACAAATAAATACTATCATTAAAGCTATCACATATAGTTCCTTGTTTCATAATGAGGACCGCTTCTGTTCTGCAGCTACAAATCAGCAGTGTCTGTATTTCTTGCTCTTAGTTATAATCCTTATTGGTTTTATGTTCATTTACCTATTTTTGTTCTTTTTCCCTCAATGAGAAATTTTCTCCTTAAAGCTGCGTAGTCTATAGCTCATGGATAGCTATGCAAAAGCCATTACAGAACTGTAATCAGAAAAATTCAACTGTTACTACTTGGGTCACAATTCAAAATCCATCAAACGTCTTTTCTTCCACACCAGTCTAACGCCATATCTCCATCACAATACACCAAACGCCATGCCGCAACGCCACACCCTGAATGTCATATCTCCCATCCTGAAGATACTTATATTGCCCTCAAGCAATATAACGCAACACCATCAACGCCTTCTCACCTCCATCTAACGTCATTTTCCAAACACCATATCCCCCACACTGAGGATATTTATATCGCCCGCAGACAATATAACGCAAATCACAACATCGCCCTCAGGCAATATATTTTATAAATAAAGCTCATCACAGTTTTTTTTCATATCTCTGCCCTCAGGCAACATTAACACAATAAAGTTCATGCTATTTTCTTCCATTTCGAATTAAAAGTTCCTTACTTGCCCTTTCCCATTGTTTATTTTCTCTCTCCCTCAAGTTGTATTGACTGTTTATTAACTTCACTGTTGCACCAGTCCTAATTTCCGACTTATTGAATGACCCACGTAGATATTGGCTTCTCTCCTTTCAGATTTCACTCCTTTCTTTTCGCAGATTTCGAGGATCTTCTTTTTCAATCCAATTCAATTTAACTTCAACTTGATCTCCATCTATATGTTGTTTTTTTTTTTTCTTCACTCTACGAACTCCAAAACTCTGCACAGTTTATTGCAATCAGTTTGTGGTAATATCCAAAGACCGTCCTTCTCGCTCTGCTACCATTGTTAAAGCTAATTCAAGATCAAACTCTGATGATGGCTGATGATTTTATTATAACAAACATGACTGTATAAACATGACTCTAGACACACAAAGATGAAAGTTCCTTGACGTCGTTGCTATGACATTCATGACGTCATAATAGAACAAAGGGAAATAATAAACATTTATGCCAAATAATATGCAGAACAGGAAGTTATCTCTTACAGAAACATTAACACAAGGTGCATGCTTGAAGGGTATGTCAAGGACAGTTACTATGCAAGGTTTCATACACGCAGCTATCATTGAAGCAGAGAAAACCAAACTTTGACGTAAAAATTTACTAAGTCAATGGACCGTGAAATATAGGTCAAGGTCAGCGGGTCAAGGGGAGTGCTTGAAGAGTATGTCAAGGACAATTACTATGCAAGGTTTCACGCTCCCAGCTATTACTGATGCAGAGAAAACCAAACTTCGATGTAAAAATCAACAAAGTCAATGGACCGTAAAATATAGGTCAAGGTCAGCGGGTCAACATGCATGCTGGAATGGCATGTCGAGGACAATTACTGTGCAAGGTTTCAGACTCGCAGCTATCACTGATGTCGAGAAAACCAAACTTCGACGTAAAAATTTTCAAAGTCAGTGGACTGTGAAATATAGGTCATGGGTACTGGGTCAAGGTGCGTGCTTGAATGGTATGTCAAGGACAATTACTATGCAAGGTTTCAGACTCGCAGCTATCACTGATGTCGAGAAAACTAAACTTCCGACGTAAATGTTGACGGACGAACGAATGGACAGACGAACGAACGTATCGACGGACGGAAATCTGAACTCCTATATCGCACCCTGCTGTAAGCAGGTTATCACACCCTGCTGTAAGCTGGTGCCATAAAAATGGCTTAAACATAAAACAGACATTTCTATGGCCTTACCTAAAAGTATGTTTCCATTTTGTCCACCAGTTTCCTGGACCACTACAGGTGTTATTTTTCTGGTATCATTGTCCTCCATAACACTGTCTTCTGTTGGCTGAAGTTTATATCTATCAAAATTTAGGAGTTTTAGATCTTTTAGTGTATCCAACGTATCATTGCTTTGACTTAACAGATCCTCATCATCGGGATGTAAACCAAATATGACATTTTGTTCAGTCTGTTGTTCGGCACCAACAACCTGAAACACAGTACAGTCAAATGCTATTTTGTCAGCTTAATTTCTTGTTCAATATTATTTCACTCATAACCCAATAAATATTCTGATGTCATTACATGTAAATATAGCAAAAATGTACATCAGGAGTAATCTAGGGACAACTTTTGTTGCTATGTTTACATGTAATGCCATCGGTCTCTGTCATTATTGTTAAGCGCTATGTAGATGTCACAAAGAACAAGAACAATTTAGATTAACAAGATTGCATTTATACCCGTGTCACACGATATTAACAGGTGCTTATTAATGAAATCAAAAGCGGGTTTGCTTGAGCACATGCTGTTAATACACAGCTTTTATGCTTTCAATCAGGTGTCACACAAAATGCATGCTAATTATGAGTAACTGAACTCCGACCAGCACAAGCTGAAAACTGAAAGCTTTGATACGTATGACATGACTTTAAACTTATAGTACATCATTATTTTTAATTATTTTTAATTGCAAAATTTATGCAATAATAGCTATCATTCATTCATTAACATTCAAAAGATCCCTCAGGCCATGCTAAACCCTCAGTTTTCAACACTTCCCTAAGGACCTTGTGAATGTTAAAGAATGGGAAATCATGTTTGATCCCTCTAATATTCAAAAAATATTCGCTGGCATTATTATGATTTTACTTAAGAGCACACTACCAAGATACAATCAAATAGTTAAATCGATTTGAAGCTTATAAGCTTTTTCCTAGATGTCAATTTTTCATTTAAACTGCAGTTTCAAAGCATGCCATTTCAAGTTGATTTCAACTTTTTGTTGTGCAGTGAAACAATTAAATTCACTTGAATAAGTTTGATTTTTGCAGGATATATTCACTCATGCTGAGAACATCCTCTTATAAAATTAAGTGCGGTTACCCGAGAAACTAGGTGCTAACTCGGGTTAGATAAGGAAGTGCGGTTTTGAGGCTTCCTGCTGATAACAGGTGGCTTTGATTCATTCTGTAGTAATTATTGCAATAAAATGTTGGAGTGGTCAGAGTCTGATATCTGCTTGGTCATTAAAAGGTAATCTGATACCACAATCAAAAGAATGGAAAATATATAAATTTTAAGTTTTTAAATTGTACAAAAAATTTAAGGCTATAGCTTTAAAGAGGGTGAAAAGTTAATTGAATTTTGTTTTTCAAACGTTAAATTTGGCCAAAAAATAACATTTTTAATACTTTGTTGAGGTAAAGAAAATGGACAAAATACAGGTAAATGTAGCTGTCAGAAGACTCTAGGTGTTAACTAGAATTTGTTTCCTATGTGAAAACTGATGCCTCCCCCCTTTCTACGTGCATGTCCAAAATATGCAAGCAAGAGTTATAGTTCTTGTGCATCACATATCCTGTCATTCTGTTTTATACGTGTACCAAGTTTCATTGAAATATCTCTTACGGTTTTCAAGTTATAGAGGGGGCACGAAAGTGTTTGGAAAATAATCAAAGGGAAATAACTCCAAAGATATGAAAGCAAGAGTAATAATTCTTGTGCACCATGCTTTATAAGTGTACCATGCTTCATTGAAAAATCTCTAATGGTTTTTGAGTTATAGAGCAGACACCAAATTGAATGAAAAATAATCAAAGGGAAATAACTCCAAAGATATGCAAGCAAGAGTTATAATTCTTGTGCATGACACATCGTCTCATCATGCTTTATAAGTGTACCAAGTTTCACTGGAATTTCTCTTACGTTCTCTTAAGTTATAGGGTAGACACGAAATTGTATGGAAAATAATCAAAGGGAAATTACTCCAAAGATATGCAAGCAAGAGTTATGGTTCTTTAGCACGACAGGTTCTCATCGTGCTTTATAAGTGTACCAAGTTTCATTGAAATAACTCTTATGATTTTCGAGTTATAAAGCGGACACGAAATTGTATGAAAAATAATCAAAGGGAAATAACTCATGAAATACTCAAGCCAGAGTTATGGTTCTTGTGCATGACACATCGTCTGATCATGCTCAATAAGTGTACCAAGTTTTATTGAAAAATCTTAAACGGTTTTCAAGTTATACAGCGGACACGAAATTGTATCGAAAATAATCAAAGGGAAATAACTCCAAAAATGCTCAAGCCAGAGTTATGGTTCTTGTGCATGACACATCGTCTCGTTGTGGTCTACAAGTGTACCAAGTTTCATTGAAAAATCTTTAACGGTTTTCAAGTTATACAGCGGACACGAAATTGTATCGAAAATAATCAAAGGGAAATAACTCCAAAGATACTCTTGAATTCTTGTCTTCACGATTTAGGAGAAGAACTCTATAAGTACTTGTGCTTTCGTTCTCATCCTATGATTTGTATTTGTCATTATGTTTGTATGTTGTATTGAGTACCGAATAAATATGTTTAAACTAAACAAAGATACTCAAGCTAGAGTTATGGTTCTTGTGCATGACACATCGTCTCGTCGTGGTTTACTAGTGTACCATGTTTCATTGAAAAATCTTTAACGGTTTTCAAGTTATAGAGCGGACACGATTTGTGACGGACAGACAGACAGACAGACAGACGGACGGACGGACAGACGCACGGGGAAAAACAATATGTCTCCCGACCCTGTCGGGGGGAGACATAATTAGTTCATTTACATAATAGGTGCATAACTGCAAGATAAGAATTCTTGTTTACAGATATAAGAGATGTTCTCATCATGAATGTTTAAAAAATATTTAGCACAAATGCATGTTTCGGTGGTCTTTTTTCTGTACAGTATTTTAACTCTTACTTTAAACCAGGTCAGTATCAGAGGGCCACCTCTTTTCGAATGACTGATATTGAGAAATAGAGGGATTGACAGAACGTTTTGACTTATCCTCGAAGAACCTCAACATTTTACTAAAACTAGAAAATGTGTTTATGCCCCCAACTGGTAAGTCACTTTCAAGATGTAAAAATGTCCAAAAAATGACTATGTTCAAATTGTACCACATGCATATCTTCAAAGCATGGTCACAATGTCTGCAAAGTTTCGAAAGTATCGGTATTAAATTGTAGGAGGAGTTGCGCACACAAGGTATCCTCTATCCATTCACTAAAATGCTCGAAAAAATGACTAAATTCAAATTGTGAAAAAAATGACAAAAAATAATCCAAGGATTATATCCAAACCACATGCATATCTTCAGACCATGCTTATAACACATGTAAAGCAATTGGCATGAAACTGTAGGAGGTGTTGCGCACACAAGGTACCCACTGCCCATTCACTTTCATTGTGAAAATGCCCGAAAAATGGCTAAGTTCAAATTGCGAAAAAAGTGAAAAAAATTAATCTGAGGATTATATCCAAACCACATGCATATCTTCAAAGCATGGTCACAACATCTCTAAAGTTTCAAGAGAATTGGAATAAAACTTTAGGAGGAGTTGCGCACACAAGGTAGCCACTATCTATTCACTTTACCAAGAATTAAAAAGGGAAATAACTCTCACAGAATGGGCCCCATAGCCCTTTGAATTTAACTGAAAGAAAAAATACGGGTCCTCTTCATTTTCATATACAAACTACATACGAAATTTCAAGATCCTAACTCTAACGGTTCCTGACCGAGTGCTCATGCATCACAGAAGGACAGACAGACTCACTGCACTGCATTCACTGCACGGACAGACCCAAACCAATATGCCCCCTCAACTTCTTCTGAAGTTGGGGGCATAAAAAATGCCTTGAGAGGCATACCTGCTCACCCATGACCCATTGAATATCAATTCACCAATCAAAGATAGCACCCTCAACAAGTACGTCTTATGAGTTTGCATTGGCAAAAAGCATTGCCTACAACCATGGTGTAGTAGGACATTATTGAGCAGTATACAGAGCTGACTTGTGTTCTCAATCGAGGACTTAATCGCAGACATTGAGAGTCAAGTTCTCAATCCTAGATAGTTTATACTAACTAGTTTATATTGCATAAAAGCTTATATTACCCAATATTTTAAATTTCATCATCTCAGTGCTAGACGCTAAATTTTGGCACCTCATGGCAGTAGTTTCAACACTTTTGGTATGTCTTGTTTTAACTTACATAAAGGTCTTCAATGAAATTTGTACCACCATCAGTATCTGTCATCCCTGTTCTGTTGTAATCATCTTCATTTCCTTTTAGTACAGCTAAACCTAGAATATAAAAATAATTGCTGTATAATTTTTGCATTTTTTTTACAATTCATTTTTACGTCCCTTTCAAGATTATTTCAGCTCATATGAGACGGGTCAATCAGTAGAGAACCCCCAAGATAAACAACCTGGCACACCCCTCAAGAAGAACTTGACTTGTCTCACATGTGGCCAGTCACTCCTATATGCATCGCCAGGTTTCAGAGTTTTTTGCTGTTTTTTTTTTCTAATCATTAAGGCTGTCACAATAAATTCTTAAAAAGATAATTGCTTTTACAGCAGGGAGAAAAAGATAAAAGTTCGTGACTCTGGCCACTTGCTTGTTTCAAGAATTAGACGAAATATGTCATTAGCTTCTAATTTACTCTTTGTCTCAATATAAGACAATTTAAACAGTGTCTGATCAGACTAAATGAAACACTGATCTGAGTCTATAAAGATATTAAGGTGGCATTTTTTCCATATTGAGACTTTCAGTTCATATGAATGTGCATACTTTCTGCACTTTTTTCAAACTATTTTAGGTACCCACATGTTGAGTACCCACAATTACTGAGCACACACAGTGTGAAATTCTTTATACATATTTATGAATACACGTTGTACATACAAATAACTTGAACACCAACGATTCCATGAGTACCCTATGACCACACAAGTTTCAGTCTTGACTCATAATTTTATGAACCAGCTTATTCTGAATACCCACTATTTTGTGATTGAATTTTGTGAACATTCTCATAGTGAAGACCAACATAATTTGCCCATGCTTTGTGTAACAAGAAAATATAGTTTCCAACATTTTCAATACCCAAAAATATTTATATGCACTTTTGAATACCCACTTATTTTGAATACACTCAAATTTGAAGACTCATAAATATTTTGAGTGCCGCATCTTTATGTAATAACATCTTACTTAAATATCTTTATCTTCTGATTGCCACCAATTTCGAGTACCTTCAAAATTTGATCATCCACACTTTTGAATACCCACAAATTTTGAGTACCAACAAATTTGAAGACCACAAATTTAAACTGCTCAAAATTTTAGAAAAGGTATAACATTTTTCAAAATTTTTAAAAGTGCTCCCAAATTTTGAATACCCACAATTGAGTCCTCCGTCAAACCACCCATCATTAATATTCATTTTATATTGACCATTCAAATCTGCACATTAGCTAACGGTCAATGACGGTCAGACAACACGTGGGTTAGACAAACAAACCAACACGTGCTTTTTACAGGTAAATATAGGTGCAAAAACACAATGTTTGTCTAAGGAAATAGGGGTGGGCGTGGCTATACCTTGCTGGCGGAGGAGTCAATTGTGAGTACCCATATACATTAGTACCCACAGGCTCGAAATATGACATTTCTAACACAAAATGGTCCAAGAGAAAAGAAAAAAACTGAAACCTGTACGTAGAAACTTGATATCCGACACCTAAAGACTGTTACTCTTGTTATTTTCACAGTTTACTGATAATGATGATAATTTTGGCGATGGATACAGGAGTGCAGTGCCGGGCTCCAACCCACACCAGGCACAGCGGTGAGATGACTGGGCTCAAGTCAAATATAGGGGACACCTTAGGGACATAGACAATGTATGCCTGTACATGAAACTATAAGACGGATAGATGAAACACAGGCAATGGTAGAGGATGGACTAGAAACTGTTATAAAACGGACGGATATTGCATGTAGATCATAGATGAGACATAATTGATACCCAATCTGAGTTTCAGCAACTGAGCCTGAAAAATATAAGTACAACAGCATATGCATTAATACACTACCACATAATGGACAGAAACACAAAAATTATGTGTATTTCTAAGTGCTTGAGGTAAAGACGAGTCGTAAACTATAATTAGAGCTGATCACACATCTGAGGTGTATTGTACACAAGTAATAATCAACAGAATGTTGAAAGGTCGACAGATGGACAGGTCGACAGGTTGACAGGTAGACAGGTTGACATGTTGACAGGTCGATATGTCAACAGGTTGACAGGTCGACGGAAGTAAAAGAATTGCGCATGCCTGCAAACCATGAACAATCATAGGTAAAGTTCAATGGAGTGGGAGCTGGCATTGATTCACAACGGAATCTCAACCTGTCGACCCAAAGACCTGTTTACCCATCGACCTGTCAACCTGTGTGCTAATAAGGTGACGTCGGACGTAGGAATAAGGGGGTGTCCCCTATACTTTACTTGAACCGATGATCGAGTGATTTTTGTTTTTTTTCATTAACTTACAATGAAATATCACCTCAATTTTTTTTCAGGACATTGGGATTGTGTGACATACAATGCAACCTCATTATAACGCTATCTTTGGGTCCATAGAAACAGACTGTGTTATAAGTGAAACTGTGTTATAATGAGGTTAATTAACATGTACATGCATTTTTTTTTCAGGCATTTTGCAGCAAAATTGCTATGTTTCGCAGTGAAACGGAAAATTTAAACTGACCTGATGTTAGTATTAAAAACTGATTTTCGTGGCGAAAATAAATCTGATTTAACCTTTTTCTTTTCCTTGGTCGGTGTAATTCTGCGCTGATTTTGCCATGAAAAACCACAACTGACCATGGCCATTCTAGGTTTTCAAGATATCAAAGAAACTAAGACCGTCACAAGCAGAAAAGATGTCTGGACATATGTGAAAACAATATACACCCTTAAAACTTCCCTTTAGCTGAGGGTAGGTAATTCAACTTCCAATCAAGAAATCTTCGATCAAATAGAAATATATATTTCTAGCAAACAGAAGTACACTATAAAATAAAAAAAAAAATAAGAGAAATAAGTGGATAAGCATATAGTTTTGATCACCTTTATCAGACCCTTATTTGACCCAGGCAGGAATATGTATGGCAGCTTTTCTAGTGACATGACTCATGTTTTCTTCTCGAATGAAGTGCAAATAATGATGCTCAAGTCTGATCAGCACCTTTGTGATTGGTTTATAATGATTTTGTGCTTTAACATCCCTGTCAGCAATTTATCAATTATGTTCGGGAGATGCCACTGATTCCTGGTTCTTAATCAATGCAATGAGTCTGGCTTAAGGCCATAATGAAGCACCAGTGGGGTTCATACCCAAACCTCTCGCTCCATACTCCAAACAAGTAGCTCACCTGAGAGGGTTGTAGTTGTTTGCTCCATCTCAAGCTGCAATTATTTTAAAAAAAATCCATGGTTTTCACTTTTTCCCATGCAAAAGCCTATGTATGATTATCCAAAATTGACATTGCCCTAAAATAGGTCAAGGTCATCCCACTATCATCATTTGAGTAAACCATGATGGGCCAGAGTCCCAAATGCTACATACAAAGTTTCATGGAAATCGGCCCGCCGCTTCTGTAAAAGAAAATTTTTGAGTGGTTTTACCATAAATGGGCGTGGCGGCCATCTTGGCCATGTGACCAAGATCCTGCGATCAAACTTTCCTTCCCCCTACCCATGGAGACTTCACATAAAATTTGGCTTACATTGGCCACACCATTTCAGAGAAGAAGATCTATGAAAAGTGTGTATGGACGACAGACTGGCCAAGGTCAAGAGATGACCTTGACCTAAATTAATTACACACCTTCATCTACTCCCTTAGTTCTCTGCATCTTCCACTTTTTAGGTTTCAGGCTGCAATAATTTTCAAAAAATGCAAAGTTTTCACCTTTTCCCATGTAAAAGCCTATGTTTTGAAAGTTGACCTTGCCGTAAAATAGGTCAAGGTCATCCCAAGGTCATCATTTGTGTAAACTATGATGGGCTGGAGTCCCCGATTCTACATACCAAGTTTCGTGGAAATCGACCCGCCGGTTCTGGAGAAGAAGATTTTTGAATGGTTTTTACCATATATGGGCGTGGCGGCCATCTTGGTCATGTGAACCAGATTTCGTGATCAAACTTTTGTTCCCCCTACCCATGGAAGCTCCACATAAAATTTGGCTTTGATCAGAGATGGGGTAATGGTAATGTGTAATGGTAATGCATTGTAATGCATTACAAATTTCAAAGTAATGGAAAGTAATGTGTAATGACGGATTTTATCATTACAAGTAATGGTAATTTAATTAATTACATTGGGAAAAATGCCTGTAATGCCACCATTACTTCTCATTACATTATCATTACTTTGTACTTTAAAAAAATGAAACAGCTTCTACAACTTCACATTCTGTGCATCAGGTGAGGATGATATGGTTTAACAGCAAATGAATAACCAAATACAATTTCTTTGCCAAATTGTAAAGCTATAATGTTAGAAACAAAGAAAGAGGACATCAGCTATGATGATGATGATGATGATGATATTGATGATGATGATGATGATGATGATGATGATGATGATGATGATGATGATGATGATGAACAGCAGTGTTGTTGTTTTATGATTTAAAAAAATCCTATATTCCCAGGAGATAATACTTTTTGTTGTTGATTAATATGGTAGAATTCTAAAGCAATATCAACATTTACCTTGGTAATCTACTCTGTTGTTATGAAAGGTGGCAAAGTAGAACAAAAGAGTTTGCAGAGTGTGAAAACAGTTGCTCAATTTAGACAGATTAACTCAAATTAAAGACTACCCTGATACATTGTTTGACAGATGCACACCTGAATGACTATAATGACACAAGTGGCTTCAAAATCAAACTTTCAAAACCATACAGCTAGTTAGCTGTACACATCCAAAAACATGAAAAGTTAAAAAAAAAATGAAAATTGAATTTAACTAAGAAATCAAAGCAAGACATCAAAATCAAATATTTTATCCAGTGAAAATTTGTTTATGTAAAACAGCCCTTTCAAATCTGATAGTCAACTAACAGGAATTAAAAAAAAAACAGAATATCAAAACAATTGAGGTGTTTCTCTATATACAGATTTTACAAATCTTACTTTTTTGTTATTTGTTGCACAATTAATCTGTTGTAGACAATCCCGTTTTGATATGCCCAACCCTCTCAATTAGTTTGGGGCAGGTGTCCTTAAACATCTTTTTTCAAAGGTGGCAAATGTCTGAGGTAGAACATGTCATACACTCACTTTTGGTAAGGTACCATAATAATAATCTAACACCACATGTTTTAATGCTCTCAGGCAATTCATAATATGTTTAGTCAAAAGTGAACTTTGTTCATATAGATCATATCGGGACAAAAGTAATGTGTAATGGTAATGATTACATTTCCAAAGTAATGGTAATGGTAATGATTACTTTTCCAAAAAGTGTGTAATGGTAATGGTAATGGTAATGATGAAATTGCAATGTAATGGTAATGTAATTCATTACTTTCAAAAGTAATTGACCCCATCTCTGGCTTTGATTGGTCAAACAGTTTCAGTGAAGAAGATATTTAAAAGATGTGTATGGACCAAAGACTGGCCAAGGTCAAGAGATGACCTTGACTCAAATTAATTACATACCTTCATCTACTCCATTAGTTCTCTGCATCTACCACTTTTCAGGTCTCAGGCTGCAATAGTTTTAAAAAAATTCATGGTTTTCACTTTTTCCCAAGTAAAAGCCTGTTTCGAAAATTGACCTTGCCATAAATAAGTCAAGGTCATCCCAAGGTCATAATTTGCGCAAACTATGATGGGCTGGAGTCCCCGATGCTACAAACCAAGATTCATGGAAATCGGCACGCTGGTTCTGGAGAAGAAGATTTTTGAGCAGTTTTTACCTTATAAGGGTGTGGCGGCAATCTTGGTCATGTGACCCGAACTTCGTGATCAAACTTTCGTTTCCCCTACCCATTGATGCTCCACATAAAATTTGGCTTTCATCGGCCAAGCAGTTTCAGAGAAAAAGATGTTTGAAATTTTCCCATATAAAAGCCTATGTTTCCAAAACTGACCTTGACATAAAATAGGTCAAGGTCATCCCAGGGTCATCATTTTCCCAAACAATGACGGGCTGGGGTCCCCGATGATACATACCAAGTTTTGTGGAAATCGACCCGCCAGTTCTGGAGAAGATTTTTTAGTTGTTTTTACCATATATGGGCGTGATGGCCATTTGACCCGGTTTTCACGAACAAACTTTCATTACCCCTACCCATGGAGGCTCCACATAAAATTTGGCTTTCATTGGCCAAGCGGTTTTAGTGAAGAAGATCTTTGAAAAGTGTGTATAGACCAGAGACCGGCCAAGGTCAAGAGATGACCTCTAGTTATCAAACTAGGATTTGTTTTCTGTACGAAAACTGATGTCTCCCCGCACATAAATCTGCTATTTTCCATTTCAAAGGGCCATAACTCCAAAAATATGCAATCCAGAGTTATTATGCCTGTGTTCTGCACATTGTCTCGTGTTGTTTGATAATGCAGTAAAGTTTCATTATGATACATTATAGGGTTTTCAAGTTATAGAACCGGCCTCGGTAGCGCAGTTGGTAGAGTGTCCGCTCCGAGATCGGGAGGTACTGGGTTTGATCCCGGGCCACCACATACCAAAGTCGTTAACAATGGTGTTAGTTGCTTCCCACCAGGCACTCGGATTTTAGAGTAGAGCTAGGTATGGTCGCCCCGGTGTCAGTATAATGTGATTGGGGGTGGTATCATGTAAAGTGCTGGGATTTGATACCACAGTGAGGCAGCACTATAAAAGTGAGCATAGAGCTCCCTGTCACAACCAGACACTGTCCCGACATGACCATAGCTGTTGACTGGGACGTTAAGCCTCAACACAAACAAACAAGTTATAGAACAGACACAACATACCATGCAGAATCCTTTATCGTCAATTTAAAAGGGCCATAACTACCAAATTAAGAAATCCACAGTTTCAGTTCTTGAATTCTGCATGTCATCTGATGTTGGTTGATATTCCTGTGAAGTTTCATGGCACTATCTTGAACAATTGTCATGTTACAGAGCAGACGCGGCAAAAATGCAAATTCTGCTATTTTCCGTTTCAAAGGGCCATAACTTGAAAAAATATGCAATCCAGAGTTACATTTCTTGTGTTCTGCACATCGTCTTATGTTGATTAGTGACGCTGGGAAGTTTCATCTCGATATCTTAAACGGTTTTCGAGTTACAGAGCAGACACGAAATAGTACAGAAAACCAGAGGACCAATGGTCCTGTAAACGCTCACCTGAGATCAGCTGCATATACCAATAAACATGTTTGAATATTATGGTATTTAACTCCAGTGCAGGGGCAGATAAGCCCTTGGGCCATTTTCTTTTTTCAGAATCTTCAATATTCTGTCCATTTGCCAATTTCCTGTTGGCTTTTTCCTTCAAATGACATTTTAACAGTTTTCCCAATTCAGATGCACAGGCAACCCATGTTGACCTTGCCATAAACTTGGTCAAGGTCATCACAGGGTCATGATTTATATATACATTTGAGTACTTTAGCCATCGATGCCTCACGCCAAGTTTCCTTGAAATCAGTCTATTGGTTTCAGAGAAGATGATTTTTGATGGGTTTTTACCATATATGGGCATGGCGGCCATCTTGGTCATGTGACCTAGATTATTTATATACACATTGATTCCCCCATTCTATAGATGCTTCACTTAAAATTTGGCTTTGTTTGGCCAAGCGGTTTCAGAGGAGAAGACGTTTGAATATTATGGAAATATACATGTATATTGCCCCGGGGTGGGGGCACATGAGCCCCTGGGGTCCAATTTTTTTCATAATCATTAATATCCAGTCCTACTGCCCATTTCCTGCAAGACTTTCACTTTAAATGACATTTTAAAAGTTTTCCCCATTCAAATGCATTGGTGACCTACGTTGACCTTCCCGTAAAATAGGTCAAGGTCATCACAGGGTCATGATTTATATACACATTGTAGTGCTTGAGCCATCGATGCTTCGTGCCAAGTTTCGTTGAAATCGGTCAACCGGTTCTGGAGAAGAAGATTTTTGAAAGGTTTTTACCATATATGGGCATGGCGGCCATCTTGGTCATGTGACCTGGATTTTTTATATACATATTTGTTACCCCTTCCTATTGATGCTTCACATAAAATTTCGCTTTGATTGGCCAAGCGGTTTCAGAGGAGAAGATGTTTGAATATTATGGAGATATACATGTATATTGCCCCGGGGTGGGGGCGGATGAGCCCCTGGTGCCCAATTTTTTTCAGAATCATTAATATTCAGTCCTACTGCTCATTTTCTGCAAGATTTTTCCTTTAAATGACAATTTAACAATTTTTGCCATTCAAATGCATTCGTGACCTATGTTGACCTTGCCGTAAAATAGGTCAAGGTCATCATAGGGTCATGATTTATATACACATTGTAGTGCTTGAGCCATTAATGCTTCATGCCAAGTTTGGTTGAAATCGGTCCAGTGGTTCCGGAGAAGAAGATTTTTGAAGGGTTTTTACCATATATGGGCATGGCGGCCATCTTGGTCATGTGACCTGGATTATTTATATACACATTGGTTCCCCCTTCCCATAGATGCTTCATGTAAAATTTTGCTTTGATTGGCCAAGCGGTTTCAGAGGAGAAGATCTTTGAAAAGTGTGGACGACGGACGACGGACGACGGACGGACGGACGGACGACGGAGCATGGGTATACTATAAGCTCACCTTGTGAGCCTGACGGCTCAGGTGAGCTAATAATCAAAGGGAAACAACTCGTAAAATACTCAAGCCAGAGTTATGGTTCTTGTGCATGACAAATCGTCTGATCATGCTTAATAAGTGTACCAAGTTTTATTGAAAATCTTTAACGGTTTTCAAGTTACAGAGCGGAAAAGAAATAGTACAGAAAATAATCAAAGGAAAATCTCGTAAAATACTCAAGCCAGAGTTATGGTTCTTGTGCATGACACATCGTCTGATCATGCTTAATAAGTGTACTAAGTTTTATTAAAAAATCTTTAACGGTTTTCAAGTCACAGAGCGGACACGAAATTGTATCGAAAATAATCAAAGGGAAATAACTCCAAAAATACTCAAGCTAGAGTTATGGTTCTTGTGCATGACACATTGTCTCGTCGTGGTTTACAAGTGTACCAAGTTTCATCGAAAAATCTTTAACGGTTTTCAAGTTATAGAGCGGACACGTTTTGTGACGGAAAGACAGACGCACGGGGAAAGACAATATGTCTCCCGACCCTGAAGGGGGGAGACATAAATACCAACTAGAAAATGTGTTTATGAAACACTATGCCCCCAACTGGTAAGTCACTTTCAAGATGTAAAAATGTCCAAAAAAATGACTAAGTTCAAATTGTAAAAAAAGTGACAAAAATTAATCTGAGGAGTATATCCCAAGCACATGCATATCTTCAAAGCATGGTCACAATGTCTGCAAAGTTTCAAAAGTATCGGTATTAAATTGTAGGAGGAGTTGCGCACACAAGGTACCCTCTATCCATTCACTAAAATGCCCGAAAAAATGACTAAGTTCAAATTGTAAAAAAAAATGACAAAGAATAATCCAAGAATTATATCCAAACCACATGCATATCTTCAGACCATGCCCATAATATATGTAAAGTTTTAAATGAATTGGCATGAAACTGTAGGAGGAGTTGCGCACACAAGGTACCCACTGCCCATTCACTTTCATTGTGAAAATGCCCGAAAAATGGCTAAGTTCAAAATGCGAAAAAAGTGACAAAATTAATCTGAGGATTATATCCAAACCACATGCATATCTTCAAAGCATGGTCACAACATCTGTAAAGTTTCAAAAGAATCGGAATAAAACTGTAGGAGGAGTTGCGCACACAAGGTACCCACTGCCCATTCACTTTCATTGTGAAAATGCCCGAAAAATGGCTAAGTTCAAATTGCGAAAAAAGTGACAAAAATTAGTCTGAGAATTATATCCAAACCACATGCATATTTTCAAAGCATCTTTAAAGTTTCAGGAGAATCGGAATAAAACTGTAGGAGGAGTTGCGCACACAAGGTAGCCACTATCTATTCACTTTATCAAGAATTAAAAAGGGAAATAACTCTCACAGAATGGGCCCCTAGCCCCTTGAATTTACCTGAAAGAAAAAATACGGGTCCTCTTAATTTTCATATACAAACTACATACCAAATTTCAAGATCCTAGCTCTAACGGTTCCTGACCGAATGCTAAGTGTTACTCACGCATCACAGACTGGACTAGACGGACAGACCCAAACCAATATGCCACCTCGTTGGGGGCATTATAAAATATAGCAAAAAGGCCCAATGGCCCAGTGGATAATTCGCTTATTTAATTACCCCTAAGGGTTGCCATGGAAACCAGAGATCAAATCCAATCAGCTTGAAACCTAATGCGGGCAATCCCCCACCACACTGATGCTTCTGATAAAGTTTGATTGGTATGGACCTGCTGGTCTCTGAGATACACATGTACATGTTTGAAAGTGTAGACTGATGCACGGCCAGACGTATGGACGGACGCCCGCTCGACTCTCATCCTATAAGCTTACCTTGTGAGCCTTCGGCTCAGGTGAGCTAAAACAGAGGATCAAATATGTAAGCGCTAAAGTTTTCACAACACTTTACAGCCATTTTCCAAAGCTCACAGGCACCTAACTCTGCAGTCCATGGTCGGATCTCGCTGAATTTTAAACTAATCACACATCTTATGGCTGTCCTTGTTACCTCGAAGAATGAAGAAGATCCAATCAGAAATGAAGGTGCTGGAGTGTTCACAACATCTTTTCCATTATAAGTCTATAGAGATTTTTTCAAATGCTCAAGGGCAGCTAACTCTGCAGTCCATGGTTGAATCTCGCCCAATTTTGTACCCATTCGTGATCTTATGACTGTCCTTGTCACATGAAAGAATGAAGAAGATTGGATCAAAAATGTAGGCATTAGAGTGTTGACAACACTAAATAGCCATTTTCAAATGCTCAAGGGCAGGTAACTCCGCTGTCCATAGGAAAATTTCGCCGAATTTTAAACTTATCTTAGATCTTATGACTGTCCTTGTTACCTGCAAGAATGAAGAAGATCAGACACAAATGAAGGCGCTGGAGTGTTCACAGCAGCTTTCCCATTGTAAGTCTATGCAGATTTTTTAAAATGCTCAAAGGCAGCTAACTCCGCAGTCCATGGTAGAATCTCGCCAAATTTCAAACTCATCCAAGATCTCATGACTGTCCTTGTTACATGAAAGAATGAAGAAGATCTGATCAAAAATGTAGGGGCTAGAGTGTTGACAACACTTAACAGCCGTTTTCCAAATGCTCAAGGGCAGGTAACTCCGCAGTCCATGGTTGAATCTCGCGGAATTTCGAACTCATCCTTGTCTTGTGGCTGTCCTTGTTACATGAAAGAATGAAGAAGATTGGATCAAAAATGTAGGCACTAGAGTGTTGACAACACTTAACAGCCATTTTCCAAATACTCAAGGGCAGGTAACTCTGCAGTCCAAGATCGAATCTCGACAAATTTCGAACTCATCCAAGATCTCATGGCTGTCCTTGTTACATGCATGAAAGAATGGAGAAGATCGGATCAAAAATGTAGGCACTAGAGTGTTGACAACACTTAACAGCAATTTTCCAAATGCTCAAGGGCAGGTAACTCCACAGTCCATGGTCGAATCTTGCTGAATTTCGAACTCATCCGAGGACTTATGGCTGTCCTTGTTACCTGCAAGAATGAAGAAGATCCGATCAGAAATGAAGGCACTGGAGTGTTGACAACCTCTCTCCAATTGTAAGTCTATGGGGATTTTTTCAAACGCTCAAGGGCAGCTAACTCCACACTCCATGGATGGATCTGGCTGAATTTCGAACTCATCCGAGACTTTATGGTTGTCCTCATTACCTGCAAGAATGAAGAAGTTTCTATCAAAATTGAGGCTGCTAGAGTGTTGACAAACTTTTCCCCATTATAAGCCTATGGGAGCTATCTGTTGCCATGGAAACCAGAGTTCTGATCTTATCTGCTTCAAAACCTAATACAGGCAATCCCCCACCACACTGATGCTTCTGATAAATTTGATTGCAATCGGCCTGCTGGTCTTCGAGATATACATGTTTGAAAGTGTGGACGGACAGACGCACGCACAGACCCACGCACGGACGCACCCATGGACGGACGCCGGCTCGAGTAGTATACTATAAGCTCACCTAGTGAGCCTTCGGCTCAGGTGAGCTAAAAATAACCACTTGTCCACCACTCTCCCCCAATGTGACAAATGACTGGCAACTTGCTCTTACTTTGAATAGAATCTGCAGTCCCAGGGCTCCAAGCATTCATGACCTTTGTCTCTTCTTTCAGTCGCAGATTTGTTGATACATCAAGTGGTGAACCACAAGCACCATCCTCATCATACATGACATTGGACTTGTTCAATCTGTCTGTAAATGCCTATAAATAGAACTCATATTCTTAGAAGTCTAGGTCTTTAATATTTAATCCTGCATGTATATACCAGAAGACCAAGTTGGGTGGTTATATTTATGTGAAGCACATTTTGAGTGTCATGACATCCTCATGTTGGGTAAAAGTCCCATAAAATGAAGGCAACGTCCCAACATGACTATTGCTGTTGACTGAGATGTAAAGCACCAATTCAAACAAACAAACCAGAGGACCAATGGTCCTGTAAACGCTCACCTAAGACCTGAGATATAAACAAATAAACTGTTTTGACTAGAATGGTAATATACATGTATATAACCCTGGAGTTGATGCCTTTTAAATCATAAAAAATTAGTCCATTTGCCAATTTACTAAAGTTTAGCCCTTTAAATGACATTTAACAATTTTCCCCATTCAAATGCATGGGCAACCCAAGTTGACCTTACCGTAAAATAAGTTAAGGTCATCCCAGGGTCATGATTAATATAAACTTTGTAGAGCTCCATTGCCTGATGCTTCAATCCATGTTTCAAAATCATAGGCCTTCTGGCTCTGGAGAAGAAGATTTTTAAAGGTTTTTGCTATTTATAGCCATGGCGGCCATCTTGGTCATGTGATCTTGACCATTTATACAAAATTTCATTCACTCTTCCTAAGAATGCTCCACATAAACTTTGGCTTTGATTGACCAAGCGGTTTCAGAGAGGAAGATCTTTGAATATCACTGTAATATACATGTATATTGCCCCAGGGTGGGGGCAGACAGACCCCTGGGGTCCAAATTTTTTCAGAATCATCAATCTTAAGTCCATTTGCCCATTTCCTGCAAGTTTTTCCCTACAAATGACATTTTAACACTTTTCCCCATTCAAATGCATGTGCCACCTACGTTGACCTTGCCGTAAAATAGGTCAAGGTCATCCCAGGGTCATGATTTATATAAACTTTGTAGAGCTCCAGTCACTGATGCTTCACACCAAGTTTCAAAATCATTGGCCTTCTGGTTCTGGAGAAGAAGATTTTTAAAGTTTTTTTCTATTTATAGCCATGGCGGCCATCTTGGTCATGTGACCTTGACCATTTATATAAACTTTCTTTAACCCTTCCCAAGGATGCTCCATATGAAGTTTGGCTTTGATTGGCCAAGCGGTTTCAGGAGAGAAGATGTTTCATTATTATGGAAATATACATGTATATAGCCCCAGGGCAGGGGCAGACAACCCCCCAGGGGCTAAAATTTTCCATTTACATTAATCTTCTGTCCATTTGCCTATTCCCAGTAAGTTTTACCCATTAAATAGCATTTTACCATTTTTTCCCATTCAAATGCATTGGCGACCTAAGTTGACCTTGCCGTAAAATAGGTCAAGGTCATCCCAGGGTCATGATTTATATAACTTATGATGGGCCCGCGTCCCCGATGCTACATACCAAGTCTCATGGAAATCGGCCCACTGGTTCTGGAGAAGAAGATTTTTTAAAGGTTTTTTCTATTTATAGCCATGGCGGCCATCTTGGTCTTGTGACCTGGACCATTTATATAAACTTTCGTTCCCCCTTCCTAAGGATGCTCCACATGAAGTTTGGCTTTGATTGGCCAAGCCGTTTCAGAGGAGAAGATCTTTGAAAATGTGAACGACGGACGACGGACGGACGCCGGAGCATGGGTATACTATAAGCTCACTTGTGAGCCAAGGCTCAGGTGAGCTAATAAAATCAGAGAACCAATGGTCCTGTAAATGCTCACCTGAGATCTGATATCGAAAGACGTTTTGCACCAGTTAATATTTTTCTCATTTTAAAATAATGTTTAGTATATCTTTTTCAAATAAAAAAAAAATTTATAACTTGACATGAGATAGCCTTTTACAGAAAGAAAATAGACAGTAGGTTTCGGTGTAAAAACATCATAGTGATCAAACATTGAAATGAATTTTAAAAATATGAAAAAAAAAAAAGTAAATGGTACAAAACCTCTTTTGAGGAGTATTTACAGTGTATAAACCAATAAACAAGTTTGAAAAATATGGTCATACACAAGTATATTATAGCCCCAGGGTAGGGACAGATGAGCCCCTGGGTCAATCCTCTTTAGAATCATTAATATTCTGTTCATTTACCCATTTTCGGCAAGTTTTTCCCTTCAAGTGGCAATTTAACAGTTTTCCCCATCCGAATGCTTGGGCGACCTATGTTGAGCTTGCCATAGAATAGGTCAAGATCAACAAAAGGTCATGTTTTATGTTCACATTGTAGTACTCTAGTACCAAATGCCATCTGCCAAGTTTCGTAGGAGGAGAAGATTTTTGACGGGTTTTTACCATGTATTAGCATGGCGTCCATCTTAGTCATGTGACCTGGATTGTTTATGAATACATTGATTCCTCCTTCTGAAACATGTTTCATATAAAATTTGGCTTTGATTGGCCAAGCGGTTTCAGACAAGATCTTTGAATATTATGCCCCTTTTAGATGTTAGTGAGACGTTAAACCCCAGTCAACCAACCGACCAACCAACCAACCAAATCCTGAGGACCAAATTTTTTCAGAATCATAAATCTTTAGTCCATTTGCCCATTACCTTCATGGTTTCCCTTCTAATGACAATTTTCCTCATTCACTAGGCAGTTGCAAGGGCGACCTGTCTTGACCTTGTTGTAAAATATGTCAAGGTCACCACAGGGTCATAATTTACTGTAAACCAACTTTTTTCGCGAAAGATTTTATTTTCACAAGGCAGAAAAAACGAGAAATTAAATTTCCACAAAAAGGTTGACAAAATTGACATGATTTGGGGTAATAAAAGTCAATGAAGGTGACAAAAGAAAAAAATGTATAAAATTTATATACATACGTCATATGAAACACTTCTGATTTAAGTGCATCAAAATTGAATAAAATATATAAAACATGTTAAGTCATTTACAAACTATTGTGTTTTCACCGTGTTTTTTTTCACAAACAAATGTCAACAATGGGAATCGTTGGTTTGTTTGACAAGTGTTCGAGTTTAATTATTCATTTGAAAACCGGATTGAGCCCAACCATTGATAATTATCTTCATTTGTTGTCAGATTATCTCCAACACCTTTATGACTATCTTGCTTTTGGCGGTCAAAATAAATCTATTATCGAGATGGTACATGCAATAAGAGCTGTCGCAGGACAGCGCGCTCGACTGCTTCTGACCTTTGTCAAACATAAGGCCAAACCCGACCTGTAACCCAAAGCAATTTGCTCATACATCTCTTTGTCTTGATGCAATAAGACAAAATTAATCAATGAACCATGAAAGTTAACTACTACCTAAGATTTAAAGGTCTCAAACATATTGTGAAAGAAGTGTGTTCATATACCAACTGAGTGCCAAGATATAAGGCAAAATCACTGAAACGTGAAATAAGGTCGCAATGACCTATAAGTACTTCAGGGTCAAAGGTCTAGTCATATTTAATAATAATGTGAAAGAAATATCATCATATACCCATGGAGTGTTGAGATATAAAGCAAAATCACTGAACCATGAAATTAGGACATAGTGAACTATAAGTATGTTTGGGTAAAAGGTCTGGTCATACTCATTCATAATCAGAAAGAAGTATGAAAAAATACCAACTGAGTGTCGAGATATTAGGCAAAGTCACTGAACCATGAAATTAGGTCACAGTGACCCAGGAATTCTTAATGGTCAAAGGTCTTGTCATATGCATATATATCGTGAAAGAAGTATGTTCATATACCAATTGAGTGCCGAGATATAAGGGAAAATCACTGAACCGTGAAACTAGGTCATAATGGCCTAGGACTACTTTAGGTTCAAAGATCTTGTCATACGCAAACATAGTGTCAAAGAAGTTTGTTTATAAACCAATTGAGTGTCTAGGTATAAGGCAAAATCACTGAACCATGAAATTGGGTCATAGTGACCTTTAAGTATGTTTGGATTAAAGGTCTGGTCATACTCATTCATAATCTGAAAGATGTAAGAAAAAATACCAACATAAGGCAAAATCACTGAACCATGAAATTAGGTCACAGTGACCTAGAAATACTTCAGGGTAAAAGGTCTTGTCATATGCAAACATTGTGTGAAAGAAGTTTGTTCATAAACCAACTGAGTGCCGAGATATAAGGCAAAATCACTGAACCGTGAAATAGGTCACAGCGACCTATAAGTATATTGGGGTCAAAGGTCTGGTCATACTCACTCATAATCTGAAACCAGAGGACCAATGGTCCTGTAAACGCTCACCTGAGACCTGAGATATATACCAATAAACTTGTTTGACTAGAATGGTAATATACATGTATATAACCCCAGGGCAGGGTCAGTGCAAACTCTAGAGTCAATTTCTTTTTTAAATCATAAAGATTCAGTCGATTTGCCAATTACTGCAAGTTTTGCCCTTCAAATGACATGTAAAACTTTTCCCCATTCAAATGTGTGGGCAAACCTAAGTTGACCTTGCCGTAAAAAGGTCAAGGTCATCCCAGGGTCATGATTTATACAAACTTTAATGATGCTTCATACCAAGTTTCAAAATCATAGGCCTTCTGGTTCTGGAGAAGATTTTCAAAGGTTTTTGCTATTTATAGCCATGGCGGCCATCTTGGTCATGTGACCTTGACCAGTTATACAAACTTACATTCACTCTTCCTAAGAATGCTCCACATAAAGTTTGGCTTTGATTGGCCAAGCGGTTTCAGAGAAGAAGATCTTTGAATATCACTGTAATATACATGTATATTGCCCCGGGGTGGGGGCAGACAGACCCCTGGGGTCCAAATATTTTTCAGAATCATCAATCTTAAGTCCATTTGCCCATTTCCTGCAAGTTTTTCCCTACAAATGACATTTTAACACTTTTCCCCATTCAAATGCATGAGCGGCCTATGCTGACCTTGCCGTAAAATAGGTCAAGGTCATCCCAGGGTCATGATTTATATAAAATTTGTAGAGCTCCAGTCATTTCAAAATCATTGGCCTTCTGGTTCTGGAGAAGAAGATTTTTAAAGTGTTTTTCTATTTATAGCCATGGCGTCCATCTTGGTCATGTGACCTTGACCATTTATATAAACTTTCTTTCCCCCTTCCCAAGGATGCTCCATATGAAGTTTGGCTTTGATTGGCCAAGCGGTTTCAGGGGAGAAGATGTTTCATTATTATGGAAATATACATATATAAAGCCCCGTGGCAGGGGCAGACAACCCCCCAGGGGCTAAAATTTTCCATTAACATTAATCTTCTGTCCATATGCTGTAAGTTTTACCCATTAAATAGCATTTTACCATTTTTTTCCCATTCAAATGCATTGGCGACCCAAGTTGACCTTGCCGTTAAATAGGTCAAGGTCATCCTAGGGTCATGAATTATATAAACTATGATGGGCCCACGTCCCCGATGCTACATACCAAGTTTCGTGGAAATGGGCCCACTGGTTCTGGAGAAGAAGATTTTTGAAGGTTTTTGCTGTTTATAGCCATGGCGGCCATCTTGGTCATGTGACCATGACCATTCATACAAACTTTCTTTCCCCCTTTCCCAAGGATGCTCCATATGAAGTTTGACTTTGATTGGCCAAGCGGTTTCAGGGGAGAAGATGTTTCATTATTATGGAAATATACATGTATATAGCCCTGGGGCAGGGGCAGACAAGCCCCAAGGGGGTAAAATTTTCCATTAACATTAATCTTCTGTCCATTTGCCTATTCCCAGTAAGTTTTACCCATTAAATAGCATTTTACCATTTTTTCCCATTCAAATGCATTGGCGACCTAAGTTGACCTTGCCGTTAAATAGGTCAAGGTCATCCTAGGGTCATGATTTATATAAACATCCCCGATGCTACATACCAAGTTTCGTGGAAATTGGCCCACTGATTTTTAAAGGTTTTTGCTATTTATAGCCATGGTGGCCATCTTGGTCATGTGACCTGGACCATTTATATAAACTTCCGTTCCCCCTTCCTAAGGATACTCCACATGAAGTTTGGCTTTGATTGGCCAAGCGGTTTCAGAGGAGATCTTTGAACAGACGACGGACGGACGGACGGACGCCGGAGCATGGGTATACTATAAGCTCACCTGTGAGCCGAAGGTGAGCCTTCGGCTCAGGTGAGCTAAAAAGTATGAAAATATACTATTTGAGTGTCAAAATATAAGGCAAAATCACTGAGCCGTGAAATTAGGTCACAGTGACCTATAAGTATATTGGGGTCAAAGGCCTGGTCAAACTCACTCATATTCTGAAAGAAGTAAGAAAATATACTAATTGAGTGTCAAAAGATGAATGACCAATCATTTTCCTAAGTTGTTTGTATTAAGAAATAAAAAGAAAAAAATATAAGGGAGTTCTAGATTTTGACCTCTAGCCCCACCCCCTGACTCTGACCCAGAGGTCCGATGTCATGGAACCTTAAGTGTATGCAGTATGAATGCTTTATGATAAGTTGTTGTCAAGACACCCAGGAATCCGATGCCATGCCTGACAGGGTGTCAATAGCCCGAGTATCAATGCTTTCTGATGAGTGGTTATCAAGATATGGACTTCTAGAAAACTTTAACTCAAGAATGACCATTTTTGAAGGTGTTCTAGATTTTAACCTCCAGCCCCACCCACTGGCCTGGACCCAGGGTCCCGATGCCATGGAATAAAAGCTAACCCTACAGGGTATCTATGGTCCAAGTCTGAATGCTTTCTGATGAGTGGTTGTCAAGATATGGACTTCTAGAAAACTTTCAACGCAAATGTGATGCGCACACACACGGGAACGTGGACGACCGGGGTGACCGCAATAGCTCTATGCACATCTTGCAGTCGAGCTAAAAATATGACATACTTATATGGACCAGAGCATGACAAATCACGAAAATTTATTTTTTAATTCTTTTAGATCCGCAAAAATGTCTGTTGGTAAAATCATGAAAATAAATAGCCGTGAAAAAAAAGTTGGTTTACAATATGTTCGCATTGTAGTACTCTGGTCTCCAATGCTACATTTTCCTCATTCATTGCAAGGGCGACTTATGTTGACCTTGCTGTATATCACAGAGTCATAATTTATGTTCACAATGTAGTACTCTGGTCCCCAATGCTAAATTCCAAGATTCCTGAGAAGATTTTTGAAGGGGTTTTACCATACATGGGCAAGGCAGACATCTTGGTCACGTGACCTGCATAATCTATGTATAGATTGGTTCCCACTTCCTATTATATATATATATATGATAGTATAGAAGCCTCATATAAAATTTGGCATTGATTGGCCTAGTGGCTTTAGAGAAGATCTTTGAAAATAGTGGATGATGACGACAAAGGACAGATGCCAGCTACCTGCCTATCCTATAAGCTCACCAAATTGTTTCAAAATATCTGATACAATATCATACATATACAAGATGACCAATGGCCCTGCAGCTCAGGCGCATTAGCCGGAGGACGTGCAACTTTTACCTGATATTTGGTCCTTGAGCAGGTGCAGGAGGATCTAAAAGGAGTTGATGCATTTTAGTTTACACCAAATAATTTCAATAATACCTTGATTATATTCAACACTCCCTCTCCATAAACAATCAAGACATGCTGTAAGGTGGAATTCATATGGCGGTTATGAAAGTCTGTCAGAGATGCTAACAGAGCGTTGGTGTACCCTTCCCCCGAACACCTTGTGTTTGTTGTAGTGGTGAGTGGTAAAGCTATAGTACGGAAATCGTTCTCATCTGCTTTCTCAAAACAGGCTGTGAGAACTGACTGCAACACCTGAAATCAATAAAACAATATCTTGCTGCATTTATTAAAAAATTAACCAGGTTTACTCATAAGGATAACATGTCCCTGAAATATACTGAGAGGATTTAAAAACTTAAGTTTTATATGAAAAGTGTGCTGCAACAAACCATATATAAGAATTGGAATCTTAATACAAAATTTACCTCCAGCTACGTTATCCCTTCAAAATGATGTCAAAAAACAAGAAAAAACTCGCTACGTGGAACACGCAGGCGTCACTTTTGCAACGCCAGGGCCAAAATTCGAGTGTTCATATTTCAATTAACGATACGGTCGCTGTATTTGATGTTATGCTTGGATGACTTTTGACATCAGCTCTAGTCAGGCTGGTCATTTAAAACGTCTGACATCAAATAACACGAGTTGGTGTATGCCGTTGTCATCAAATTAACGTCATTTACCCGACGTCTCACTTTGTGCATTTCTTGCAATTTTAAAGAATACATAACAAATTTGAACGGTAATATTTCCTGTTGCACTGAGAGAAAGCTCCCAGCAACACAAAAAATAATTTGGAAACCTTCCGTTACGTCATTTTGACGTTTTTACATGTAAAACCGGTCGGTTACGAAGGTCCTCTGAAACACAAAGGATAAAAAAGCTCTCGTAGGATTATGGAAGGAATCGGTCAATGGACCTCAGAAGATGCCGTTAGACCGATTTTGAATCTTTCATCTCTGACGTTTACGTAAAAATCGCACTGAAAACGTCGATATTTAAAACCTTGGATACGGACGAATTATTTCCATTTTGTGCCAACAAATGCGTCAATTTTGCTTCCGCGGATACCAGATGACAACTGTATTGGAATGAAGATTCCACCACATCAGAAAACGTCAAAAACACTACTCTCTATTTGACGTTAACAATTGATCTCAAATTTTATGGACGTAAATCACAAAATAAACGATATGTCGAGAATGTGTTTTGATGTTAAAATTGAATATGCTTATTTGCAATATGTCCATCAGAAAAAATGACGTTAAATGCAGACTTGTTTGCCGTACACGTTTTGAGATGTGGCGTAAAAGATGACGTAACTCTTCAACGTTAAGTTGATTTGAACTTTGAAAGAGTCAAACAGTAACCTCGTACAAAACACGTTTAAACTTGCACAATCACAAAACACGTTTAAACTTGCACAATCACAACTTATTTTCATTATTAAGTTCCCCAAAACGGTATGTTGAAAACACTTAAGTTTCTAATTCCTCTCAGTATATATACCCCATTTATACCCAACTTTCAAAAAGTAAATTTGGGGTTTACAGGGGTATACAATTTTTCTTATTTTTGATCCAAAACATAAATTGTGGGAACTCATTACCTCGTTCTAATCAAGGACACTCGATAGAGTGTCCTTGTTCTAATGTATGACCACAATTAATGTTTTGAACACAAAGTTAAGACCAATGACCTGTAAACGCTCACCTCAGATCTACTGTGTATAACAATAAACATGTTGAAATTGTTAAACCAGTTCCAGAGACTTTTTACCATATATGGGCATGGTGGCCATCTTGGTCATGGAACCTGGATTATTTATATACATATTGGTTCCCCTTTATTATAGATGCTTAAAATGAAATTTGGCTTTGAGTGGCCATGCCCATTCAGAGAAGATGTTTGAAGATAATCTGTAATATACATTTATGCTGCCCATGAGTGGGGGCACATATGCTTCTGGTGTCCATTTCTTTTCAGAATCATTGATGTTCAGTCCTATTGCGTATTTCCTGCAAGATTTTTCCTTTAAATGACATTTTAGCAGTTTTCCCCATTCAAATGCATAGCCGATCCATAATGACCTTGCTGAAAAATAGGTCAAGGATCATCAGAGGGTCATGATTAATGTACACATAGTTTTCCCTATTCAAATGCATTCAAAGATTTTTAAAGGTTTTTACCATATATAGACATGGTGACCATCCTGGTCATGTGACATGGATTATTTATATATACTCCCATAGTGGCTTTCTATTTAATTTGGCTTTGATTGGCCAAGCGGTTTCACAGGAGATCATTGAAATTATGGACAGACGACGGATGGATGACGGACGCCAGAGTATGGGTATACTATAAGCTCACCTTGTGAGCCTTATGGCTCAGGTGAGCTAAAAATATTTTTTCTTTCATTTTCAGATGAAATAAAAGGGCTGCAGGCATGCATGATACCCCGCCACGCAAATTTAATTTAGTACTTGTATGCACAGAATATATTTGCCAATAAATTCTTAAGATAAAGAGCAAAACAAAATTTTGTCATAAATGAAGGACCAAAACTCTGTACATATTTGATAAAATTTACCCATCTTCAATCCCAAACCAGTACTTCCTGATATGAACTTTTGTACAAAGTTTAAAAAAAAAATTGGTCGATAAAAGCACAAACAGAGGCAGGAAATTTTATCATAAATCAAGGGCTATAATTCTGTACTTATTTGATGGAATGGAAGCTAACCCTACAGGGTATCTATGGTCCAATTATGAATGCTTTCTGATGAGTGGTTGTCAAGATATGGACTTCTAGAAAACTTTAAGGCAAGTGTGACACGCACGGGAACATGCACGGGAATGGGAACGTGGACGACCGGGGTGACTGCAATAGCTCTATACACTTCGCGCAGTCGAGCTAAAAATGTTGAAATAGCCATGACAGATCTATCAATGGTTATGTTAATGAAGTATTCAAATTGCTAAATGCAAACGGTAGTTTTTGACCATTTACAGTTAAGTTTTGATGCATCTTATTAGGTGATAATGGGTACCATTGGTGTAAACTACCAATATACTGTTCGAGTAGTATGGGCTTATGCATATATCTTTTAGAAACGACCGGGATGTGGGCTTATTGGAGCATGTGCGCTTATTAGAACAAATACAATAACTCTTTATTTGTGACAACTTAAGTCCAATTCGCATGCGCCAAAAATACACACGTGTAAATATACTCCGGTGTGCAAATTTTACTCAGGGTAAGTAAATGGCGCATGCGAACGCAAATACACACCGGAGTATATTTACATATGGGTAAATTTACTCGTGGGTCTGACCAGATGCAAATTTTATTTTTACAAATACACACGTGTAAATTTACTATTATGTCCCATGCGAACGCAAAGTAAAATTTACCTATGAGTATTTTTATGAGTATTTTTATTTCAAGTCAATATTCTGCCGCACTATTTCTTCATCATTCTTGGTTAGGATTCTTGGGGCATTTTAACAGTAATTCCTTGTGAAGGGATGAAAAAGGTAACTGTATAACTGCTAAGGTTATGCCTGACCATTACATGATTCCCCTCTGCTGCCAAAGTCTACATGAACACCTTGAAGCAGCCTCTTCTTGTTTTGCAAATACAGAAAACTTAAATGAACAGGTTTTAATCCAGAAATGATAAAATTACCTACAAAAATACTCCTGGCGATAAAACCCATGCGAACGCAATTTAAATTTACTCTCAGGTTGATTTGCACACCGGAGTATAAATACACACAGGAGTATATTTACACGCGTGTATTTTTTGCGCATGCGAATTGGACTTTAGCAAAGTAAGCAAATATTGCGAAAATTAAGTTCTCGCCAAGATTTCCGAATAATGTATTTTTGTAATGTACTAGTTTTAGATACTTCTTACTACTGCAATAAAAATATGTCCTTGCAGCAATTAATCACAGATAGTTACAGAAAACCAGAGGACCAATGGTCCTGTAAACGCTCACCTGAGATCTGCTGTATATACAAATGTTATAGAAAATAGTCCCAGTATAGGGGCAGATGAAGCCCTTGGGCCATTTTTTTTCAGAATAATCAATATACTGTCCATACAAGTTTTTCCCATCAAATGACATTTTAACAGTTTACCCATTCAAATACATAGGCAACCCATGTTGACCTTGCCTTAAAATAGGTCAAGGTCATCACAAGGTCATGATTTATATATACATTGTAGTACTTGAGTCATCAATGCTTCATGCCAAGTTTCTTCGAAATCGGTCCACCGGTTCCAGAGAAGATATTTGAAGGGTTTATACCATATATTGGCATAGCGGCCATCTTGGTCATGTGACCTTGATTATTTATATACACATTGATTCCCCCATTCTATAGATGCTTCACATGAAATTTGGCTTTGATTGGCTAAGCGGTTTCAGAGGAGAAGATGTTTGAATACAAGAGGACCAATGGTCCTGTAAACGCTCACCTGAGATCTGCTGTATATACAAATGATATAGAAAATAGTCCCAGTATAGGGGCAGATGAAGCCCTTGGGCCATTTTTTTTTTCAGAATAATCAATATACTGTCCATACAAGTTTTTCCCTTCAAATGACATTTTAACAGTTTACCCATTCAAATACATAGGCAACCCATGTTGACCTTGCCTTAAAATAGGTCAAGGTCATCACAGGGTCATGATTTATACATACATTGTCGTACTTGAGTCATCGATGCTTCATGCCAAGTTTCTTCGAAATCGGTCCACCGGTTCCGGAGAAGAAGATTTTTGAAGGGTTTATACCATATATGGGCATAGCGGCCATCTTGGTCATGTGACCTTGATTATTTATATACACATTGATTCCCCCATTCTATAGATGCTTCATATAAAATTTGGCTATGATTGGCCAAGCGGTTTCAGAGGAAAGGATGTTTGAATATTAAGGTAATATACATGTATAATGCCCCGGGGCTGGGGCAAATGAGTCCCTGGGGTCCAATTTTCAGAATCATTAATATTCAGTCCTACTGCCCATTTCCTGCAACACTTTCACTTAAAATGACATTTTAAAAGTTTTCCCCATTCAAATGCATTGGCGACCTATGTTGACCTTGCCGTAAAATATGTCAAGGTCATCCAAAGGTCATAATTTATTAACACATTGTAGTACTCTAGTCCCCGATGCTTCATGCCAAGTTTCGTTGAAATCGGTCCAGTGGTTCCGGAGAAGAAAAATTTGGAAGGGTTTTTACCATATAAGGGCATGGTGGCCATCTTGGTCATGTGACCTGGATTATTACGAAACAAATTGGTTCACCCTTCCTATAGATGCTTCCTATAAAATTTGGCTTTGATTGACCAAGTGGTTTCAGAGAAGAAGATCTTTGAATATTTTTGTAAAATACATGTATATTGCCCTAGGGTGGGGGCAGACAAACCCCTAGGGTCCAAATTTTTTTAGAATTACCTACCTTCAGTCCATTTGCCCTTTTCCTGCAAGATTTGCCTTTCAAATGACATTTTAACAATTTTTCCCATTCAAATGCTTGGGCGACCTACAGTACAGTTGTCGCGATGCTTTGAGCGTACGCGCAACGCGCAAAAAATTTTAATCCCTTCTAAAAACGTTTTGCGAGTGACTCGCGAGTCACTCGAGAGTGACTCGCGAGTAACGCGCAAGTTTTACGTAATACAGTTTGCGAGTGACGTGCAAAGTTCTTTTGGTTTGTCGTGCATCGCGCATGGATCTTTGCGCGATGCGCGACATGATTCATTGCACTATAACATTCAAGTACATGTATTTATAAAACGTATTGTAAATTACTATTTTTTGCTCAGTTTCAACGCTCTTTCTGTAAATGACGCTCAATGTAACTACAACTACATGTAGGTTTGGTTGTCAATAAATTATTTTGTCCTTTATGTTTGGGACTATTTCGGACAGTCCTTTATGTTTGGGGCTATTTCTGACATAAAAAAAAAAAACACACACAAAACAATTTACTTGTTCACTATGAAGTACAAGCTAGCCAATTAGCCAGGCTGCTGTATGACAGTGAGTTGGTGTTAGTCAATCATCAAAATTGTTTGAAGCATAACACGTCATTTTTATCAAATGAAAAAAAAATTATTGAGACTCATCTTGCTTATCTTGTTTTGACCATCATCTACGTAACTTAAACCACAGCCCACCGCGTAAAATTGCATGTGCGCAAAAAGTTAAGACTAGTATTTATTTATATTATATTTTCCTGCTTTTTATATTTTTTGTTTTTCGTGTAACTAAAATTGTTAATCAGGCGTAATACCACAAGTCAAAATAGCACAGGTTTATGTTGTAACAAGTTGGTTTTACAGCTGAATGTAAATATACATACACGACATACTGTACATGTTTGTGTGTTTAAATTCAATGGTGTTTAGAAATTCACCACGAGGACCGAACAACTACAATGTAACAAATCTATGCACATTTTTATAGTCATTACGAAAACATGCCCATGTAATTTAGTGATTTTTCCAAAGTTGTAAAAATTGAAAATTTTCTGTAGATTTTGTTTAGTTTTCTTTTTTCTTTCTTTTTTTTATTTATTTTTTTTTTTTTTGCTCAAAACATAGAATGTGGGTACACGAATACCCATGATCTATGTTTTGGACTGAAATGATTTCGTGATGTTTAGTAAAGTTCGGGTAACTGAGGGGCCGCCTATTGGGAAGTAGCTGCTCACTCAGCTTACGATATGTTCTCTAAGTATAAGTACCTAATTGTTATTTTGTTTTTTCCCACCTCCGTTTTTGGAGTAATATTTCTTTCTGATTGCGCCTTTTTCTGATCATTGCCCACTTGTGTCTGTTTAATTACCAAGACTGAGAAAAAGAATGATTGGTTTAATAGAAAAAAAACTTCTCCATACATGTATTGGGGATAGCTAAGGTATGTGGCGGGGCTCACCGTTTACACTATTTTCTTCTCATTATTTAGATAGAAAATATACAGTCTATCAACTTTCCTTCGGGTCAGACGAATATTATACATGTACATGTATCTCTAGCCTAGTCGCTTTGTACTACCTTTGTACGAAGCATATCTACATGTATGAAGTATGAATACTTGGAGGGACCAGACAGTAATCGATGCAATCAAATTCGACATACATGTTGACATCAGGCGGGCATGAAAATTCAATATAAAACATTTTTACGACACACCTTACGAGCAAGATTGTTTAAATTGTATAAATCGCGCATAGCTGATTCACATCGCGCGTTTGACAAATGGTATTGCGCGTTTGCAAGATGATCGCGCAAGATTGCACGAAGTTTGCGAGTGACTCGCGAGTCACTCCAAGTGACTCGCGAGTGAAGATAATCCCCTTCGCACAACCACGCGCAACGCGCATATGCGCGTACACTCAAAGCAGCGCGACAACTGTACTGTATGTTGACCTTGCCGTAAAATAGGTCAGGGTCATCCAAAGGTCATAATTTATAAACACATTGTAGTACTCTAGTCGGTGATGCTTCATGCCAAGTTTCGTTGAAATCGGTCCAGTGGTTCCGGAGAAGAAGAATTTTGAAGGATTTTACCATATAAGGGCATGGTGGCCATCTTGGTCATGTGACCTGGATTATTAATAAACAAATTGGTTCCCCCTTCCTATAGATGCTTCATATAAAATTTGGCTTTGATTGGCCAAGTGGTTTTAGAGAAGAAGATCTTTGAATATTTTTGTAATATACATGTATATTGACCCAGGGTGGGGGCAGACCAACCCTAGAGTCCAAATATTTTTCAGAATTACCTACCTTCAGTCCATTTGCCCATTTCCTGCAAGATTTGCCTTTCAAATGACATTTTAACAATTTTTCCCATTCAAATGCATGGGCGACCTATGTTGACCTTGCCGTAAAATAGGTCAAGGTCATCCAAAGGTCATAATTTATGAACACATTGTAGTACTCTAGTCCCCGATGCTTCATGCCAAGTTTTGTTGAAATCATTCCAGTGGTTCCGGAGAAGAAGAATTTTGAAGGGTATTTACCATATATGGGCATGGCAGCCATCTTGGTCATGTGACCTGGATTATTTATAAACACATTGATTCCCCCTTCCTATAGATGCTTCATATAAAATTTGGCTTTGATTGGCCAAGTGGTTTCAGAGAAAAAGATCTTTGAATATTTTTTAATATACATGTATATTGCCCCAGGGTGGGGGCAGACCCATCCCTAGGGTCCAATTTTTGTTCAGAATTACCTACCTTCAGTCCATTTGCCCATTTCCTGCAAGATTTGTCTTTCAAATGACATTTTAACAATTTTTCCCATTCAAATGCATGGGCGACCCATGTTGACCTTGCCATAAAATAGGTCAAGGTCATCCAAAGGTCATAATTTATAAATACATTGTAGTACTCTAGTCCCCGATGCTTCATGCCAAGTTTTGTTGAAATCAGTCCAGTGGTTCTGGAGAAGAAGAATTTTGAAGGGTTTTTACCATATATGGGCATGGCGGCCATCTTGGTCATGTGACCTGAATAATTTATAAACACATTGATTCCCCCTTCCTATAGATGCTTCATATAAAATTTGGCTTTGATTGGCCAAGTGGTTTCAGAGAAGAAGATCTTTGAATATTTTTGTAATATACATGTATATTGCCCAGGGGTGGGGGCAGACCAACTCTGGGGTCCAATTTTTTTTTTTCAGGATTACCTACCTTCAGTCCATTTGCCCATTTCCTGCAAGATTTGCCTTTCAAATGACATTTTAACAATTTTTTCCCATTCAAATGCATAGGCGACCTATGTTGACCTTGCCGTAAAATAGGTCAGGGTCATCTAAAGGTCATAATTTATTAACACAATGTAGTACTCTAGTCCCTGATGCTTCATGCCAAGTTTCGTTGAAATCGGTCCAGTGGTTCCAGAGAAGAAAAATTTTGAAGGGTTTTTACCATATAAGGGCATGGTGGCCATCGTGGTCATGTGACCTGGATTATTAATAAACAAATTGGTTCCCCACTTCCTATCGATGCTTCATATAAAATTTGGCTTTGATTGGCCAAGTGGTTTCAGAGAAGAAGATCTTTGAATATTTTTGTAATAAACATGTATATTGTCCCAGGGTGGGGGCAGACCAACCCTAGGGTCCAAATATTTTTCAGAATTACCTACCTTCAGTCCATTTGCCCATTTCCTGCAAGATTTACCTTTCAAATGACATTTTAACAATTTTTCCCATTCAAATGCATGGGCGACCTATGTTGACCTTGCAGTAAAATAGGTTAAGGTCATCCAAAGGTCATAATTTATATACACATTGTAGTACTCTAGTCCCCGATGCTTCATGCCAAGTTTCGTTGAAATCGGTCCAGTGGTTCCGGAGAAGAAGAATTTTGATGGGTCTTTACCATATATGGGCATGGCGGCCATCTTGGTCATGTGACCTGGATTATTTATAAACACATTGATTCCCCCTTCCTATAGATGCTTCATATAAAATTTGGCTTTGATTGGCCAAGTGGTTTCAGAGAAGAAGATCTTTGAATATTTTTTAATATACATGTATATTGCCGCAGGGTGGGGGCAGACCCATCCCTAGGGTCCAATTTTTTTTTTCAGAATTACCTACCTTCAGTCCATTTGCCCATTTCCTGCAAGATTTGTCTTTCAAATGACATTTTAACATTTTTTCCCATTCAAATGCATGAGCGACCCATGTTGACCTTGCCATAAAATAGGTCAAGGTCATCCAAAGGTCATAATTTATAAACACATTGTAGTACTCTAGTCCCCGATGCTTCATGCCAAGTTTTCGTTGAAATCGGTCCAGTGGTTCCGGAGAAGAAGAATTTTGAAGGGTTTTTACCATATATGGGCATGCCAGCCATCTTGGTCATGTGACCTGGTGACACATTAATTCCCCCTTCCTATAGATGCTTCATATAAAATTTGGCTTTGATTGGCCAGGTGGTTTCAGAGAAGATCTTTGAATATTTTTGTGATATATATTGCCCCGGGGTGGGGGCAGACCAACCCCTGGGGTCCAAATTTTTTTTTCAGAATTACCTACCTTCAGTCCATTTGCCCATTTCCTGCAAGATTTGCCTTTCAAATGACATTTTAACAATTTTCCCCTTTCAAATGCATGGGCGACCTATGTTGACCTTGCCGTAAAATAGGTCAAAGTCATCCAAAGGTCATAATTTATAAACACATTGTAATACTCTAGTCCCTGATGCTTCATTCCAAGTTTCCTTGAAATTGGTCCAGTGGTTCCTGAGAAGAAGAATTTTGAAGGGTTTTTACCATATATGGGCATGCCGGCCATCTTGGTCATGTGACCTGGTGACACATTAATTTCCCCTTCCTATAGATGCTTCATACAAAATTTGGCTTTGATTGGCCAAGTGGTTTCAGAGAAGAAGATCTTTGAATATTTTTGTAATATACATGTATATTGCCCCGGGGTGGGGGCAGACCAACCCTGGGGTCCAAATTTTTTTTCAGAATTACCTGCCTTCAGTCCATTTGCCCATTTCCTGCAAGATTTGCCTTTCAAATGACATTTTAACAATTTTTCCCATTCAAATGCATGGGCGACCTATGTTGACCTTGCCGTAAAATAGGTTAAGGTCATCCAAAGGTCATAATTTATAAACACATTGTAGTACTCTAGTCCCCGATGCTTCATGCCAAGTTTCGTTGAAATCGGTCCAGTGGTTCCGGAGAAGAAGAATTTTGATGGGTCTTTACCATATATGGGCATGGCGGCCATCTTGGTCATGTGACCTGGATTATTTATAAACACATTGATTCCCCCTTCCTATAGATGCTTCATATAAAATTTGGCTTTGATTGGCCAAGTGGTTTCAGAGAAGAAGATCTTTGAATATTTTTTAATATACATGTATATTGCCGCAGGGTGGGGGCAGACCCATCCCTAGGGTCCAATTTTTTTTTTCAGAATTACCTACCTTCAGTCCATTTGCCCATTTCCTGCAAGATTTGCCTTTCAAATGACATTTTAACATTTTTTCCCATTCAAATGCATGAGCGACCCATGTTGACCTTGCCATAAAATAGGTCAAGGTCATCCAAAGGTCATAATTTATAAACACATTGTAGTACTCTAGTCCCCGATGCTTCATGCCAAGTTTTCGTTGAAATCGGTCCAGTGGTTCCGGAGAAGAAGAATTTTGAAGGGTTTTTACCATATATGGGCATGCCGGCCATCTTGGTCATGTGACCTGGTGACACATTAATTCCCCCTTCCTATAGATGCTTCATATAAAATTTGGCTTTGATTGGCCAAGTGGTTTCAGAGAAGAAGATCTTTGAATATTTTTGTAATATACATGTATATTGCCCCGGGGTGGGGGCAGACCAACCCTGGGGTCCAAATTTTTTTTCAAAATTACCTATCTTCAGTCCATTTGCCCATTTCCTGCAAGATTTGCCTTTCAAATGACATTTTAACAATTTTCCCCTTTCAAATGCATGGGCGACCTATGTTGACCTTGCCGTAAAATAGGTCAAGGTCATCCAAAGGTAATAATTTATAAACACATTGTAATACTCTAGTCCCTGATGCTTCATGCCAAGTTTCCTTGAAATCGGTCCAGTGGTTCCTGAGAAGAAGAATTTTGAAGGGTTTTTACCATATATGGGCATGCCGGCCATCTTGGTCATGTGACCTGGATTATTTATAAACACATTGATTCCCTCTTCCCATAGATGCTTCATATAAAATTTGGCTTTGATTGGCCAGGTGGTTTCAGAGAAGATCTTTGAATATTTTTGTGATATACATGTATATTGCCCCGGGGTGGGGGCAGACCAACCCCTGGGGTCCAAATTTTTTTCAGAATTACCTACCTTCAGTCCATTTGCCCATTTCCTGCAAGATTTGCCTTTCAAATGACATTTTAACAATTTTCCTCATGCAAATGCATGTGTGACCTATGTTGACCTTGCCGTAAAATAGGTTAAGGTCATCCAAAGGTCATAATTTATAAACACATTGTAGTACTCTAGTCCCCGATGCTTCATGCCAAGTTTCGTTGAAATCGGTCCAGTGGTTCTGGAGAAGAAGAGTTTTGAAGGGTTTTTACCATATATGGGCATGCCGGCCATCTTGGTCATGTGACCTGGATTATTTATAAATACATTGGTTCCCCCTTCCTATAGATGCTTCATATAAAATTTGGCTTTGATTGGCCAAGCGGTTTCAGAGAAGAAGATCTTTGAAAATGGTGGACGACGGACGACGGACGGACGCGGGATCATGGCAATACTATAAGCTCACCTTGTGGGCCTAACGGCTCAGGTTAGCTAATAACAATTATACAGATTTTGCTATTTGATAGAGGTTTTGGTGATGGATGACTAGACACAATAATTTATCAGATATTCCATTGTAAAAAATATGTTGTTTATCTATAGTGTTATGTGAATTGTCTAAATAATCTGCAAGCAAACCATACTTCATGAGGTGGTAGCTAAATAATGTTTTAGAAACTTGTACTGTTTTAAGTGAAGGTTAAAGTTGAGCTAAGAAATTTTGCGCATGCCATTTTGGTACTAGGGGTGCTAACTATAATAGTGAAAGCATTGTGATAGTCAGGATTTGGTGTCATAGTCCTGTACAGGTAAATCTTACCTCCACTTCACTGCTACCATTCTGGCTACAACTCTCTCCAGTTTTAGGCAGGGCAACAAAGTATACTTTCTTACACTTCAGCTTTCCTCCACCCACAACGGCAATTTTACCATCGTCACAACCAACAGGATATTTGGTATGCAAGTCAGTCTGAAAAAAGAGCCAATTCAGATTATGTCTTCTGCCTTGATTCTTATTAAACAAAGATAGTCTGAGGATTATATCCAAACCACAAGATGCAAGTTTATATCACTTTAAAAGTTTCAAAATAGACTAAGCAACCTCAAGATTTTTTGGTAAACCCAATACAAAATGCAACACAAATGTTTCTTGGATTTTTGTGGAGAAACACCCTTCCTAGACAACATACTAAAAGTATACCACCATCGGAGTATATGAAATTTGATATTTTTTTTTGTCTTTTCTGGTGTACGTTTTGGCATATTTTGCTACTCATAACGCAATATATTGTGAATTTACATCATTGCTGTGTATTTTCTGTTCATGAATTATTCTGAAAAGATTAAAACTTGAAACATACATTAATGATTGTAGATTTGATCATTTTGGCTCAGTAAAATTGGTTGTCAACACAAGGTATCCACTATTTATTTAGTTTCATCAAGTGATTGTCAATGCCTAAACTAAATTGCATTACAGCCATTTGTGAGAGTGTTCTTTATTTTAACATCTGGCATGGACCCAGAAATCCAATGCAAAAGTGTAAACACCATACATACAGGGAGCCTTATGTTAGGTGTTGTTCATTTAAGGAATTTTCATAATTAATCATTAAAAATAATCAGAAATGACCCTTTCAATCAATCATCAATTATAATCAAAAGTGGGAAGGTAATAATATAGTGCTTGGAAAGTATCTTGGGTTGATACCAAGCCTTTAATAAAGAATTTGTAAGATTGGTTGGTTTAGTTTTTTTACTAATATCTGTGAAAATACAAATTTTACTATTCTTTAGTTTCAGACTTGGCCCAACTACTACTATCTCTACACCATCTTTCAGAAACTGCATTTAATGAAATCTCACTTTTCTGAAACACCACAAGAAAAATATAACCATGTCATCTTTTTGCAATCCAAAAGTCGTATAAAGTGCTGCTAAACTTTTTAAAATTGGTTCACTACGCCCCAAAATTATTGCATGTACAAGGGTGGTAATCCAAACACCTTAAAAATATGAAATCAAGCAAATCTGTGGAAACATTTAACGAGTTCGGCACACAGCTATGCATACACTAAACATTTGTGTTTCAATGGTGCATTTTAAACTTAGTTTTTTTGCCGGAAAAATGTTACTTCCCTTGCTGACATTTTATAATGCAAGATGCCCTATTTATAATTACTTTTTGGCATTAAATTTTTATCTGCTATCCGATTTTCAAAATGTTTGTGATATTTTTTAAGACTTTTGGTATTAACTAAGCTAAATGGTGACATGGTAATATTTTTCTTGAAGTCTTTCAGAAAAGTGAGATTTTGAAAATGCAGTTTCTGGAAGATGGTGAGCAGACAGCAGGCATACATTGTTAGCAGCCATCATGGCCATGTGGACAAACAAATGGGTATACAGGGGAAATTTTAATTCTTCTATAAGCTAGATGCAGGTTCTATATAAAGTAACTTTTTGATGATGTTCTAGATTCCATCCCTTAGCATGATGCCATGGAATAAAAGCTTAGTCAAAAGGGTATTATATAATCTTTATATGTATGAACAATTTAGGTGATTTATTTTGGCAATGACTGCTCACCCACCTGACAACTGCCATGTCTAGAACCTTCAGTAGCACACTTAATATTGATATCTCCAACATTCAACTCAAGGACACCAAATTCCAAAGTCACAAGGCCATGCTTAATAAATATATTGTTTGCTGTCACCCGACCCATAATTTTAGGATTGGGTCGGTCGGAAGGTATATATATTTTGGGCTTCAAAAAATAGGAAGTTTATGTCCAAAAAATAGGAGAAAAATAGGAAATTATCGGCCAAAAATGGCTTTTTATAGCATTGAAAACCATAAATATTAACATATAGCAGCAAGAAGGCAAATCTTACTGGTGTAATTTTGGTATAGGTGTATGATCCATTATTTTAAAACCTACTCAAGGTGTAGAAGTAACTTACTTTCACGGGATTATCTTGTTTTCTGATGAAGAAAAAATACTTTATTTATCAAGTTACGAGCGAGCGAAGCGAGCGAGGAAAAAAATGAATGCCAAAGACATCAAAACTGGCATTTCAAACCAAAATTCAATGATTTTTTCTTGACATTTCATTATTATCTGCAGCATTTTGAAAAATATAGGAATTTGATGGAAAATATAGGATTTGGGATCAAAATATAGGAAATAAGAGCTGTCGCAGGACAGCGTAGCTCGCCTGACTTGTGCTTTGTCACTACATCTGTTAAAATCTATGACCCATGACCTTGACCTCAAGGTCACTCAGGTGGGTCATGATGGTACAGACCAATGCAAAGTATCAACTTGATCAATCTACATGTTCAAGAGATATAGACTTATAAAAACATTAACCAAAACTTAAACACAAAACTTCCAAGTCCGTGACCCTGACCTCAAGGTCATCCAGGTGAGTTGTGATGTACACCATAAAACCCCGAGACCAATATCTATCAACATGCAATTATCAACTTTATCCATCAACATGTTCAAGAGATTTAGACTTTAACCAAAAAATTTAACACAAAATTTCTAAGTCTGTGACCTTGACCTCAAGGTCACCCAGGGTAGGTCATGATGGTACTGCATAAAACTTCAGACCAATATCTACCAACATGCAAAGTATCAACTCGATCAATCAACATGGTCGAGATAATTATAGACTTACAAAAACTTAAATCAAAAACTTAAACACAAAATTTCTAAGTCTGTGACCTTGACCTCAAGGTCACCGAGAGTGGGTCATGATGGTACTGCATAAAACTTAAGACCAATATCTAGCAACAAGCAAAGTATCAAATCAATCCATCAATATGGTCAAGAGATATAGACTTACAAAAACTTTAACCAAAAACTTAAACACAAAATTTCTAAGTCCGTGACCTTGACCTCAAGGTCACCCACGGTGGGTCATGATGGTACTGCTTAAAACTTCAGACCAATATCTAGCAACATGCAAAGTATCAACTTGATCCATCAACATGGTCAAGAGATATAGACTTATAAAAAACTTTAACCGAAAGTGTGACGCGGACGCGGACACGGACGCGGACGCACACGTAAACATGCACGACCGAGGTGACTACAATAACTCTATGCACTTCGTGCAGGCGAGCTAAAAATAGGAAGCCCTATAAATATAGGAAAAAATAGGAAAAATAGGAGCACCGGGCAGCCTGCACTACCCACATAAAATTTTAACTAGATCGGCCAAGCGGTTTCAGAGAAGAAGATCTTTGAAATTGTGGACGACGGACGGATGGATGGACGCCGGATCATGGCCATGCTATAAGCTCACCTTGTGAGCCTTCGGCTCAGGTGAGCTAAAAATACAGTCATGTAGCTCATTGCCCTTTGTAAGATCGAGCTACATGTAATAACTACACTTAAACAAGTGAAAATATCCCCACACTTTGGTCTATGGAATAACCTACTTGTATCTGTTTTCCTGCAGCATTCAAAAGTTTGTTGGAGTCAGCATCCTTTTTGAGGTCTAGAGTCTTGTCCACCATGCATACAATAACATCTACCTGCAAAATTACATTACTTCTTGACATTAAATGATTACAATTTTGTCTATATACAGTATATTTCATTTCATTAGTAACTTTTTGATACATATTAAAATCAGAAAAATCATTACGCGTTTCAGACGTATAGGATATAACTTACGTTATGTGAATAACTTATGTTAAGTGACAGTCTGCATGCTTAGTTTTAGCCCAATCATGGTCGATAACTATGCTGCCTTCTTTATTTGCACGCCGGTGGGTCGGGCGTCAGACTCTATAATGGCCCCGACATTAAGTTATTCATTTTAGTTGGTTGGGGCCGGAGCTTCTTGATTGCTGCTTGGCCCACCAGGGTTCAACTGGTGTTTTTCTTTTGCTCCGGAGTTATTGGGCACCCAGGGATCTCCATTGTCAGGCAGCTTACTCAATCTGTGAGTCCTCGTTTTTAATTCATCATGGAGTTTTTCATGATTTTTTGTTTGTCCATGATGATTCATTTACTAGTTAGAGATTCACCACGAGGACCGAACAAGTAACTAAATATTGTTAACCACTGCAGAAGCTGAGGGTGAGGTTAGGTACATGTAAAACCTGTTTAAGCCCGCCAGTAATTTTATATTACTGATCATTCCAAGGTGATACATCTGTGGTGGTTCTTATTGTTTTATGTCTTGGTGTTTAAATTTTTTGTGCTGTTGGCTCCTTATGTATGTTATCATATTTTTAGTCAAGTTAAAGTAACTGAGTGGCCACCTACTGGGAAAATAGCTGCTCATACAGCTTACGATATGTTTTCATGGTATAAGTACCTGATTATTAATTTAGTTTTTTCCCACCTCGGTTTTTGGAGTGGGAATCTTTTTCTGATTGTGCTTTTTCTTGATTGTTGCCTACTTGTACCGTTTTCTTGGGTTTTGTGGAAATAATTACCGAATCATGCATTTAAGGTGAAATACCACTGATGTTTGTGAGCTAGCTTTTGGCACAATGCCATATTTCTTATACACATATTACTTCTTGTAGTTTTATGTATTTTACTTAGTGTTACTTGCAACTAAATGCTTTGAATATAATATTCCGAAAATTCTGGAGCTAGTTCTGTTAAAAATGTACCTGGTCTTTAAGCTTTGAAACCCGAGTGGAGCCAGAAATTACCGGACTTTTCATGATGCTTACCTGTCATTTTACCTGCTACCTGCATTAGGTTTTGCAGTTGTAAAATTACGAGTGAGTTCACCTCAGTCTTCGTATCAAATGATAGAACTCTGGTTTAAGTGTTGTTTGTTGAAACAGTAGAGTTTTGTTAGTTTAATTAGTATTAGTAAATATTAATCTAGTATTGTGGTGAAAAGATTCACCGAAAACTCGGTGCATCGCGATATGACCGGCTAGGTTCAATTCACGATACGTTTTCCTTAATTTTCGGTTCGGTTCGGTTTATCTCAATTTTGTGCCGCTTAAGCCAAAAATGGAGAAAATAAAAAAAAAAAAAGAAGAAATAAAAAATGCATTTTCTTCCCTTCGAAATGCAAGATTGATTTTATAAGACTCAAACATGGCCTTTTTACACCTCAAATGACTTTTATTTACAAGAATCTTGTAAAAATAAAGTCGACTTTTACGTTTCGCGAGCGGCGTTGTTTAACAAAATGGCGGACTTTAAAGTTGTTGATGCCCCCGCAAATTTCAAATCGAAAGTTTGGCAATATTTTGGTTTTACGAGGGTCACAGATCAAAATGGCATTAAAACTTTGGACAAAACAAAAACTGTTTGTAAAGTTTGTGAGGCTCAGATCGCCTACCGAACTGGCAACACTACAAACATGTTCACTCATCTTCAGAAAAAACATCCTAAACTTCACGAAGAACTTGAGGCTAGCAAATCTAAAGATAGTAAGCCATCTCAGTCAGTGAAAGGTGTTGCCCCACCAGTTAAAGGCGTAGCCCTTTCAGGGCAACACAGTCTTAAGGATATGCTCCAGACTAAATTAAACCCAGATGGATCAAGGGCTACAGAGTTGACCAAATCTATTGGAATGTTCATAGCAAAAGACCTGCGAGCCTTCAGTGTCGTGAAAAACCCTGGTTTCATTAACATGATAAACACATTTGAGCCCAGATATAAAATCCCATCCAGGACACATTTTGCGTCAAAAGTTGTTCCCAAGTTATATGATGAGGTGAAATTGGGCATAATAAGCCAACTGAATTCTGCACCAGCAATTGCATTAACCACAGATGGTTGGACATCGCGAGCCACAGAAAGCTATGAGACCATAACTGCTCATTTCATCAATGATAATTGGGAAATAGTCAACTATGTTTACAGACATGTGTACTTGGAGAAGTTCATACCAGTCACAACTTGGCTGAAGGTCTCAAAAAAGCCATAAGTTTTTGGAATCTATCCAGGAATGGAATAAACTACTAGTCAGCTCTTTTTGAGTATCAGTGTTTATAACAAATTTATTGTTGAATCAAAAAGTGTTAATCAATTGTTAATTTGTTAAAAGTTTCAAATTTTAGTGTGTCATAAATCAAATACTATTCATCAAATGTTAAAAAAGTCTATCTTTATAGTTCTCTTAAATTTACCATTGTTTTATACAAGTGTCTGTCAATTTTCAAGTATTCCCTTGATTTCCCTAGCTTAAGATGTATCACGATAAGTATCGTATCATGAGCTGTGTATCGCGATACGATACGTATCGCGAGCCAAGCATATTGTTGCAGCCCTAGTCAGTCTACACTTCTAATAAATATTTTGATTATCATTAATTGGTGCTTTGAAGTTTACAGTTTTGCATGTGTTTTATTACATTTTGAACTTAAAATTGAGTTTATAATCTCAATAAATTAGAAGAAAAGTCATCACCTTTATTGTGTCTCAAATTGTCTCCAGTCAAAATACTGCTTTTATATAATAACGACAGAAGCTGAGCAGTCTGTCTGTAGACATGACTGGTTAAATTAAATTTAGTCATAACACAACTCTAAGTATTGAATTTACCAGGTGTGACTCAAACCATCCAGCACCCCAATTACCAATCTGACTACAGTATTTTAAATCTGGTCTTACATGCTGTGTTATGATCTGCCCTTGTATAAGTGATATTGTCACTCTTCCACACTTGAGCTCTTGTCTTCTTTCATAGGGTGTATCAATATCATCAAATTCTGTAAAAAAAAATACAACTAGAATTGTCAGAGAATCTGACTATAGCCCTGCTTCTCAGCTTTTTTGCAGGGTGAAAAAAACAATGACAGGAAACTATCACAAGCTAGATCGCATACAAAATTTGGTCTGAGTATGTCAATTCGTTCTCAAGATATTGAGCGGAAACGAAATTCTGACCTCAATAAAGGGCTATAACTCCCGTCAAAATTTTGCGAAAAATTCGGGTAATAATCCTAAGCTAGATCTTGTCAATGATGATGTGCATACAAAATTTGGACCGATTCTGACGATTCGTTCTCAAGATATTGAGCGGAAGCGAAATTCTGAAATCAATCAAGGGCCGTAACTCCGTCCAAATTTTGCGAAAAATGACGGGTAACAATCCCAAGCTAGATCTTGTCAATGTTGATGTGCATACAAAATTTGGTTGGATTCTGTCAATTCGTTCTCAAGATATTGAGCGGAAATGAAATTCTGATGTCAATCAAGGGCCTTAACTCCGTCAAAATGTTGCGAAAAATGACGGGTAACAATCCCAAGCTAGATCTTGTCAATGATGATGTGCATACAAAATTTGGTTGGATTCTGTCAATTCGTTCTCAAGATATTGAGCGGAAATGAAATTCTGATGTCAATCAAGGGCCGTAACTCTGCCAAAATGTTGCGAAAAATGACGGGTAACAATCCCAAGCTAGATCTTGTCAATGTTGATATGCATAAAAAATTTGGTCAGATTCTGTCGAGCCATTCTCAAGATAATGAACGGAAATAAAAATGTCGGAAGGACGGAATGACAGAATAACGGAAGGACAGGGTGAATCCAGTATAGCCCCCACTTTTTCAAAGCGGGGCTATAACAAAATTTTGAACAGATTTATGACATTTTAACCAGAGGAAAATGGTCCTGAGAACGCTCACCTGAAGCCTGATCTTTGAGCATTAAGTCATATTGAAATAACCTTGACCTTGAATACTCACACACCTTTATTTACTTCATAGGTTGTCTGCATCTCCCAAGTTTCAGGTCTCAGGCTGCAATAGTTTCCAAACCCTGTGATTTCTGAGAAAACCTTAATTTTGATATTTAAATGACCTTGGGTCAAGGTCAAGAAATGACCTTGACCTTAAATAATTGCATACCTTCATTGACTCCATTAGTTGTTTACATCAAGCAACTTTCAGGTCTCAGGCTGGAATAGTTTCAAAAATATCCATTGTTTTCCCCTTTTCCCATGTAAAAGCCTACTTTACCAAAATTGACCTTGCCATGAAATAGGTCCATACCAAGTTTTGTGGAAATCGGCCTACTGGTTCTGAAGAAGATTTTTGAAGGGTATTTATCACATATGAGCATGGTGGCCATCTTGGTCATGTGACCTAGATATTGCCAACAAAATATCAATGCCACTTCCCAAGGAGGCTCCACATAAAATTTCAAATTGATCGGCCAAGCAGTTTCAGAAAAGATCTTTGAATCTGTGACTTAACTTTGATATTTCAACGCCCTTGGATCAAGGTCAAGAAAACCTTGATCAAGAAATGACCTTGACCTTAATCACATACCTTCATTGACTCCATCAGTTGTTTGCATCTAGCAACTTTTAGGTCTCAGGCTGCAATAGTTTTCAAAGTATCCATTGTTTTTGCCTTTTCTGATGTAAAAGCCTATCTTTCAAAAATTGACCTTGCCATAAAATAGGTCAAGGTAATCCCAGGGTTATCATTTGATCAAACCATGATGGGCTACAGTCCCTGATACAACATTCCAAGTTTCATGGAAATTGGCCCACCTGTTCTGGAGAAAAACATTTTTGAAGGGTTTTTACCATATATGGGCATGGTGGCCATCTTGATAATGTGACCAAGATATTGCGAACAAAATTTCCATGCCACTACCAAAGGAGGCTCCATATAAAATTTCATCTTGATCGGCCAAGCAGTTTCAGAGAAGAAAATCTTTGAAAATGTGACTTAATTTTGATATTTCAATGACCTTGGGTTAAGTTCAAGAAATGACCTTGACCTTAATTAATTACTTACTACATTGACTCCATTAGTTGTCTCCATCTAGCAACTTTCAAGGCTCAGGCTGAAATAGTTTCAAAAATACCCATTGTTTTCGCCTTTTCCCATGTATAAGCATATGTTTCCAAAATTGATCTTGCCGTAAAATAGGTCAAGGTCATCATTTGAACAAACTATGATGGACTGGAGTCCCCGATTCTACATACCAAGTTTCGTGGATATCTTCCTACCAGTTCAGGAGAAGATTTTTGAAGGGTTTTATACCATATATGGGGGTGGTGGCCATCTTGGTCATGTGACTAAGATCCCATGAACAAATTTCATTCCCCCCACCCATGGAGGCTCCACATAAAATTTCAACTTGATTGGCCAAGGGGTTTCAGAGAAGCAGATCTTTGAAATTGAGGACGACGACGGACGGACATACGGACAACAGTCGCCAGAGCATGGGTATACTTTAAGCTCAACTGTGAGTCATTGGCTCAGATGAGCTAACAAAGTACAAAAAGAAGACAAAAGTAAACCACAACATCTTAATCTTGTGTGCAGTAATAGATTTGGTCATTCTGAACATGCATATGAAATTTGAAGCCTCTAACTCTTCAACAAACTGAGCTGATAATTGATGCAAAATTTATTGGATAGAAAGAGAAAAATATTGGATGGAAAGAAAAATGGATAAAGGGACTGATAACGTGGAGACAGCTGATTCTCAAATACACAATACAAATTGTGGTAACCAAGGTTTGTACCTAATTTCAAACTTCTAGGTAAAGTAGTTCCTGAGAAATCTTAGACAGAAAACTCTTGGATAGAAAGAAATATGGATAAATGAAGGGAATGATAAGCTGGAGATTGTTGATTCTCAAATACACACTAGAACTGATTGTACCAAATTTTAAAATTCTAGGTTAAGTATTTCCTGAGAAATCTTTGACACAAAAACAGTTTACAGACAGACAAACAGAAAAAGCAAAAACTATATACCCCCTAATACTTTGTATGCCAGGGTATAAAAATTTGGCTTCAATTGGCCAAGCAGTTCCAGAGGAGAAGATGTTCTGATATTATGGTAAGGCCTAAATGATTTATATGTCTGGTTCTGGTTTCCCTACCTACCCTAATTATTCACCCTACCCTAAACATTAAAATGGTCTTTTGAGAGACAAAAAACTAAAAAGAGGACCAATGGTCGTGTAAATGCTCACCAGAGTTCTGGATTATATACCAATAAACATGACCTTGTTGTAAAATAGGTCATGGTCATTACAGGGTCATAATTTATGTACAGATTGTATTACTCTAGTCCATAATGTTACATGCCAAGTTTGATTCACTGGTTCATGAGAAGAAGATTTTGGAAGGGGTTTTACCATATATAGGCATCTTGGTCATGTGACTTGGATTATTTATGTATAAATTGATTCCCACTTCCTATAGATACTTCATATCAAATTCGGCTTTGATTGCCCAAGGGGTTTCAGAGAATCAGATCTTTGAATATTATGATAAACAAGTATAAGCTTTAACAAAAAGCTTGGTCTACGCTTCGCATATATAAACTAGAATGTCAAAGAATCTGACCTTACTCCCATTTCATCGTGGTGCATTTGACTGAACAGAAATAAAACGCTGTGCGGTGAAAGCATTCATACCGGACAATCGACCGTCACGATACTGTCGGTTCATTTCATTCCGTTATGGCTTGGATAGTGTTACGACCTGGCGTAACTAGACAGGTACAGCGAAAAACAACCAAGTAATTTAAACTTAACAATATTTAATCAAACAAATAAATGCTGCAAATACATACAAACAAACAAACAAACAGATAAGTAAATAAATAAATAAATAACTTACAAAGTTAATGTCAAATAAGTCCTTGTCCCTCAAATGTAAGTCCACAATCCAGTAACCATAATATGAGCACATGTATATTTTAATCCACACTTTTCTTCTAATCCAAAACACTAGTGAAACAACCAAAATTATATACTTTAAATCACTTCAAATTTCTGAATACCTACGACTGAATTGGGACCTATATTTATACATCTAAGGAAATTCTCCAGGTTTCTAGAGAATGATATAATAAACTTTTCTCTAGAAAAGAAACGAACTAAACGAAAGTTCTTTTAAATTCTCCAAAGAGAATTTAGAATTCTCCAGAGAGAATTCAAGGCCGCAACGACCATCAAGACTAAACGAGAGTCCACTAGACCCTTCGAGATCTCAGTATACATAGTCCAAATATATTTTTAACTTATGGTAAAAAAAACACTAACTCCATTTTCATCTGGAATTATCCACAAAGTGCTCATAGAATTTTCTATACTTCTAAATTATATAACAGTGATAAAAATAATCAATGACATTCTTCTACAAAGTTCTAGATAATATATTGTAGAAACATAAAAAGAAATATATATTAATTAATTGGGTTACTCCCCTTTGATTATATATATATAAATAATAAGTAATAACTTTAAAAAGAATCAATATTATTGAATCAATTATATATAACAATAGAATGTAATTGACTACACGGCAGGTGGGGCGCGGTCAAAGCTTTCATACCTGACCATATAGCGTCACAATACCGTCGGTTCATTTCATTCCGTTGTTGCATAGATAGAATGCAATCATGCACCAGTTCCACGAATTTAACAATTTGCCCCATTTTTGGTACCTACTGCACCATTGGTACAAATGTTACTAACCAAAGGGAGGTTTGCATGGGTGTTTGGGGGTGTTTACACGGTCCTTGGCGAAACGACCCGGAATCCTACTAACACAATGGTCAAGCCACTAGACTCAAACGTGCAGTTGCAGTTGTAGAGAGGTGTATGAGTTGTCTTGTAAGTAGGTCAATCTCAAACCTTAGAGTAGTCTACGCGCTGGCGCGTAGACAAATACATACTGCCACAAGGTGGGGGCAGACCAGCCCCTGGGGTCCAATTTTTTCTACAGAATCACAAATCTTCAGTCCATTTGCAAATTTCCTTCAAGTTTTTACCTTCAAGTGACATTTTGACAATTTTCCCCATTTAAATGAATGGGCGAGATATGTTGACCTTGCCGTAAAATAAGTCAATGTCATCCCAGGGTCATGATTTATATAATTTTGGAAGAGCTCCACTACCTGATGATTCATGCCAAGTTTCAAAATCTTAGGCCTTCTGTTTCTGGAGAAGATTTTGAAAGGTTTTTGCTATTTATAGCCATGACAGCCATCTTGGTCATGTGACCTGGACCATTTATATAAACTTTCTTTCCCCCTTACTATTGTTTAGGTTTAACCCACATATACTAGGTTTCTCAATTGTTATCCTAAGTTTTCTCACTTTAACCAGGTTTAACGGATATAATACTTAGTTGGGGAGCCGAAATCGTGTATCTTGTGGAATGACAAAAAAATTGCACCCGATTTTGATACGGTTGAATTTTTGTATACTGATAGACTGAACAGTGCTTGATATGAAACCACTGTATAGAAATATGCTGCGAATTGCATCTTGCTAAATCAATGCATTTTGTATGGAACGCCGTTGATGTGTCCAAAATAATAATATTTCATGCACACTCACTATGTGAGAACCGGTATAATAGTGTACGCTTATTTTCAACCTAATACCATGCTCTTATCATCTAAGAACTATGTGAGAGCTAAAATGCATTTAGAAGTATGGGCAGCCGTTTGTCATTCAGCCTTTAATGAGCTATTTTAGGAGATTTTTTCACGTTTTAAAACTTTGTTTTAGCTCACGTGAGACATCAGGCTCACACGCTGAGTTTATATCGTGTTTCCCCCAGTCCCAAAAAAGGGCATGGTAAGATTGCTAAAAAGGGCACTTTTTAACGCGCAGCAACATGTCAAAAGGGCACTTTCAGCGTGCGACGGCAAGCAAAAGGGGCACTTTTAAGTGGCCCATGGCATGATAGAATGGCACATTTTTGCTTATCTATACTTATTATATTTTCTCTGTAATTTCAAATTTGCTTTTCAGCTCAAATTGTTCTTTCCTCAATTTCCATATTTCAGGATTCACTTAAAATTACCATGCAGAGACAACTTAGAATTTTTTTTCCTCTGCCTCACATTACTCTAATACTAAACTAACCATAAGAGATATCCTGACTCATTACTTGTTTTGAAAAGCAAACTATTGATAATTGAAAGTAACTAAATGGCACACTTATATTACAAGGTAGGACATTCAATTCTCACACCTTTCCTGATTAACAGCTCATTTGGTGTCAAATTGAGTAATTATCACTGCAATTAAGTGACACTAAACAAGGGATTCAACAACTGTAGAAGTTATGATAATAATTTGTGCCAAATTTGTTTCTGCAGACTTCAAGCAAAGTCTTGTAACTTCCTTATTTTTTTGTTCGATTTTGACAAACTTTTTACCAAAATGTAGGGCATAGAATGTAGATTCAGAAAAAATGGCATGGCGCTGGGAAAAAGGGCATTGCGCTGGAGAAAAAGGGCATGGCGCGGTGCCATAGTTAAAGTGGCTAAGGGAAACACTATTATAGAACCCGGCGTTCGATCACTTGTCTGTCGTCGTCCACCATTTTTAGCTCATCTGAGCCTAAGACTCAATGGGAGCTTATAGGATGGTACTTGAGCCGGCTTGCGTACTTGCGTCCGTCCACATTTCCTCTATAAGCGATTGCCCAATGAAAGCCAAATTTTGTAGGAAGCATCTATAGCAGGGGAAGAATCAATGTATATATAAATAATCCAGGTCACATGACTAAGGTGGCTGCCATGCCCATATATAGTAAAATGCTTTAAAAATCTTCTCCGGAACCTGTGGACCAATTTAAACGAAACTTGGCATGAAGCATCAATGACTTAGTCCTACAATGCTTATATAAATCATGACCCTGTGATGACCTTGACATACTTTACGGCAAGATCAACATTCATCGCATGTGCATTGGAATGGGGAAAACTGTTAAAATATCATTTAAAGGGATTTTTTTGCAGGAAATGGGCAGTGGGACTGAATATCAATGATCCTGAAAAACATTGACCCAGGGCTCATCTGCCCCCAATATACATGACAGTATATTACCATAATATTTAAACATCACCTCCTTTGAAACAACTTGGCCAAACAGTGCCAAATCTATAGGAAGGGGGAATCAGTGTCTATATAACCAGAGGACCATTGGTCCTGAGAACGCTCACTTGAAGCCTGATCTTGGAGCATTAAGTCATCATAAAATGACCTTGACCTTGAATACTCACACACCTTTATTGAAACCCAGTGATTTCTGAGAAAACCGTAATCTAAATTTTGATATCTAAATGATCTTGGGTCAAGGTTAAGAAATGACCTTGGGTCAAGGTCAAGAAATGACCTTGACCTTAATATCACATACCTTCATTGACTCCATTGGTTGTTTGCATCTTGCAACTTTCAAGTCTCAGGCTGCAATAGTTTCCAATATATCCATTGTTTTTGCCTTTTTTCATGTAAATGCCTATGTTTCCAAAATTGAAATTGCCATAAAATAGGTTAAGGTCATCCTAGGGTCATCATTTGAACAAAGTATGATGGATTGGAGCCCCAAATGCTACATACCAACTTTCGTGAAAATCAGCCTGCCTGTTCTGGAGAAGATTTTTGAGTGTTTTTTACCATATATGGGCGTGGCGGCCATCTTGGTCATGTGACCCAGATTTCGCTATCAAACTTTTGTTCCTCTACCATGGATGCTTCACATAAAATTTCACTTTGATTGGCCAAGCAGTTTCAGAGAAGAAGATCTTTGTGTGTATGGACGACAGACTGGCAAAGGTCAAGAAATACCAAAAAATCCATAGTTTTCACTTTTTCCCATGTAAAAGCCTATGTTTCCAAAATTGACCTTGCCGTAAAATAGGTCAAAGTCATCATACAGTCATCATTTGATCAAACTATGATGGGCTGGAGTCCCAAATGCTACATATCAAGTTTCGTAAAAATCAGCCTGCCGGTTCTAGTGAAGATTTTTAAAGGGTTACCATATATGGGCGTGGCGGCCATGTGGTCATGTGACCAAGATACTGAGAACAATAAGAGCTGTCGCAGGACAGCGTGCTCGACTGCTTCTGACCTTTGTCAAACATAAGGTCAAACCCGACCAGTAACCCAAAGCATTATGCTCATACATCTTTTTGCCTTGATGCAATAAGGCAAATCACTGAACCATGAAAGTTAACTATAACTACCTAAGATTTAGAGGTCTCACTCACATTGTGAGAGAAGTGTGTTCATATACCAACTGAATGCCAAGACACAAGGCAAAATCACTAAAGCGTGAAATAAGATCACACTGACCTATAAGTATTTCAGGGTCAAAGGTCTAGTGATACTTACTCATAATGTGAAAGAAATATGATCATATACCCATTCAGTGTTGAGATATAAAGCAAAATCACTGAACCATGAAATTAGGTCATGGTGACCTATAAGTATGTTTGGGTTAAAGGTCTGGTCATACTCATTCATAATCAGAAAGAAGTATGAAAAAATACCAACTGAGTGTCGAGATATAAGGCAAAATCACTGAACCATGAAATTAGGTCACAGTGACCCAGGAATACTTTACGGTCAAAGGTCTTGTCATACTCATACATATCGTGAAAGAAGTATGTCCATATACCAATTGGGTGCCGAGATATAAAGGAAAATCACTGAACCGTGAAATTAGGTCATACTGACCTAGGACTACTTTAGGGTCAAAGGTCTTGTCATATGCAAACATAGTGTGAAAGAAGTTTGGTCATAAACCACTTGAGTGTTGAGATATAAGGCAAAGTCACTGAACCGTGAAATTAGGTCACAGTGACCTACCGTACTTCGCGATGTATTATGCGCACTCGTGCATAACACGCACTCAATTTTTAGGGGTCAAATCTGGTGAAAAAAGTCATGTTCCTATACATAACACGTGGCAGATTTGGACCACAGATCGAAGCTGTACTAAACTGAGCATTGTAAGTTCATATAAACCTTCCTCTCCAATTTCAATCACCCATCGTAGTATACGACACTGGCATCTCATCAATGATGAATTGAAAAGAAAAAGAAAATTAAAAAGAAAAGAAAAAAAAAAAAAAGAAAGAAAAAAAAATCGTTTGCTAGGCATTCGCCAAGGTGCAGTTTTCTTTAAGTATCTCTTTATGGTACTTTGAGAAAGAAAAAAAAATAAAAAAAAAAAAAAAAAAAGAAAGAAAGAAAAAAAAATCGTTTTCTAGGCATTCGCCAAGGTGCAGTTTTCTTTCAGTATCTCTTCATGGTACTATGAGAAAGAAAGAAAAAAATAAATAAAAAATAAATAAAAATAAAAAAACATTGTTTGCTAGGCATTCGCCAAGACGCAGTTTTCTTACAGTTTCTCTTTATGGTTCTATCAGAAAAGAAGAAAAAAAAATCGTTTGCCAGGCATTCGCCAAGGTTCTGTTTTCTAACAGTTTTTCTTTATGGTACTATGAGATCAAGTAATATAACTCATCTTCCGGCAGTAAAAACTTAAAAATCATCTTTTCTAATAGAAAGCATAATATGTGTATGAACCGTGTCGGCTGCCTAAATAGCTTGTGTATTCACAAGTGATAATTGTCATTTTTAGACAACACAGTATAATGCTAGCAAAGCGTGAATGACACACATTGTTTTCTTAAGATTAGTGATAAAAGCTGTGAAAATAAGGCAAGCGATGCACAATTACCCGCTAGGAGATTATCGATAGACCATAACGTGACCATAAACAAAGGTTGCTGAAGGCTATTAATGACACATGTTACGCAACGTTGCTCGATGTTTTCGTTCAGTGATTACTGAAGTCCAAAAATTGGGACACCTAAATCTTGTATTAATCTACCATTTTCGATAATGTACTTCTTCTTTCGCGCTTGAGAATGGCGCATTGTAAATACGGTATCGTAATTGTAAAGGTATAACACCACAAGCAAAAGTGATTCAAGTCCGGTTGCGCCGAAAAGTCAACGGCGGAGCTCTATTCTATTCTATTCTATTCTATAAACAACAACAATTCGCAGTTATCTTTCTTACCAAAATGGCGGTCGATCTTCCATAAAACATCGCGACACATGCAAAATATACAAAAACAATGATTTTACTCAATAAAAATCAGTAGAAACCTTGGAAATCAACCGATCTTTACGTTTTCTCACATCGATTGGCATTTGTATGCAGTTTGAAGCTCATTATCAATCATTTTAGCTATTGTCATGAGTTTTCGCGACCTACGAAAAAAGTCTGAAATTTGGTGTTCCTATACAAAACGCGCACCAAATTTTGTACACCACAATCTGGGCAAAAAAACTGCGTGTTATACGCATGTGAATACGGTATAAGTATATTGGGGTCAAAGGTCTGGTCATACTCACTCATAATCTGAAAAAAGTATGAAAATATACTAATTGAGTGTCAAGATATAAGGTAAAATCACTGAACCATGAAATCAGGTCACAGTGACCTAGGACTACTTCAGGGTCAAAGGTCTTGTCATATGCAAACATACTTAGAAAGAAGTTTGTTCATAAACCATTTGAGTACCGAGATATAAGGCAAAATCACTGAACCGTGAAATTAGGTCACAGTGACCTATAAGTATATTGGGGTCAAAGGTCTGGTCATACTCACTCATAATCTGAAAAAAGTATGAAAATATACTAATTGAGTGTCAAGATATAAGGCAAAATCACTGAACCGTGAAATTAGGTCACAGTGACCTATAAGTATATTGGGGTCAAAGGCCTGGTCGTACTCACTCATAATCTGAAAGAAGTAAGAACATATACTAATTGAGTGTCAAGATATAAGGCAAAATCACTGAACCATGGAAAGTAGGTCAACCGACCCTTACCGTCATGACACACAAGTCAGTGTCACAAAGTCAAAAGATGAATGACCAACCATCTTCCTAAGTTGTTTCTATTAAGAAATAAAAAGAAAAAAAAATCGGGAGTTCTAGATTTTGACCTCTAGCCCCGCCCCCCTGACTCCGACCCAGAGGTTCGATGTCATGGAACCTAAAGTGTATGAAGTATGAATGCTTTATGATATGTCAAGATATGGACTCCTTGTAAAAGTTACACAGCAGTACATCTATTTTTTACAGTGTTCTAGTTTTTAACCTCCAGCCCACCCCCCAGGCAAGGACCCAGAGATCCGATGCCATGAAATGAAACTCAACCCTACAGGGTACCTATGGTCCGAGTATGAAAGCCCTCTGATAAAAAGTTTTCAAGATATAGACTTCTAGAATACTGTATCACAGAAAAGCCATTATTATTAATGGTGTTCTAGATTTTAACCTCTAGCCCCACCCCCTGGCATGGACCCAGGGATCTGATGCCATGGAATAAAAGCCGACCCTACAGGGTGTCAATGGCCCAAGTATCAATGCTTTCTGATGAGTGGTTGTCAAGATATGGACTTCTAGAAAACTTTAACACAAGAATTGCCATTTTTGAAGGTGTTCTAGATTTTAACCTCTAGCCCCACCCCCTGGCCTGGACCCAGGGGCCCGATGCAATGGAATGAAAGCTAACCCTACAGGGTATCTATGGTCCAAGTATGAATGCTTTCTGATGAGTGGTTGTCAAGATATGGACTTCTAGAAAACTTTAACGCAAGTGTGACGCGCACGGGAACGCGCACGCGCACACGCACGGGAACGGGAACGTGGACGACCGGGGTGACTGCAATAGCTCTATGCACTTCGTGCAGTCGAGCTAAAAAATAAATGCCACTAACCAAGGAGGCTCCACATAAAATTTCAACTTGATCGGCCAAGTGGTTTCAGAGAAGAAGATCTTTGAAATTGTGGACGACGGACGGACGCCGGATCATGGCCAGCCTATAAGCTCACCTTGTGAGCCTTCAGCTCAGGTGAGCTAAAATCCAGGTCACATGACCAGGATGCAGGGATTTATCTGGAATTTTTGTTGGATGGGCTGAAGGCCCATCCAACAAAAATTCCATGGGCCCTAACTTTAGCCGGGGGTCTGGGGGCCGCAAGGCTCCCAGTGGGGTCCAGGGGCAACGCCCTGGTGAGGGGTCCCGGCTGAAATTAGATTTAAGCATTTTGCATGTGCCTAGACAGCCTCTCCTTACACCCCTTTTTCTTGTTTTTTATTTTTATATATCAACAGTCTTAGTTTACTCCAGGAACATATTTTAGAAAAAAAAACTTTTGGCGAAAGAAATAATATTGACCATGGCACTTTTCATAACACTTAAACCTGATGGTATAAAATGACATGTTGTCCATTGTAGAATAGGTTAATACTGTGGGTGGGGGTCTAATCTACTATACCAGACTGAAAAATGTGTGTAATGCAAATCAAAATAAGTTCCTTTTTGTAACCATAGCCTTTCTATGACATCTATCTAGTATATAATGTAAGATGTATGGCATTAACATTCACCTGTGCAGTTGTGAGTTTGGAGTCCATAAGGGGTGACCCCTTCAAAGGCTGAATTTCCAATAATAATTACTGTCATGTCATGAGATTGACTTGCATTCTTCATTACTATTAACTTTGACACTAAACCTCACTTGAACACTTTAAACAAAGTTTTACCAACAAATAATGATTTAGAAGCAACTGAAACAGAAATATATTCCCGATGCTATAAAGTCGCGAAAACTAATGACATTTCAAAATTCGTTCCAGAAGCATAAAAGTTTTGCTTTTTTTAAATGTTCCTCCAATTAAATTGATTTTCCAATGAAAATCGCTATGGTTTCAAATGATTTTATGACTGTCTTTGAAATAAATTGCTTCATTGTACTGATCGATCAACTTATTTACAAAGACATACGAAACTGGGGAGAATTGACCAGGATTTTAGTCAGTGCTAATGAAGCACACCATATTCTATTCCATGTCGGACAAATGCTTTATTCAGTTTTTTTTTCTTTTGATATAAGCGTTTGGAATGCACAGATCTAGGACGCTTTTGTTTGAAAATCCTTGCGCCAATTCAATCTGCAGTTTTGACAGACGCATTAACCACAGTTATATGCGCTTTTGCAGCATTCGGTGTGCCCTTTTAGCGCACTACAACGAATCAGGTGCGTTTTTTCTGGATTTGATGCGCGATTTAGCACATGGCGCAGCCCAGATAAATCCCTGATGATGGCTGCCATTCCTAAATATGATAACAACCCTTCAAAAATCTTCTTCTCCAGAAGCGGTGAACCATTTTTAACGAAACATAGCATGAAGCATTGATGACATAAGTACTACAATTTACGTATAAATCATGACCCTGCAAACTATTCATATGACTAAAGAAGTATATTTTATGCAGATAAAATACAGTTAAAGCACTCAAAGTCGTAGCAAAGTGTCCATTCCAGTAGTCCATTCCGGTAAAGGAACGCACCCGTGTGCATTTGGTTTGCGCTGAGATAAAGATACAGAGATCTGAAACTGCTATTGAATATTGATATTTGCCTCCGCTGTGTCTGTCGCTTAGGTAGACAGGTAAATCGGTGAAAAAAATCAATATTTTACCGGCCGCTGAATGTGGTCCGAATTTTTGTATATTAGCAAATATAAATTGCTTAAATTTTCTTCGCCATAATTCATATAATAGTAAAAGATTTTATTTCTGTTAAATAGAGCTTCAAATTTCCAACAAATAGATACTAAACACTGGCATCTTTGTAAGAGAGAGAGAGAGAGTCATCTCTTTAGTTGTTTATCAATTATAAATTCAATTTGTACAAGCTGTTGTTCTTTTTACTTACGAATTACGCCCATAATTATCAATGCTTTTTTCTACGCTACTAGACACATACAACGATTCTTAACGGATTATCTTTAGATTAAAGAAAACGCAAATTGATTTATCTCGCCGTATCTCTAATCATACTTAACACCGTAAAAATAACGATAATTATTGAACAAGGTGAAAGCTTCAATTCAAATTAAAGCATCTTTTTTAAGCTTTAGACCTGACAACAACGATTTTGATGTCCCCCGACGTAAATGAGCGTAATGAGATTGCCCTATATCAATTCAAGCCACATCTATCTATCACGTTCAATGAAGAATACCGCCAATATCCGAATTGCACACGTTGGAGAGATGCGTTTGGTTCAACAACCATTTTCGCTTTTTTCTATCTTCTTTTTTCCCCTTCGTTTTGTTGGTCATATTTTATACTTTTCTCTACAAAAGGACAGTGGAGGAACGGATTATGTGAATTAAATGGAATCAGTCAGGCATGAATTCGAATATTCTTCTTTTTTTCTCCTCTATCTTTCGTACTTGAATTCATGTATATTCTAAGAAGAAGTCGCCGTCGAAATTTCAAAAGAAAAAATGACACTTTTATTACCAGCTACCTGTATTGCACCGTGCAATACCTGTTGATTCGGCGACTTGTTTGATCTTCGAGCCGTTAAAGACGCACTTATGTCACGCTGCAGGCACGTGCCGCATTTAATGACAGATACCTGACACAGTTTAATGTAACTTTATTGAAGATTGTATTCGGAAAAGTAATTGAAATAAATACATAATAAAAAATAATAATACACTCTAGCCAACATGCAACCACACTTTTCTTGCAATGTTAGCTCTCATCATGATATAGTCATACTCAAAATGTTGAAAAGATAATACTCTAGCTTTATATGTATATTTGCAAGTGCTGAGCAACGATTTCTTTTCAATAGCTGCTATGGTGTCTGTTTTCAAGCGCGGTCTAGCAGTTTTCACATTGCACGAAAATGCATCAATGGGATGTTTTTCAACAGCATCAAAGTCAAAATGCAATCTGCATATCAGAGTGCCTTTCGCCGGATCCTATTTTTTTCCTTCCCGAATCCGGGCTTAACGTATAATTAAATTCCTACATTTTGCTACGCATATGTCATTTCTTCTTTTGTCACTGTTTTTATTTCGAAAAAAATGTGGAAACTAATTGTTCTGTTGTCCCCATCACATTTCCGGGCATGCAGCTATCCCAAATCCTGTCCCGGGTACGGCACATGGGGAGGGTGTGTGGTTATAAATACAAAATAAACTATCGGCTAAATAGACAACCAATCACTGGAAATCATCTGTAAAAGCATGATATGTCATTCTGCATTCAAGTGTAACTTTTTGGTCTTATTTGCAATGACAACCAATGTGTAGAAATATCTCCATTTTGACGCCAAAGCGGCGAAAAGTTGTGAAAAACAGCCGATTCATTAGGGCGATTTAAAGCTTTCAAAAATACCCAAACCGTATCGAAGGGCAATAAAACGATTTGTAAGACATTGTTCTTTTACAATTACACATCGTTTTGAGATCGGACCAAACCGTTTTTGCTTAAATGACAAAAATTGTCAATATTTATACGATCGTAAGACAAACACAGTCATAGATTGTGTGCGTATCAACAAATAAAACGATTTTTATGCCTTTCTTCTTTCATATTTTGTTGTTTAAAGATTACCTAGCCTTTTAGTTACAACGCCTTTTAGTCAAAAAGTACCGACTATAATCCGCTTGGTCGCCATTTTGAAACGCCGAACAAGGAATTAGGTGTTTTATCAACGTATAATTAACAATCAAAAATCCAATAAAAACACTACAAACATCAAAATCTGGTTCCTAAATCAAATATTAAATATTAACAGTTTCTATTGAATAAAATATTATCTCATCGGATGTATGAAATTGCCAATGAACGCCGATATTTATAGCATTGGTTTTGTCTCCAAAACAATATGGCGGCGGATCGTAAGTGGCGCCACAGGTACCATACATGTGATACCTCCCTCATCATCAGGGAGACTCCAGGAAATGAGCCATAAAATTGATCAAAATTCTTCTAAAATATACCAATTTTTCATACAAAATTCAAAGTCTCCCTGAAATGAACCAGGAAGTTTCCTATATATTCTATACATTTTTCAAAAACCTCCCTGAAATGAAAGAAAAATCTCCCTGAAGCTCCTTCAAGGCCGTCATCGGCGGTCCGGCCGGTCCGGCCTTGGCCGGACCACTTTTTTTTGGCCGAAAATGGTTTCGGCCAGACCACAATTTTCGATTATTCGGCCGAAAATGTGATAGCCTGTTCGACTTTTTTTTAAGTGTGAGCGTACTCGGTCAATCTTCCCGAGGGTGTGAAAGACGGTCGTTATAAAACAATCATGAAAATGACACCTCTTTTAAAGACAGGTATTGTCATTATTGGATTTTGGGATTATCGTTTGAAGTGAAGGTGCATCAAAGTGTTCGCTAATTCTTTGCGAATAAAACCGATTCTCTGTGATCATGGTGATCTTAAAAGAATTAGAAAAAGTGTAAAGTTGTATTTCACAGTTGAAAAAAACTTTTGTTAAACATCATTTTTCAATAACCCAGTCACTGTTTATATAATTATTGCATTAAATCAAACAATATGCCGAAAAATCATTTACGTATAAAATTTTCGTAAACATTATTTTCTCCATATTCCAAAATTTGTTAAAATGTGCATGTTATTCTTCTATCATGGATATACCGCCGGTTCCTAATCAACCTCAGCGTTCCTTCGACAAGGCAAATCCTGTGAATAGGAGCTTTCAGGCTTCATGGTTTTCGACCAGGACATGGCTTCATTAAACCTATAAAATAAGCGGCGCTTCAAGGGCAAAAATTGTCACAAAGTGCATGAAAATCATCTCTACGGACGTCCGGAAGTATAAAATTTTCTCGGGGGAGAACCCCCGAACCAACCCTTACGAGAGGGGGAAGGCCCCCTCTCGTGCTCCCACAACTCAACGTATTTGATGTTTCATGGCTGTACCACTTTTCAAAAGCCAACGACGGCCCTGTCCTTTTCAACTCATCACATGTATGAGGTACACGCGCGACAATCATAAAGTGGCCGCTAGGTGGACTTTCTAATCTCTTCATCTTTATCTCAGGTTTGCGTCACACTTTGACCTGAGCCTCATGACCTTTCGGCGATTTGGAGAAATGGGTTCGTTTATCGAGACAACGTCGCACTGAGCTCGGCGGCTCGGCATGTACCCCACCCATGTCGATGAAATCGAAAGTAACCTGAAGTGTACTTCGGCAGCAAAGGACATGTTCAAATTAGGATATATTTAATTTGGGACTTATTTAAGTACTTACTTGAGTAACACCCCCCCATACTTTAAAAATGACAAATAATCTGAATAAAGCTGTTGTCGTTGATTCGTTGATTCAATGTCGAAACGACAGTAGTATCTCGTCGGTAACGTGATCCCGCGGTAATTTCTTCTTAAGTGACTAACTCGCGGTACTTTGCGGTGGGCGCGGAAGTTAAAACCGGGCAGTCTGAGTGATGAAGTCACCCAGAGCTGATATGATATTTGGTCCGAAGTCTTTCTCTGTGTCTGTGTCGTTACTGCCTAATAAGATTTCTGTGGTTAATTCAACTATGCCTGTTTGGTGAAATAAGCTTGTTCTCATTCTTTCTCTTTGGTCAAAGTAATTTTCACACTCTAATAGATAGTGCTCTATTGTCTCAATTTCTCCACAACTACAGTTTTTAGTTTCAGATACCCCAATCTTGTACAAATAGTCATTAAGTTTAGCATATCCTATTCTTAGTTGTGCAATTTGGTTGTATAGTTTCTTGTTCGGGTAGTCAAACATTGTCTTCATTGTTACTTTTGGCTTCAGGCCATAAAGGAATCTGCCTTTTTCAGAAGCATCCCATTGCCTTTGCCATGCTGTTAGTCCATGCACTTTAACTGCTTGCCTGAATTCTGCCTGTGATATAGTTCTGTCCTCTTCAGTCATTGATTCCGCTTCCTTGGATGCCTCTTTTGCCAGCCTATCTGCCTCTTCATTTCCCTTAATCTCCGCATGTCCTGGTGTCCACTTAATTACTACTTCGATTCCTCGGCTTTTTACTTGCTCTAGTTCTGTCAGAATGTCTCTTGCAGTACTTTTGTGTTGCGTCGGCTCCCATCCTAAACTTAAAAGTCCAACTGAGGATTGACTGTCTGACAGTATTAAGACCTTGCTGAATCCTACTTTCTGGTTGACTTTCTCTAAAACGAAGTCCAAAACCATCTTGATGGCTATCATTTCTCCAAGCAGGATTGATCCGTGTTTGCTGACAGGTTGTTTTAAAGATACAGGGGTTGTTTCATATGGGAGGTAGACACAAGCACCTGCCCCACAAGGTCCTGGATTTGGGTGACATGAGCCATCTGTAAAGGCGATGAGAGTGTCCGGTGTGCAGGCTTCAAGGAAGCCACTAATCATAGAGCGGGAGTCGTCTTGCTGGGAGACTGTTCTACTTTTTGAGGACCCTAGTCTGCTCCAGTATTCGGGTTTGTTGATTGTTGGGTATAGGCTCTCTCTGAAGGAGAAGTCTGGCTCAAGGTTCATCTGATTATTTCCTGTCTCAACCTTGATGTCTTCCAGTTGAAGCATCATCTTTCCAAAAGGTGATACATACTTTTCTGTCTTTTCAGTCTCACGCCAGTTCTCCCAGGAGCTCCTGATAGGTATATCTACATCTTTGCTCAAGATTCTTCCTGTTTCTCGCAATGACAATTCTGTACGCCTCACTTCCAGAGGCCTGACATTCAACTCCACTTCCAAGGCTTCCCTACCACTGGTTCCAATGGCACCAAGGCACAAGGCAAGACCTTTCCTCTGGACCTCTTCTAGTTTAGATGCATCAGCACATTGCCATACAGGGCAGGCATATTCCAAAACTGGGAGAACTAATGATTGGTACAACTGTATAAGCTTCTTCGTGTCTATGTTTTCAACATATTTGACCTGTCTGAGAGTGCTTACTGCTTTATTGGCTTTCTGTTCAACTTTCGAGATATGACTTTGAAAGTTTAGAGTCTCATCCAGAATAACTCCAAGTAATTTAGGTGTCGGGTTGTATTTGATTTTCTTCTCCTGTAGTGTAACTTCTGGTCGTTCTCCATCTGCAGTGTCTGACTGCTTGGTGAAGAGACAAATTTCTGTTTTCTCAATGTTAATCTTCATTCTCCACTTAAGAGTCCATCTGTAGATCTTCTTTAAGTCCTCTTCTATTTCCTTTGCTAAGGCATTGGCATCCTGTCCTGTGACCCATATAGTTCCGTCATCTGCATATTTCACTCCCTTGCTGGTAATCTCTTTGAAAATATCTTGAAGATAGAGAATGAAGAGAACCGGTGAGATGACTGATCCCTGTGGAAGGCCGACAGAAGTACCAAATACAGGGCCGTACTGTCCTTTCAAACAACACCTGGCTTTCCTGTCGCTCAAAAAACCTTCTATCCATTTCCAGATTTGTCCTCTTATCCCTAACCTATGCAATTTCACTAGAAGTCCCTCTCTCCATACACTGTCAAAAGCTTTTTCTAGATCGATGAAGGCTGCTAGAGTCTCAGATTTGTTATTAAAGGCGTTGTATATGTCTTGTACTAATCTAAGTAAGGCACTGGTAGTACTGTGAAATTTACGGAAGCCTTCCTGTTCTGTGTCAATGATGTTGTTGTGCTCAATAAACCCATTGAGTCTGACTGTTAATATTCTCTCAAGGCATTTTCCCAAGCAACTGGTGAGACTGATGGGTCTATATGCAGATGCTGAGTGGTAACTGCTCTTCCCAGATTTCCTAAGGAACTTCACATCTGCAGTTCTCCAGTCCTCTGGTAAATCCCCAGTTTTGAAAGAGAAGTTGAATATCTTGTGGATGGCTTTGATAAGTTCATCATTGGAGTTCAGCAACAATTCTGTGAATACCTTGTCTGGTCCAGCTGCTTTCCCTCCTTAATCTGTGGGTTTTTTCCTTCAATGGGTGCGTTCAGGGTTCTCCCATCGGTACCTATTGGTACCATTGGTAGCCATCGGTAGCCGTCGGTATCCATTGGTATACCTATGGATATCTTGTTGGTAGCCAATTCTCCCGCGAGTAGACAGTAGCGTCGGTAGCCTCGTTTTGATTACATTAAAGATGGTGGATAGCAATCCAACTACGGCGATCCTAATTGCACTTAAGATGCCTGTTGGTGATAATAGAACTTACTAAGTTCTAGTGAAACAAGCAGAGATCCCATTTATAGCTTCTAGTAAGTAGCACGCTGTTTCAATAAAGCATACACTACAGAACGTACCAAGATACCACAAGAACATCAAAAGTTCCTTCTCTGTATTGACTGAAGGTCCACTCGCTCGATTAAATGAGGGAGCTTTCTCCATCTCCACTAGCAAAGATTGGAATGAGTGACTGGCTCTTGAAGTCATCCAAGGAATACACGGGAATGATTTGTTGATAGTAGTGCTCTATTCGCGGAACATATCGTCTCGCCGTTGTTTAATTACTGCTAGCAAGACATCACATGTATAGCTCATAGCTTTGCTTTTGAAGCATAATCATTGCAGGAATCACCTGCCTCGTTCTTGGTGGTTGATTATCCGCCATGTTTGTTTACCGATTGGCACCAATTTTCGTTCAGAGTTAGTTAGTTGCCGATGGTGCCATTGGTTACCGATGGTACCATCGGTAGCCGTTGGTAAGTACACTCGGTTACCGATGGGAGAACCCTGAACGCACCCAATCTTTCCCATTGAGTCATCAGATCATGCGCTTAGTCTGGTACCCGACTCCTTCATTATCATTCTCGGTTTGACGATAGCCCGCTAGGCTGAGCGAGTTCATTATCAATCACACGCCAGCTGAACGCCCAATAATGGTCACTTGTTTACACGCTGTTGCCATGGGGCCAACCAATCAAAAGTTGTTTACATGACCAGATTCACAGCCTTTACGATAATCGGATTTTCTATTTTAAGAAAGGCTTCCCCCACACTGAATCGGCTGTATAGCATAGATATTTGAGCCACCTCGTGGGAAAACCAATAATGTGGTTTTTGAACAGGTCCGACACAAGCCAACCTGTACAGTCGCAGAAGACAGCTAGAAGCATGAAATTTTGGATTTTAGAAGAAGAGGAATTGTGCTATCCGTGAAGCGAAAACAAAGGCGCTGATCGATCAGATTCGCGGTAACCGCGAAGCTGATCTGCTTCTTTGTTTTCGCCTAGTCTACGCAGATTGTTAGTTTTCCCACGACGCGGCTCATTAATGATGCTATTGTAACAGCGAATTATGTGTTTGTAGATCATTGGCGGCACGTGGTAAAAGAAAAACAGGCTTGCTTATTAACGGTTTACAATAGTAATAGAAATAGCTATATCCACATATTGAAAAAAATAGCACACTCGTCTTTTGAACTACGAAAGATTCTTCTGTGTCTTTTATATTCTGCTGCACACACCGGCTTGTATACGACCAAATCCCCCTTTTTCTGTGTTTCTTGTCGTGCAACCACAGCGTCTATTAAAATAATACATAAATCTGTCATCTCTTAATTACCTGATTCTAAACACGCATTAGATTTTCAGAAAATGGTGATAACGCTCCATGTAGTATTAATATGTTCAATTGATAATTGTGTGATTTTAGTGACTTTTTAAACTGTTTGCTTTTATAGCTCTAGTTCGAGATGGAGGTTGAGGAAAGAAAGCGAAGCTGATCTGCGTCTTTGCTTTTGCATATATATGCAAAACGTTTGGTTTTTCATGGCACTGCTCAATTATATGTTCAGTCATTGAACTTGTTTTTAAAAGTTGTATGCTGCAAACCCTTCATAATTCTATGACCAGTTTCTATTATATGTAAAGGGCTAAAGGCTATGTTTAAATCTACCCCCGGGAATCTACCATCATTTGCAGTATTTATTCATTGTACATGTTGTACAACTGTGGAATCATAAATTCAACAATTCCCGCACACATGCCTATTTAATGTTTTTAACGAGACCTTTTTTTCTGCTGTTAGATTTGTGCTAAAAGAAACAATAAACTGGCTAATTGTTTTCAACAGAAGGAAGATTCGCAGAATAAGAAGGAAGATTCGCAGAAAAAATACAACTCATGCAAAAGCTAAAAAGACTGGTAGTGCAAAATTTAGATCTAAATTTGAATCTTTACGGAAAGAGATCAAAGCTGATATCAGGAAGCAGCATGATCTTTATGTGAACAACTTGGTAGGAGATGTTAAGGCTAATCCTAGAGATTTTTACAGGTACATAAACAGTCAGAAAAAAGATACCCAAGGTATTCCCCCTTTGAAAAAGAGAAATGGAAGTGGAATAGCTCAATCTGAATTTGAGAAGGCGGAAGAATTTAATGGTCAGTTCTCGGATGTTTTCACTAAAAGTGAATACAAACAGGTCCCTCTTATGGATAGATCTGCCCCATTCATGCATGATATTGTGGTCACAAAGGAAGGGGTGACCAAACTTCTCAAAGGTCTAAACCCTTCTAAAGCCTTAGGGCCTGATGAGCTTCATCCCAGAGTCCTAAAGGAACTGGCTATGGAATTAGGGCCGGTATTCGCCCATCTCTTCCAGCAGTTAATTGATACAGGTGAAATTCCTAAAGAATGGTCTCTTGCTAATATTTGCCCCCTGTTTAAGAAGGGCGACAGGTCACTTGCCCGCAATTACCGCCCTGTTTCTTTGACATGCATTCCTTGTAAGCTTCTTGAACATATTGTATGCTCAAATATTATGGCCCATCTTGATGAACATGAACTCCTGTCGGACAGGCAACACGCATTTAGGAAATGGCATAGCTGTGAAACTCAGTTGACTACAGTGATAAATGACTGGGCCAAAATCTTAGACAAAAAAGGCCAGGTCGACACTTTTATACTCGATTTTGAAAAGGCTTTCGATACTCCTCCCCATGAACTCCTTAAAAGCAAATTGTTCAGCTATGGAATAGGTGGAACAACACTGAATTGGATAAATGCTTTCCTTTGTTTCAGACAACAAAGGGTAGTGGTTAATGGTATTAAATCGGATTGGGCTCCAGTTGTGTCGGGTGTCCCTCAGGGCACCGTTCTCGGCCCCTTACTGTTTTCCTTGTATATAAATGACATCTCAGCAGACATCGAGTCCGAAATAAGACTCTTTGCTGATGATTGTGTTTGCTATCGTGAAATCAAGAATGAAGAGGATACATTGAAACTTCAAAGAGACATTGATCGCCTAGGCAGTTGGGCTAGAAAATGGGGAATGAGATTTCAACCCGTCAAATGCAACATGATGCAGCTGACAAATAAACGGTCTAGTAAGATACAGGCTAACTACACCCTTGAGGGCACTTTACTGGAAAACGTTGAAAGCATAGAATACCTGGGTGTAACTATCACAAATGATTTGAAATGGAATACTCATATTTCCAATGTTTGTACAAAGGCTAACAGAACTCTCGGATTCTTGAGGAGAAATTTGTATTCTTGTCCCCCAGATGTGAAAGAAGCAGCTTATAAAGGACTGGTGCGGCCGGTCTTGGAATATGGAAGCTCAGTTTGGGACCCTCACACTCATGGCCTCCAGGAAGAACTGGAAAAGGTCCAAAATCGTGCGGCAAGGTTTGTGACGGGAAATTATGTTTTTGAAACTGGGAGCATGACTGGCATTTTAGGTCAACTGAAATGGGAATCTCTTAAGAAAAGGAGGAAGGATAGTAGACTTATATTGCTATACAAAGGTCTAAAGGGTAAAGCCAGAATACCCACAGATGACCTTATCCCAAAGAATAGGCGTTGTAGAAATCAACACTCTTTGGCTTTTCAGATACCTTCAGCTAGCAAAGAAGCGTACAAAAGTAGTTTCTTTCCACAGACTATCAGGGACTGGAATGACCTCCCTGATTCACTTGTCTCCTCTGCTGAAATGTCTGATGACTGTGTGTCCAAGTTCGCTTCACTCGTGCGTTCAAGGGACTAATTTCCCCCCCCCCATCCGAACCCCCTGGTGAAATAATGTCATTTGGCGTGTCACCAGTAAACTATTCAGATTCAGAACACCTGATATGGTTTCATTGATAACGACATAGCTACACATCTGCGAGCAGACAACAACAGTATAATTATAGTATTGGGATATCGCAGCTAAAATTATTACATCCACGAATGCTTGGATGTAAATATTGGCGTACGGCTGTCTGCTTGTGTTATTGGATTTTCAAATCCGACACATGCGCAGTGGAGCAGTCTAGGTTTGACGACGGGAACCAGGCTAATCATGTGCTATGGTTCCATTCACAGTTTCGTACTTTCAATATTAAGGGGTAGGGCATGACATTGGGCTGTAAATTATCCTCTTTCAATAATTTGCCGACATCTTTCCCCAAATCGGATCAATTATGCCTCAAACATGTGGAAAATACTTATTTTCTATTTTTAGACTGGTAAAAACCGGGATTATATAAAGATCCCGGATCGCTCGCCAGTCATAGCCGGTGACGCTCTTCACTGTCGACTTCGCAGGGGTTATCTTTGCTCACAAATAGCGAAAAAAGTAGCTGGATGTCACATATTTGTGCACTGCTCATTATGATCCTGGATAGATTCTCTAAGTATGTGCATGCACTTTATGGGGCGTCCTTTTGCACAGAACATGCATGGGGGCCCAGACTTTAGGCATATTTTACGAAAATTCACTGGTCTGAAAGAGGGGGTAGGGGAAAATATCCCCAACACAGGTAGGGTGATAGTCATTGCTAGGCGATTTAAATGATGTTATTTTGTTGTAAGACATTCGATTTAATGATTTTATGGGAGAAATCGGATTGTTCACCAGATTGGACAGAGCTATTATCAATTTTGGCGGATCTAGCTAAATTAACTGAAAAATGCTCTAGAAACTGTGGATTGCTACCTATGCAGATTGATGCTATTGAAGATGTGAGCTAAGGGGCGATAATGAATCTTTCCCGGCCTGGTTCCAGTCTTCTTCTTCTTCGTGATGTATTTTCCGCCCGTAGTAATGGCGCACGTGTCCTCCGGTAGAGTCCACTAAATTTTTGCCCTTGCTGTAATTTAACTTTATGTCGGGTCAGCAGCCTAATCGTTCCCCGAAGTACCCTTGATGTTGCTGTATAGGAACAGGGTCTCTATAGAAGGGGTCAAGAATCTTTGTCCTATGTTCAAAACTCTTGTATGTCAGTTTCGTATTTACTCACATTTTAGAAAAAAACATACATTCAAAATTTATAATTAATGTAAATTTACCATACTTCAGTTATTAATTCTTTCATTTTTTCTATATCAGAACATGCTAAATTATCCAGTGTACATTAATAATAGTACTATAGTTAGGAATTTATATCTGTTTTGACTTAATATGTACCATAGTGTCCATTTTCACATATTTTCATGGATTTTCACAATTTTCTGGAACATTGCGCAATTTATTTTGTCGAAAATTGTATGAATGTGAAGCTGATATGATGCATGGCTTATTGGAATGTATTTCATATCTTTAATTGGTTTTTCACGATTTTTATCTTGATAAATTCACTTTTGAGTAAGTTTTTAACAACTTCTTACGCTGTCCGTATATATGGTACTTGACATACCTGAGTTTTTGATTATTGAAAAATCAATAATAGTTTCTTGACCCCTTCTGTAGAGACCCTGATAGGAATAACCGCTTCAGACGAACTTTGTAACAGTAAAGTGTTGAATAGGATTCAACAGATTTCAATAATGTCTTGTTCTTATTTGGTTGAACAGGAAAAAACTTCTGACAGTCTAGAATAAGTTGTACCAATGTATTGGAGTCACTATATACACAGGTACAATATTATTGTTTACATTATTTGACCTGGACCTCGATGACGTAGTGCGCGTTGCATTGTGGTTAAAACTTTCACTTCCGGGTGGCAAAAACATTTCCGGTTCAATGTTGTTTACATACATGACTGAGTTAGAATTAAAGTGAAACGTGTGGTGCCATCCCAATCAGGGGACGACGATGACATCTAAATACAAAATAACAAATAATTTTGGCATTTGTATTCATTGATTTGTTTGCTCTTTTATAAACAATTTAATTTCTCACACCTTCTTGCATGGGCATCTAAAGTATCCTAAATGATGATGGATCCGCGCGAACAAAAACAAGTATTTCTTAGATATTACTTAAAATTTTTGCGCCAAACACGCGACCACGTCTCTGCAATCAGACTAAAAAGATAATTCATATTGGTTAAATAAATAAATAGTTCATGTTCCTTTTTTCCAACCTTATTTGTTCCGAACCTAGAAGTACTGAAGTACATTAATTTTTCTTAGCGCTTTTTATGAACGAAAGTTTCTTCTTTTTCTCTATTTTTTACATTCTTCAGAACATCAACTCTTGGTCACACTATATTAACTCATTTACGTCTGGCGTCCCTTTTATGGGACATAGGCAAACAGCATAGTCCCAGATGGCCGCGGAACGCGGCGTCGCATCTGGGGCTATTCTGTTTGCTTGGAGGAATTTCATCGAAAAATGAGATAAGAAAATAAAAAATCACTCCTAAAAGCCCTAAAAATGAAAGTGGATTCACCCAGTCGATAATGATTAATGATAATCTATTTCAAAGAAACGCGGTTTCGGCTATTGAAGAAGTTTTACAATGTATATGAGACGTCTCAAATAACGATGCCCATAATCATGATAATCGGCTTCTATAATTATTATACATGACACCTTCTTCAAAGAAACGGCACATTCTTTGGGTACAATATGAATAAAAGGGATTAATGAAGCCCCTGGGGCAGCCGGCTTGTGTGACCAGTCGGTGTTGCTATCGCATGGATTAACAAAAAAGATAATTATGATTCCAGTGTCGTAAATAAAAATGGATACACTATAAACAAAAAGTAATTTTAATTTGTGAATTTATAAGATTTATTACACGGACTGAAAATAATGTAAGTGGTTTTATTATTTCACTGCATGCAAGGCCAATTTAAATCGTGTGCTAGAGAGAGAGAGAGAGAGAGAGAGAGAGAGAGAGAGAGAGAGAGAGAGAGAGAGAGAGAGAGAGCACCCAACTGATGGCTTACGATATTCCCGGTTTTTCCTTTCTTCTTCTTTTTTTTTTTTTTTAAACTTGATTCAAACACGGCTCATATAATTTTAACGTTGATATCTTATTTCTACCGTGTAAATATTTCATCTTTTGATATTTATTAAATATTTCTAATTCCGCACGGGAAGAAACGCTAAATACTAATAATACTAAATTAGAAACAAGCACCAATAATTATTATTAATGTACAAACATATTTGGAAATTAATTTGTTATGAATAAGTAATATTTTGACATTATTTTACACTTTTATACACCAAAACATTATAATTCATTACACATTCATTGGCCGGAGGTCGCTTTTTTGCCACCCGGAAGTGAAAAGAGGTCACGTGAAAGTCACATGACTTACCTGTATTTTATATACCACGTGGTTTGTGACGTATTGTTTGTACCTGTGTATATATAACCAGATCTGACCATGCATGTGGACCCTTTGAATCTTGAATACATCTCTTTATCTTAACAAGGTGTGAGTTCCTTATTTCGATGAGGGCTGGGCACCTTGTCAGTACATGAGTGATGTCTTCATCCTCCAAGCAACACAGGTCGCGTCAGTCACCCCATCGATGCTGAATTTTTGTCGATGTGTTTGGAGAATATATGTCCCCGTCAGCATTCGTGCTTTAACGATTCCTCTCATCACATCCAGCCGATTTGGATCCACTGTGTCCCAAACTGGGTGGGTCAGGCCCACTTGCAGAGATGAAATTGCGCACCATTCCAGCGTTGACTTTGTTTCTGCTTCATTCTGTAGTAGTTGCGTCCAGTAATTTTTAACTGCTTTTTTCACTGTTAGTTTCCACTGTTCCTTATTCAGCGATTGTACCTCCTCTACGGTCGGGAGCTCGTACCTCTCCATTGTTTCCATTATAGGGATCAACCATGGTTTTCAGTGTTCAAACATTCGATGGATCACGAGGAAGGTGTTTGAACACAAGGCCGCAGGCCGCGTGTTCAAACACCTTCCGAGTGATCCAGCGAATGTTTGAACACTGAAACAAACCATGGTTGATCGCTATTCTTGCATTTCACTCTAATTCACTTAAAATCTCATGAAAATAACATTAACAACGTAAAAACTCACCGAAAACCGCGGAGCTTTTTCAACGTCGGCCATTTTGTTTCTACAAAACACATGACGTCACGTCGCATTGACCAATGACTTCGCCCAAAACCCATGTTCAAACGGCACGTGAATTTCATTTCATGATTTGAACATGGGTTTTGTTGTTTGAACACGGCTTTCGACCAATCGAAAACGGCTTCAAACAGCTATGCGCATAGATATCTATGCAAGAAAATATGTTTAAAAATGCTACCCTGATTTTTCATTGGTATTTGACGTTTTGAAACTTCTTGCCGAGTCAAATTTTCACTAGTAACTATTGAGTGAAACAATCCTAGTTGTTTTCTATCCATTTCAGCTTTCAGTGGGAGGGCGCCCAATAATAGATATGTAACCGAGTTAGCAGTTCTTGTCGGTAATGATTGAATATTTTTCAATGCCTCTAAATGAAACTTTTCCAGCTCATCTAACTGCTTTTTGTTGAGCGACAGGACCTCCAAACCGTATAGGAGGCGCGGTAAGACATACACTTGATAAATTTTAAATAAAGTCTTTGGGTTTTATATTCAGAGACATATACAGATACAGAGACTTGAAACTGCTATTGAATATTGATATTTGCCTCCGCTGTGTCTGTCGCTTAGGTAGACAGGTAAATCGGCGAAAAAATCAACATTTCTATCGGCCGCTGAATGTGGTCCGAAATTTTGTATATTAGCAAAAATAAATCGTTTAAATTTTCTTCGCCATAATCCATATCATAGTAGAAGATTTTATTTCTGTTAAATAGAGCTTCAAATTTTCAACAAATAGATACTAAACACGGCCGGCATCTTTGTAAGAGAGAGAGAGAGAGAGAGAGAGAGAGAGAGAGAGAGTCATTTTAAATCTTCAGGATTATTGATGACAACACCGATTTTGATGCTGTCCCCGATGTGAATGAGCGTAAGGAGATTGCCCTATATCAATTCTAGCCACGACCGGCAGTTTTTGACGCATCAAGTCTATCTATCACTTTCAATGAAGAATACCGCCAATACCCGAATATAATCCAATTGCGCTCGTCGGAGAGAGGCGTTCGGTGCGACAATCCTATCTTCTTTTCTCTCTCTCTCTCTCTCTCTTTTTCCCTTCGTTTTGTTGGTCTTATTTTACACTTTTCTTTACAAAAGGGCAGTGGAGGAACGGATTATGTGAATTTAATGGAATCAGTCGGGCATGAACTCGAATTTTCTTCCTTTTTTTCTCTATCTTTCATACTTGCATTCATGTATATTCTAAGAAGTCGCCGCCGGATTTCAAAAGAAAAAATGACACTTTTATTAGCAGCTACCTGTATTGCACCGTGCAATACCTGTTGATTCGGTGACTTGTTTGATCTTCGAGCCGGTAAAGATCCTTCGCACTTATGTCACGTTGGAGGCACGTGCCGCATTAATGATCGATACCTGAAACAGTAAATGTAACTTTATTGAAGATTGTATTGGAAACATAATTAAAATAAATACATTATGAAAAAAAAAATAATAAAACTCTAGGCCAACATGCAACCACACTTTTCTTGCAATGTTAGCTCTCATCATGATATAGTCATACTCAAAATTTTGAAAAGAATAATACGCTAGCTTTATATGTATACTTTCCCGTGCTCTGAGCAACGATTTCTTTTCATTAGCTGCGATGGTGTCTGTTTTCAAGCGCGGTCTCGCAGTTTTCACATTGCACGAAAACGCAACAATGGGATGTTTTTCAAAAGCATCAAAGTCAAAATGCAATCCGCATATCAGAGCGCATTTCGCCGGTTCCTATTTTTTTTTCTCGAATCCGGGCTTAACGTATTTACTCCTGCTCTTTGCTACTACACAAATGTCCTTTCTTCTTTTGTCACTGTTTTTATTTCGAAAAATGTGGGAACTAATCGTTCTGTTGTCCTCATCACATTTTCGGGCATGGCTATCCCAAATCCTGTCCCTGGCACGGGACATGGGGAGGGTGTGGGGTTATAAATATAAAATAAACTATCGACCAAATAGACAACCAATCACTGGAAATCATCTGTAAAAGCATAATGTCATTCTTGCATTCAAGTGTAACTTTTTGGTCTTATTTACAATACATGCCCAGAAATGGAGCACAAATTTACCTGGATATCGGATTATTTTACCGATAGGAAGAGTGCTCAAAATATAATGGGGCGAAATAGGACCTGTCATTTAAAACCCATTTTACGCTATAAAATATTAAAATAAATAAATTTTCCTTAATAGTTCATATATCTACAAAATATCCTCTTTAGGAGGATATATTTTTTAAAAAAATTGCTTCAGAAAAAATTGGGTCAATCTCAGTTACAAATGTTAGACCCATGTTCTATTAAAAATGATAGTAAAATACAAAAAGAGGCACCCCCTCATCTAGACGAATGCCTAGAACAACATCATTTTTTAATCAAAATACATTTTCCTTAATGGTTCCTATTAGGGGACAAAATTATCTTTCTAAAGATATATATTGCAAAAACCTACTATAAAAATAAATTGAGTCAAACTTCAGAAAATCCTAATGAGAGACCAACGAAAGTTTATGTTTCCGCTTTAAAATCGGGCCTGAAATTCACAGGTTACTCCTATATTGATTTTACTGAAATCGGCTACTATGTTTCATAGTATTGTACATTACTTAACGCGTTAGTTTATAGTGATAATTTATTTATCTATATATTTTATTTTATCTATTTTTTTTGAGTATGTGTACCCGACATTAGAGGCAATGTTTGGATAACCAACAATTAAATACAAGTATGATCCAAAGAAAGATGCACAAAAATGCGGCCCTCAATAAATGCATTTGTTCTTATAATTGGTCAATGTGTCGTCTTTCTCCTATATCATGTCTCTCTGTTTTGACATTTTATGAAAACGGTGCACACACTATACAACACGCAGTCTTTAAGGTGTCAATCAATTAAAATTGTAGCTTAATTCCATCATTCATACCACACCGATGTGTTTTCAATATGATTGTTTTTACAGCGTTGAAATTTTCGTTATGAAACAGACACTGTCTGGCAAAATTGCCCTTTGCCCCCATATGGGGAACTGTCATTCGGATCAGCCTAGGTATCTCGTTTTCCGGGAAATAGAAAATGGAGAATCACTTCGGGCGGCAAATCACTTTGTATGTATTTATTTTTTCTCTCCTTTCGGCTGAACATGTATATCAATTATTTTGACTTGACATAACATTTTGCCGAATATGTGTTTTTCATTTTTCCTTTTTTTTTGTGTCACATCTTTTACGGTCACGCGTGCTTCTGTTCTTAGCCTTGGGGTGTGAAGTTTGACTGTAAAAACAATATTTGAGCCTCATCATGAGAAAACTTACAATGAGGTTTCCGAATAGGTCCGACACAAACTGGGCATTTCAAACACGGAAGATGACTAGAAGCTAGTTATTTCGGATTTAGAAAGAAGATGAATGGTACTAACCGTGTAGCGACAACAAAGGCGCAGATCAGTTGTGCAGTATGCGTCTTTGTTTTCGAATACGCAAAATACAGGTTTTCTGATGCAGCGGCTAATTTCATGAATTTGACACTCGCATATTTGACCCCATAAAATGGGTCGCAGCGCAAGAAAGTCTATTTTCGGGTCTTGGAACAATTCCGATATTAACACGTGATATTGATCAGAATGCACGAAAATAATTAGCTAAACACAAACAGTTTATCTGACTGTGGCATTTTTTTTTTCGCATATACCAGAAACACTGCAGATTTCTTCAAGACTGCTGAGACCGCAGCGAATATGTGATATTGATCAGAATGCGCAAAAGAGATGAAACAAGTGACAATCAAGGCCATTATGTGCAATTTCGGGTAATGAACCCTCAACACTTATAAACCGGCAACTAGATTTGAAACTTAGAATGCATATGGCTACTTTAAAATGTAAATAAAAGCTGATTATACTCCACGCAAACGATCAGTTGTTGTTTCGTAACGTCCTAAATAACAATGTTCCAGTCATGTTGGGATGATAATCAAAGTAGGATTATTATTACATCAGCCATGCACTTGTTTCAAAATCATATTCATTTTATTGGATCTGTGGTCAACATCAAACTAGTTCGAGATTTTTTGTTTTATGTTGATATTTACAAACAGTGTCACTTCTCTTCTTATTCTACACAAACAATAACTCCGTCTACTTACTATTCCGTCTGTGGTTAGTTTAAAAGTCGTTTTGCTACATGAGGTGCACGTACATGACTATGTTCAAATAGAAAAGTTTAAGAGACCGATGATCAGTCTGTGCAGAAGCGCTTTTTTTGTTGTTATTATTATTATCATTATTATTTTTATTTGTTTTTTTTTTTTTATTTTTCTTTTCACTTTTAAAAGTTTACGTGATCAATATAACCCTTGTAACCATGATGTTGAACGTAAAGTTGATTCGTTTCAAAATAAATTAATTGTCAATGAAGATATCCAAAAGTCATTTCAAAATAAGACTCAGAAAACGGAACAAATCTCCTACTTGTACCTTTCTACAGGTAGATAGACAAACTCGGCGCATTCGACGCCTAAGGGCATATTACATAGGCGATAGTTTTTATCTTGAATGTCAAAACAGGTATTAGGCTCGCTAACTCCCGCTGGTATTGGAAATCCGATGGTCAAGCTTCTTATAGCAGATTAATTCCCCTGATCTTCATTTCTGCACATGACAATTCATCTTTATCTCAGGTTTATTCCGTTACAACCGTGAACTCCCGTTTTTATTAGAGTATACAATTTTCTTCTAGCAAGGCTGATCCTTTTGTTTATATTCAGTTTGTTTTCATCTTTTTCACTTCTAATAATACCTAAATGTTCAGTTTCTGTTTTTTGTCCTATTATCGACTCTCCGATGAACCATTGTCTATTTATATCTTCCCCCTACTGAATCTTGTTGATATTCTTGAAACCAATGTAGTTTTTGTAGGATGAATATTGTATCGTCTCTCGCCAGAGAATGATCCTGACAAGTTGAGCATAACTTGGAGTTCGTCCGGGCAGTTTGACAGAAACAGGAAATCATCGGCTACCGCTAGCGTCCCAACGTATATGGTACCAATATGTGCTCCGATGGCACTCCTTTTCAGCTCTTCCAGAAGTGGGTTGACGTACATTTTATAGAGGTGCGGCGACAAAATGCTTCCTTGGCGCACCCCTTATTGGATACTGAACTTCTCACTAAGTTGACCGCGCCACTTGATTTTGGACGACATATCACTGTAGAGATTATCCACTACACTCCAAAGATCTGGTGCTACACCCTCGTCAAAGTGAGTCTTTTTGAGAATCACATGATTCACGACGTCAAAATCTTTCCTGGTATCAATTGTTACCAGGTATAATGGTTTCCCCTCCAGTTTTGCTTCATTTATGGCTTCAGAACAAATTAAGGTACTCATTATTGGACTGAGATTCTTTGTAAATCCAAATTGTAAGTCTGATTGGTTACTATTCACTTTTTCTAGCAGTCTTAATGAAATAAGTTTTTCGAACAACTTGCCAATGATTGAAGTCACTGTAATTCCGTAATAGGTATCTAAAAAGTCTGTTGTCTTTTCCACTCTTTGGTACAGGTGTAAGCACTCCTCCCTTAAAGTATTCCGGAATTTTCCCCGACCGTAAGGTTTTTCAGTACTGGAATCAGGACGCCACCAGCTGCCTTTAAATGTTCTGCACATAGGCCGAATTCATCTGCCGATTTCCCACTATTCAGTTGTTTAATACAGGATTCAATTTCACTGTCTGTCGCCCATGTGCGGATCCAGAGGGGGGGGGGACCGGGGGTCCAAGCCCCCTGGAATTTGAAAATTTTACCTAAAAAAGGTAATTTCGGGATCTTTGGGGGTTGGACCCCCCTCGCCCGTCCCCTCGTCTGTGACCAAAAATTATCATTTTCGTTGGACCCCCTCTCATGAAAATTTCTGGATCCGCGCATGGAGTCGCAATGTTTTGCTACACTTCTTGCATAATAAAGTAATTGAAGACGGAAACCAGACTTGCTCTCCGCCGTTTTAACGACAACAGGCCGCGCATGGTCTTGCACTGCGCAATGTATACATGTTACCTGAGTTTTGTTTACCTAACACCACGGAACGTATTCTGCTGCAGATACAAGATTGTAACTTAGGTGCCGCTACATCGAGCCTGTAAGGCTAAGGTAGTGATTTCATTTCAACATCGCTCTATGCTTGCTTCTAGCTTCTCAAACAAGTGGATATTTCTCTCGCCTCACATGAGTCCCGTGCTGGGCTCGAAACCACACGAGACATAGCAGTGGGTTAATCTAATGATGAAATACTCAATCTGCGCCCATGGTTTCGGTTACATTGTGTTTGTGTATGAAGGGCTACCACATGGATATGAACATTTGCAAACCCGATCTAAACACCTCTTCAGTAACTTGCCTTTTCGGCGCTCAATTGGGGATTCAGGAGACGAGAATTTTCCTCGAAAATGTCACCATAAACAAGATGTACGTCCTATACAGTAAGCCAATAAACAAACTAAACCAGCAGGAAAAAGTCAAATCAGTCAACTATTTAATTTCATGGTATACATTAAAACACCAAATTCGACAGAGAGATTTATGAGCCGCCTCATGAGAAAACAGCCAACCAACAATCTGCATATACGAAACCAAAGGCGCAGATCAGCTTCGCAGATCAGCTTCGCAGTAACTACGAAGCTGATTAGCGCTTTTATTTTTCGCTTCACTGATTGTACAATTCCTCTACTTTCTAAATGCAAAATTTCAAGCTTCTCGCCTGCTTCTGTGCTTGTACAGCTCAGTTTGTGTCAGACCTGTTCGGAAATCACATTGTTTGTTTTCTCATGGGGCGGCTTATATAATAAAGTACAGTTATACACAAACTCCTTAAGCCCCGGTCACATGGCCAGGATTTGCGTATACGCAAATTTTGCATATATGCAAATTTTGCTCACGTAAGTAAAAGTAAATTTTACTTTGCGGTCACATGGGCTTTTGAGGTCATTTCAGTTAAAATTGTCAAAGAGTAAAGTTGTGATTTTTATATCGGATAAAATGAATGACCAGGTCAGGATTAGGCGACGTAGAATGATGCCATATTGCCTTGGGTTGGGGTTTGCTATGGGGTAAGGACATGAAAAGCAGGAATGGCGAAAAGAAAGATCTAGTGACTGGTATGATAGGATAGTGCTACAGACATTTACAGATGAGCAATGGGTGGAAAATTTCAGAATGACTAGACGAACCTTCAATAAGGTGTGCAGGGTTCTTGAACCTGATCTTTCTCCAATTGAAAATACTGTACGGGCAAAAACAAGTAGCACTCACGATCTATACTGGTTTGCCACTCGCTACAGAACAATTGGGAAATTATTTGGTGTGGCAAAGTCCACCGCTCTCAAGCGCATTCACAGGGTCTGTGAAGCTTTGGTTGAAAATCACATGCAGGAGTTTGTAACTTTTCCAAAAGGTACCCTTAGGCCTCCAATAGCTTTCTACTGAATGTTCTAAGACTGTAGTGTTATTTTAATTAGGTCAGGTATGTTGTATTGTTTTATTCAGTCATTTTGGGAATAATTGCAGTTTGAACTGATGCCTTTTTAATATTTATTTGGCACAAATTAATAAATGCTCACGTATGCAAATTTTGCTCTCCTGTCACATGGACAGATTTGCATATATGCAAAATTTGCTTATACGCAAATTGAGATTTGCACTTGGTCTAGACTAAGTGCAAATTTTAAATTTTGCGTATACGCAAATAAAGCGAAAAAAATATGGTCACATGGATAAATTTGCATACGTGTGTAAATCTGGCCATGTGACCGGGGCTTTAGAAACGCACAAATTACTATGCTTGCGTAGATCTAATTGAAGTCTCAAAGGGATACACGTCCATAGAAGTTATATTAATTAGCTTTTCTCCGAGGCAAACCACAGACTTGTGACTGTAAGAGGACCAATGGACCTGAGAGATTTGCTCAGGTCAAATGATGATACCCTGGAACCCAGCCTGCATGGACCCCAGGGACATGATTGGTTGGTTGATTTGGGTTTAACGTCCCACCAACACCTATTGTTTGGAGCATGGTATTATCAAGGCTAGACCAACACCATGCTCGGCCTGTTGTCATCGCTTAGTAACATTGCTTGGAGCATGGTATTATAAAGACTAGACCAACACCATGCTGGGCGTGTTGTCATCGCCTAGTAACATTGCTTTGAGCATGGTATTATAAAGACTTCACCTACTCAATTGGTTGTCATCGTGATTCAGACTGCCTTTATCGTCTACAAATAATGCTCTGAGCATGATATTTAATTGTAAAACAGCAGTCACATAGTAGCGTATAACTCAAACGCGCGCTGGGCGTATTAAAAATCTCAACACGCTGGAGATTTTGGACGTATAAAAATAAAGAAATAAATTACTTACTTTGCTTACTATTGAATTGCTCCTTTAACTCGCTTTAGCAGTCGCACATTAACGCGTGACTGAGGCTTGTGCTGGACGTATAAAATCTCAAAGTTTTGGAGTACGTTTGTGTTACGTCCCAGACACGCTAAGGATGTGCTACAGGCGTGCAGCAAACGTTCATTGAGCGTCACAAACACGCTTGGGGCACGCTTCTAAAGCAATATCTGATAAAATAGGAACACGCATGTAGCGGCCTAAAACAGCAGTCACACTGTAGCGTATGAAAAATCTCAACACGCTGAAGATTTTGGACTTATTAAAATGAATTTGTTCCGTTAACTCGCTTTAGCAGTCACACAGTAGCGCGTGACTGAGACGTGTGCCGGACGTACAAAAATCTCAAAGTTTTGGAGTACGTTTGTGTTACGTCCCAAAATACACGCGCTACAGGCGCGCCGCAAAGGTTCAGCGCGCGTCTGACAAACGCTTTCGAACGCGCGTCGAACGCTTTCGAAGCGTATTCAACTTATTCGTAACGTATAAGACACACGCCCGGGACACGACAAGCTTCTAGAAAATTTTTAAGCATGTTTAAAAACCATTGAGCCCAAACGCGCCTCGAGCGCGCAGCGACTTACAACGACGTATATCAACATGCACCAAGCGTACACCAGGCGTACAAAACGCGCTTCTAGCGTGTCTCCGACGTGCTCCTGGCGTATGTTGAATTTTACATTTTTGTCAACACGCCCGGTGCACGTTTGGCTTATACGCTAATGTGTGACTGCTGTTTAAAACGTGCGCAAAACGTATTTAACACGCCTGTAACGCTTGGAACTTATTCGAAACGTATACGACACAAGCCCGAGACACACTGAGCCCCTAGAAAAATTTGAGGCAAGTTAAATAAAAATTTTGAGCCCAAACGCGCGATAAACATATGTAGCAGAAACAGTTTTACTTTTTTTTAATTTCTGCGTTGCATTCTTAGTTTTGTTCAGTATAGTCAAGATATGCCGGGTGCGATTTAGACACTTCTGGAAGCAGAATATCACGTGACGGAAGATACCAAAGAAGAGAGAAGACCAAAAACAAATCGAACAGTAAACGATAGAGTAGCTCTTCAAAAAGGAGGAAATCGCAATGGTGGCCTCCATGATAATTCTTAAATCAAAACAAGTTTAAGCGTTTCCAAAACGCTTGCGATCTCTCAGCACTAATTTCATTGTATGACCGCATAATTATAAACCCACGCCGATAACCACAGACAGAAAAGACTAGATGACAGCTCGGTTTAACGTGAGCTTTCATACCCGAGCCGACATGCGCTATTTGGTGTGACCCAATCGAAGCTGCCTCGTCCAATCAAGAACGACGGAAGTCGGAAGGCGGTGGTCGATTAAGCCCCACGTTCTGATCTTGATCAACTATATATGCGATCTCCCAACGGGAGATCGCAACAATCGATTCTGTAAACATTAAGGATGAAAACATATCTTTTTCTTTCACTAAATCCTTTTAGTAAAATGTATATGAAGCACGCATTTCGCAAGAGCAAGTGAAAGTTGTTGAAAGTCGGCCCAGCTGCAGAGGCAGCAATTGTTGTTGACAAGAACGCGGTCACGTGACCTCTTCCGTCTTCCGTCTTCCACTCAAAATTCGGAAAAGGCAGAAGAGCTTCTCGAACCAGAAGAGCCCTGTTCGATTTGACGGAAGAGGCCTCTTCTGGTTTCAGAAGACGTAAATCGAACAGAATTAACTCACTTCCACTTCCGGAAGCTACAAATCGCACACGGCAATAGTGAACTCATACTGTTCTCGAGTGGTTGTTTCCCTTGACTGTTTAAAATAGATTTAAATTCTAAAAAGTTATTTCATGCAAAATCAATTTTCCTACGCTACTTATTTTAAATAAAAATAAAATAGCAATAAAAATATTATTATTTAATATGCTGGATTGCTTGTTAACCGTTTATTTATTTATTTGTCCATTATGCTGGATGAATAAGATTTTATTTTAGTTAGCACCAGTTACTGTGCCGAAAGTAATTGCTGGCAGATATAAACTGGAGATTCGTAAGTCAAACAAGGCAACCATTGCAGACAGAAAAGGGGCTAACATACGTTCTGATAGAGATCGTCGCTTATCTCCCTTGAGGTATACTATAAAAATGATATTATTTAGCAAACCAGGTGGCCAGAAAACAAAAGCTTTCCTACTGGGAACATCAAAGAGACCATTTGAGTTAGATGATTGACATGTCCTTAAACATAACAGTGAGTGTAGTATTTGATCTTACCATAAATGCTGTCAAAGGTAGGATTGATTTTTACAGGAGAAATCTTTATAAAATATAAAATAAAAAAAATAAAAAAAAAAAAAAATAACGAAATCTGTTGTGTAAATTATGATGTTGATGATGATGATGATGGTGGTTGCAATCATAATGGTGATGATAATAATGGTCTAGTTTAAATGCATAAACTGTTCTCTTCTAAAATGTAAATTGTTTTATTGAAAGTATTTACGGTAACAGTATAGGCAAGCTCAAATACTACCTTTACTGATGACCTATCATCCCACAGTATATATTGATTGACAATAAAGTCCAACCCATTTTAATTATCTGTGAACTGTCTAGCCAATCAAATCAACTATATGTCCAGTTTCAATTCTTTTTATCTTTTACATCAAACAAAGACACATCTTTTAATAGTACTCAAATGGACTCAGAGAAGTAAAAATAACCTTTAGTATTTCTTTGATGTACTTAATGCAACAAAAATCTTACAGTTACTTTTGTCAGAGAAAAGGTTGACTGGTGTATTTGAAGGGAAATTTGAAGGACCTGTCAATCTCAGTAGCTTTGGCTCTCTTTCTTGTCCAGGTGTTTTGCTAAATAATTATAATTTTCGTAGTGTAACGTTTTAAGCCGAGCGTACAATTCAAATTGTCAAATATGAATTCATTGAGTCACAAAATATAATATATCAATTTTGCTCTTGGCTGCTTTGCCATATGATTAGATACCAATGATTGTTACAATGATTAAAAGGGAAAATAATCAACGTAAAATCACCACATTTAAACAACAATTAATCAATTCACAGGCAGACAAAGTCTTGTGACCTAGGTACCTGTCTATGATACTTATCAAAGACAACTCGGTAGCTGAGCCACAAGCCTTTAAACCAAAGTCTCAATTTAACCCAGAGACGTAATCACCAGCCTGACAATGTCACTTCCAGGGGATGTGCCTTTGTCCCCTAATTCCAATAACTCCTAAAACAGTTCCAATATTCAATGGCAGCAATGGCTGTATGTTAGCAAACCTGTCTATGACGTATTTCGTCTATAGACAACACGGAAGCCAAGCAATTAGCATTCTATGTGCCTAGAAAACTGCAAACTTATTTTAGTAACCGTTATTATTATTTTCGATGTGACCACTTCAACCGATTTGCAACAAGTGTGTCTCATACGTTATCGCTGCTCCTTTTATACCAGCGAATTCGGATCAGTCCATTTAGTTTGGACGAGTCTATTTCAGGCTGGGTAGAAACGTCCACTGCCTCTCAATGCATTTTTAATAAGCGTCTATATATATATATATACTGACTATGTTTTCGTATTTTTGAAAATTCTTTTAATAACCTCGCTTGGGCTTGATAAAACAATCAATCGTTATAATTAATTATAAAACTTTGCATCTATAGTATTAAATCACTAACCTACCGGGTTAAAACCTTGTTTTTGATGATTTCAATTTGTTTATTTTGGAGTCTGCCAAACTTCCGGTATACCGAAATGCTAAAACACGGGACAGTATCCAGGACATTTCGTTCCGGAAAGATCACTTTGCTACATTACCCACGCCTCCGGGTTTATGCGTCCCGCATGAACAAAAGAAATTAATGAATCAAATATATATATATTTATTGACATTTTACCATGATTCTACCTTTGTTTTTATTTTTTTTCCAATACCTTTGGTTCATATATATAAAAACATAAGTAGTGTTCATGGATCCAAGCTTGAAACACTTGCTTAGTGCTCATTAATACCAAGATCTATCTTTGTTAGGCAGTATTATCAAATATTGCATGTTTAAAGAAATGACCTATTTCTCAGTTCTGACTACTGCCTATAGTCAATATCCATGCTAATTATGGCCCCATTAGCAGTGAAATCCCTTCTGATGGTGATATCACCAGGCCTAAGCAAAATCCCTTGTGGAAGATAGTCTCCCAGATTCAATGGGGGCTCTGACTTGGGTTCTCCAAATCTGTTCATTTTATAGTTGGAGAACAATGTCTCTCCATCGTCTGTCAGAATAATGTTCTGTGACACATGCTTCTCCTTCTTCACTTCTACCTGCACCAACATCTTACTATCTTTCTGTTCAATACTACCATGAGTGTTCATAATTTCTTGGTTCCCTGATTCTTTCTGTCTGATCTCCTGAAGAACAAGCACTTCCTGTCCCAGAAACTGATTATCCTGCTGCTCAATTGGCAAGTAAATTTCCAACTCTTTGTCATTCGTTCCAAGTTCTTGACCTGTGACCATGTCAGTCTTTTTGTTGGCCGAATCCCTCCGGTCGATATCCACAATCAAATTAGCCTCTTTATTATTCTGTTTAATAGCAGTAGGGCTATTGTCTATTTCTACTTTCACAGATTCATCATTACTTTCATTCTTAGAATCTGAGGTATCTGGAGCTCTAGACACTGTCTCCACCTTCCGCTTCTTAGGTGCAAACACTGTATTTGGACAAACATTCTTCCGGAACACACGACCTTTCAAGAGTTCATTTTCATTTGTCTCCCCTAACTCTATGTCCGGGTCCTTGTCCCATGTTTCCTTCATAGCCTTATCACTGGGCAGTGCGACTGTCTTGGTTGGTGCGATAGACTTTACAGCTTTGTCCCTCTTTACAGATTTATCCTCATTTGATGGTTTGATGAACTCTTGCTGGTAGGCATGGAAGTTCTTCCTATGCCTTATGAGGTAGCACATTTTACTGAATGTAGCCCCACACTCGTTGCATGCCTTTCTGTTCCTAGCACACAGGAGTTAGTGTGAAGTGAAGAGCTCACTCAGGATCATCTTGCGGCAGTTGTTACACCACTGGTGTTTTCTCGTTGTTTTCTTTTCATTAGCCATGGTTGACCTGAAAATAGAAAACACATAATCTTTAGTCCAGACTGGTTTTCGTCTCTGCCTCCCATATCTACTATAAGTTTCTGGCTCTACATTATCTTCTTCCTCTTCAACAGTTATATCCATAGATTCAGTCTGCAGATCTGCCTCATTAGTCTGATCAGTTTCATGAGAGAGGCTCTCATCTGCTTCACTGTGCAATGTTTGTAATTTAGCCCGTTTAATTCTATCTATATGTATGACTTGGTATGTTCCATTTCTTCCGCAATTAACCACAAATAGAACATCACAAAGTCTTTCTTTGATTTGAAACGGACCTCGCCAAAAGGAACAGAACTTGACAGTGAGACCGACCTGTTTTACAGGAAACAAGACATAGACATTGTCGTTTACTTCAAAATTTTCTAATCTTGTCTTTCGATCGTAATACCGCTTTTGTCTTTGTATTGAAACACCAGTATTTCGTCTGACAAACGTATGAGCCATTTCTAGATTTTCCCTTAATTCCCAAACCCATTCGTTTGTGTGTTCACTTTTGATCGCGGGTGGCATTTCAAAACAAATGTCGAGTGGGGTACTTGTTTCTCGGCCTAGCATAAGCATATTAGGTGTCATGCCAATTGTCTCATGTTCAGTACACCTATATGCCATCATAACGTACGGCAACAATGTATCCCAATTCCGGTGATTGTCCTCCACAAAAGCGCTAAGCATCTCACACAATGTCCTGTTGAATCTTTCTACCATGCCATCCGACTGTGGGTGATAGGCTGTCGTTCGGGTCTTTTCTATTTGCAATAAGTCGCACATTTCAGCGAACAAGTTGCTCTCAAACTGTCTTCCTTGATCGGAATGGATCTTAGTAGGGACACCGAACTGTGAAACAACTTCCTGTACTAGAATTTTAGCGCATGTCCTGGCTCCCATGTTAAGCATAGCGAAGCTTTCAGTCCACTTCGTGAGGTAGTCCGATATCACTAATATATACTTATTGCCATTTTCGGTCACTGGCAATTCCCCAAGTATATCCATAGCAATTCTTTCCATCGGGTATCCACTTCTTACGACTTGCATCGGCGCTACTCTAGTCGGAATCGGATTTTTCTTTTTTGCGCACTTTTCACAGCCCCCTATGTAAGATCGAACATCATTCTGAAGCCCTGGCCAATAATAAGCTTGTCTGATCTTACTTACTGTTTTCTTTATTCCCAGGTGTCCAGATGCCTTAATGTCATGAGAGTATTTCAAGACCTTCCTTCGTAGACACAAAGGTACTACAGCTTGCCAGACAACATTGTCTGTGCCCAGTATTTTCCAGCATCGAGCCAGTAGTCCATCATGTATCTTAAGTAACTGCCACTGATTCAACATGCTTTTCACGAACCAGCTCTCCTTAGCTACCGTTTCAGAATTGAGCCTTTCTCCTTTCGCAACCCATTCCTTAATCAAACGAATGTCTCTGTTTTCACTCTGGGCATCTTTAAGATTCAGATTAGCATTTTCTCCTGTTTCAGGGCCTATCTGATTTACAAATAAATGACTCTCTTTCTCGTCGTCCTGGTCAATATCATTGTTTCCACATTGGCGACAGGGAATGCGACTGACACCGTCGGCGTTCTTGTGACTTCTTCCAGGTCTGTGCTCTATCTTCATATCAAACGAGCTTAGAAACTCTAGCCATCTAGCAATCTGACCTTCCGGGTTTTTGAACTTCATTAACCAGCGCAAAGACCCATGATCTGTTCTGACAGTGAATTGTTTCCCACAGAGATAATGCCTAAAGTATTTGACAAAATACACAAGTGCTAGCATCTCCTTTCTAGTAACACAGTATCTTCGTTCTGATTTGCTGAGGGTACGACTAGCATATGCTACAACACACTCACCATCCTCGGTGATTTGAGAGAGAACCGCTCCAATACTTAGGTCACTTGCGTCCACGTCAAGTATGAATCCTTTCGTAAAGTCAGGATGTATTAAAACCGGTGACTCTACTAATTTTCTTTTCAATTCTTCAAATGCTACTGAGCACTCTTCCGTCCAGACAAAAGGACAATTCTTTTCAGTCAGTTTGTGAAGCGGCTTGGCTATCTCGGAGAACTTATACACGAATCGTCTGTAGTATCCACAAAGTCCCAAGAAGGCCCGTACATCTCTCACATTCTTAGGTGTTGGCCACATTTCAATACACTTGGTTTTGTTCGGATCTGTGCTGACTCCTGCATCCGATATGATGTGTCCAAGGAACTCCACTTCTGTAGCAAAGAGTTTACATTTTCTGGGTTTCAATTTCAGAGATGCTATCAAAAACGAGACCCAAGTTCTTGATCATATCTTCAAAATCTTTACCAACCACTATGATATCGTCTAGGTAAATCAAACAAATTTGCCAATGTAGACCAGCCAACACAGTCTCCATTATTCTCTCGAATGTCGCAGGGGCGTTACAGAGGCCAAAAGGCATGACCGTAAACTCAAACAGTCCCCTTCTACTCGTGAAGGCTGTCTTTTCGGCATCTTGGGGATCCATTTCCAACTGTCAATATCCTGAATTTAAGTCAAGACAGGAAAACCATTTCGAGCCTGATAACTGGTCAAGAGATTCATCCCCACGAGGAAGTGGATATGCATCTTTGATTGTTATGTCGTTTAGTTTTCGGTAATCCACACAGAATCTGCTGGACCCATCCCTCTTCTTCACCATAACAATGCTGCTTGACCAAGGGCTTTTTGAAGGCTTAATTACATTTTCCTTTAGCATGTTGTCAATCTGTTTGTCTACTTCCTCATTCAAGTAAACGGATATTCTTCTTGGTCGTTCTCTTATTGGCTGAGTATTTCCAGTTGGAATCCGGTGTTTGATTATTCCTGACCTGCCAATGTCACTGTCGGATTTTGAAAATATGTCTGAGTATTTTGTCAGTAAACGGGCAACTTCCTTTTTCTGTTTACTTTCCATACCACTCACAGTTTTGTCAAATAATTCCCTTAAGTGCTCTGGTACTTGCTCATTATTTGGCCTTTGAGTCTGCTTCGTAGCTTCAACGGACGTCACAGGACTAATTGTCGCGATATTAGTGCCAGGATATAGTATCTTGTCATCATCTGTAATATTCATAACACGGACTGGTGTTTTTGTGCCAGAATATACTAATCCTCTTGCCACTAGCATCTCATTGTTTCCAAAAGGCTGATTCTTTGGCTCTATTATACACAACTCATTTTTCAACCTTTGTCCATCTTCCACTTTACCCTGAATGATCATTTCACTCATGGCTGGAACATTCACTTTCTCGGAAACTGATATGCGATAACATCCAAGTTTACCATTACACAACAGATCAAAAGACTTTCCATGAATTGATAAAATATTGTGCACTACATCTATCTGACATTCATTTGTCTTTAGAAAGTCTAAGTCCATTATCAATTCAAGGTCAATGTCTGCCACAACAACTTGACATGTATATTGCATACCACCTATGTCGATGAACACTGACGTTTTGCCTTTTATCTCTACAGATTCACCTGAAGCTGTGGACACCTGAGAGTTGAATGGTTCAAAACGTGGTGAACTACATTGCTTTATTGTATCCCAAAGGCGCATTGAAATAATTGTCAAGGTCGCTCCCGTGTCGATTAAACTTTCTACAGGGATGCCATTAACTTTGCAGTTTAAAAAGAGACCTGATCCAAAGCAAGCGACTTGCTTTATCTGATGATCGGCACTTTCAGACGAGTCTTTCTTTCCTGTCTGTGGACAGTCGCGCCGAAAATGCTCTTCAGAACCACATGTCCAACATCGTCGTTTATACCGTGTCTTCTGTTGATCTTGTGAAGAATCACGTTGCTTATTAGACTGCTTGAAATCTTGAGGTGACTGACTTTTATCATTCGTATTTCTGTGACCTGTCAAACTATCCAAAGTCGTCTGCATTTTGAACATGTTATTTTTCAAGAGTTTAAGTTCATCCTGTCTATCTGGATCTTTTTGTTCTTGCTGATTGGTTGACCGCATAAAACCTTGGCCTTCCAAATGTTTTCTTTCTGCCTTATTAAATGCTTCGAGCTCAACGGCATGGCGGACAGCCATGTTCAGACTGGTTGGCCTAGCTTGCTTGATCCGTAGCCTCATGTCAGAACTGACGAGGGCATCTATAAACTGTTCTTTTGCCAATGTCTCTCGTAGATCTGCTGGTGCAGTTGGATAGGCTAAATTAGTGAGGCGCCAAACGTCTTGACCAAGTTCACTCAGTGACTCTGTCGCTTTTTGTTTTCTTTCTTTGAGCTGGACCCTATATAGCTCAGTTTGATTAGGTGGTGCAAATCGTTCCTGCAGTGCAATCGACAATTCCTTGTAATCATTGGACTTGGATGACAAATTACCAAAGACCCCTTGAGCCTGTCCTCTCAAAGATACTGCTAGATAGAGGCCTTTCTCTTTATCAGTCCATCCATTTATTTCCGCACATGCATCGAAATGTGCCTTAAAGTCCGTCCAATTTACAGTTCCGTCATACGTGGCAGGTTTAATCTTCACGACACTCTTATCATGCGCCTTTGGAGTCGGGACAAACAGTGGTTCAGATGACTTTGTCACCGGAGCACTGGGCGTCGATGTAATAGGCCCTGGATTGAAGTCTAAGGAACCACCTTGCATTATTCCAGAACTTCGTCCGACGTCTGTCCCACTGATACTGCTGTCATCATATAAATGCAATTCTGGAGGCTCATGTATTGTGACATGTTCCCTTCTGCCAGGTGGTATATCTGGAAGAAGTCTGCTTTGCCTATCAGTCTCTTTCGTTCTTTCTTCGTCATGAAGCTGCCCAGATTGCATCTCTAACTGGCGTAGCTCACTTTCGAGTGACAATATCTCGTTTTGCATCAAGCTCATTTCATTCTTTCTTCGCATAACTTCTAGCCTTTTTCCAAGTATACTCATGGAAACACTAAATTTTGAATCTTCTCCTTCCATTGTTATTAGGATTTTTACACTGAGACAATGTTCGTGGTAGAACAGGACTACCAATATCCCACCGTAGATGCCACCAAATTATGTAACGTTTTAAGCCGAGCGTACAATTCAAATTGTCAAATATGAATTCATTGAGTCACAAAATATAATATATCAATTTTGCTCTGGGCTGCTTTGCCATATGATTAGATACCAATGATTGTTACAATGATTAAAAGGGAAAATAATCAACTTAAAATCACCACATTTAAACAACAATTAATCAATTCACAGGCAGACAAAGTCTTGTGACCTAGGTACCTGTCTATGATACTTATCAAAGACAACTCGGTAGCTGAGCCACAAGCCTTTAAACCAAAGTCTCGATTTAACCCAGAGACGTAATCACCAGCCTGAGAATGTCACTTCCAGTGCCTTTGTCCCCTAATTCCAATAACTCCTAAAACAGTTCCAATATTCAATGGCAGCAATGGCTGTATGTTAGCAAACCTGTCTATGACGTATTTCGTCTATAGACAACACGGAAGCCAAGCAATTAGCCTTCTATGTGCCTAGAAAACTGCAAACTTATTTTAGTAACCGTTATTATTATTTTCGATGTTGACACTTCAGCGGACTTGCAACAAGTGTGTCTCATACGTTATCGCTGCTCCTTTTATACCAGCGAATTCGGATCAGTCCATTTAGTTTGGACGAGTCTATTTCAGGCTGGGTAGAAACGTCCACTGCCTCTCAATGCATTTTTAATAAGCGTCTATATATATATACTATGTTTTCGTATTTTTGAAAATTCTTTTAATAACCTCGCTTGGGCTTGATAAAACAATCAATCGTTATAATTAATTATAAAACTTTGCATCTATAGTATTAAATCACTAACCTACAGGGTTAAAACCTTGTTTTTGATGATTTCAATTTGTTTATTTTGGCGTCTGCCAAACTTCCGGTATACCGAAATGCTAAAACACGGGACAGTATCCAGGACATTTCGTTCCGGAAAGATCACTTTGCTACAGTAGTAATGTATATCAATATAAACACCATTGTTTAGATGATGCAGAAATGGTTCTACAATGTCATTGAAATATGACATGGTACCAACAGATACATTCCGTTAGGAAATGATGGTTTGGTATACATTCATTAAATATGACATGATAATTTAGTCATATTCACGCGCTTATTTAAAGTTAGCCTCACTTAAAGTTTACTTTCAAAGTTAGAAAAGTCAGTTTGAAGTATTGAATTAAATTTCACTTGGTTTCAAAAACGGCTAGTAAGAATCGGAATAGCTGTGCAGGTTTACAGTTAAATTTATAGCTTTCGGTTTCTATTTAATTAGCATTCCTTTTCTGAAGGAAGTGCAAGCCTTAGAATAACTGCAAAGGTTTCGTAAAGTGAATTAAAATCCTTTGGTTATTTAATGAAAGTCTTAGGATAGCTGTGAAATTTTCCGAATTTAATTAATATCCTTCGGTTGCTGTTTAAAGAGTATTCTCTTTCTGAAATATAGTGTACTGGATTCAATACAAACCATAGAAGATGTGTTTATTTGATGCAGTTGAGTAAATGGCATGTTCTCCTGTCCGGGATACTTGTAGCCAGTAGGGTGGTAACAGCCTTTATAGCTTGGGTGCTGGGTGTTACTCACTTGGTACCTAGTTGTGGGGGTGACATTGGTTGTCACTTTGGAGGGATTGTAGTAAAGATTTTAGCATTGGCTTAAATATGCACAGATATTTTTGGTTTCTCGTAAGAATTATTGAAAGTAACTGAATCATATTTGAATTTGAAATAAAAATAAAAACTTGTTCTATTTTCAGTCTGCCTATAAGACAAATACATTGCCTCCGCCTCATCTGACTGAATGCAATCTGAAGTCAGCTTTAAAGTCAACAAGCAGAATGTAAAGTGTATCGCTAGCTGAATAAATGTTTTGAGTTGTTTTAATCTTGTGTCTCATTTACCCTTAACAAATGCTCTGAACTCACACCCAGTATACGTAACCGCCCCAGCGCGGGTAATCATTTCACACGTTGTCAGATCGATGTGTCAGTCACCTGTGTCTTGAATTTACTCGTGCATATATGCACTCTCGGATTATGCAGATGCATGCTTCGGGCTTGTGATGTTGTGTCACAAGTGGTGAAGTGTGTATCAGCTACATGTGGGCAGGGCGAAACGGGTCCGCTGTTCACGGTTCGGTCTCTCCGGTTACACATACACCGACTGTTAACAACGTATAGCGACGCGCACCGGACGAACACCAAGCGTACCCAGTGCGCTTTGCCAGAACGTGTTTCCGTATGTGGAATTTTGCATTTTTTTTTTCAACACGCCCGGTGCGCGTTTCACTTATACGCTAATATGTGGCTGCAATTTAAGATCATTGTCTCTGTCTATTTATATGCCAGAGTAACAATGCTCTGAGCATGGCATCATAGTAGGTTTTAGTAACAATGATGTTCCGATTTTCGTTTGATCATGAATTTATTAGAAAATAAAATAAAAACTAAGCCGTGGCCTTCTGATGGAATTTAGGTATACAGGGAGTTTGAGATATAATGTATACTTGCTCCGAAATAGGAATCACAAAAAGATAACAAAACATGCAAACACATTAGGATTATTATTTACATCCTGAAATATCATATCTGCCAAAGTTTTTCGTTGACCGAACTTCAGAAAATGACGTACAAGTGGCATACTCAAAATCATCGATTAAGCATTTCGCCCCTTCAAGTGATGACACGCGACCAAAATACGAGAAGCCCTTATCGGTCAGCCTTCGTATCAGTGCGCTAAAAATAGTTTCTTTGTTTTCTACCTATATTTAAACAAGATCGGTATTTACAGAAACTATTTATACACAATGTCAAGAGCATGCGCAGTACAAAACCATGCGCGGCCTTTTGTCGTCATCCCGTTCCCCCGTTTTTAGGACTTGTGGGAATATCAACGTTTTATGAATATCCATGAAACTAAATCTGATATGATTTGTATATAAGAGCACTGGGAAATGGTGCATTGTCAAAGCGAATATCTGATACCAATTAAGCCGTCTAAGGCAATGAGCAGCCGGGATATAAGTGATTTTGTTGGTTTATCTCTTCATTTTTCTCTTATTTTCTCTTATTTATGAAGTTTAATTCTAATATTAGTGACCTTTATCAGATGAGAAGGTTTATATATCAGGTTACAGTGTTATAATTTATTGTCATAGCAATCATTTGATACAAGATTCAGTACAGTAGTGCTATAAGTAACCTAGACACAAGCCATTTTGTAAGGTATACCCTCTTTTTTCCGTGATTCTTCTCCAGTCTGTAAAAAATGCATTAATATTCATTAAACTTAAATAAGTTTATTCATTTATCAGACAAGAAGACAAATTACATTGCCCAAAGCATCAAACTGCTACAAATTTTATCATTCTAGGTCTATTGACATGCCAGACACTAGTAATTATGTAAGTATAAATGTTATTTTTCCGTGATTTTCCAAACTTTTCATATTTTTTTTATACTTTATGTGCCTGCTGGGATGGGCGTAAAATTGACGTTTTGACGTCCTGTAGACGTCGGATGAGATGATTGGTTTGACGTATGTCCCTGGACGTCAGACTGACGTTGTAAAGCAGACGTCAATCTGGCATCACCATTAAGACGTCAAAAAACTTTCAAATTCAATGTCAATCCAACGTTAGTCCAACGTTAGAGTCTGACGTCAGTCCAACGTCTATGGGACGTCAAATGCCTGCTGGGAAGTCTTTGTAACATATTTACAATATGCACATTTAACCATGTCAACCAAGGAGACATTGCTCAACTCCAGCATAAAAAATGTACATAAAAACCTACTTTATAAAAAACTTAATTAATGCTTACATTACTTTAACCTATGAATGCAATTTAGATCTTTAATATAAAAGGCCCTTAAGATAATTAATGCTTACTACAAGAAACACCTCAACCAACTGAAAAGGAAAAAATGTGTGTCAATTTGTTTTTAAGACGTTTGTGTGGAGGGGTGACAAAAGCTTTTTGAAAGTCCAAAATAAAAGTGTCAACCTGACCCTTTTTTGTCCAAGATTTTTGTCCAGTCATTTATTACTGTAGTCAGCTGTGTTTCACAACTATGCCCTTTCCTGAATGCATGCTGTTTGTCCGACAAAAGATTATGTAGAGTATTAACCTTGGCTCAACCGGTAGTCACCGGGACGCCACCATGGACAACCAGTGTAACGTCTGTCTTACCGATGTTACCCCGAAAAGTTAATCATAGAAAAAACAGGGACACGCCAGTCTGCACCGTAATGACTCCTTTCTAAGAAAAAGAATATCCTCGGCTAGACCGGGTCTATCTTGTAAAGGACGATGCTAAACCGGGTCGATACGGTAACTGTGAGAACACGATCATTTTTTGAACACACACACACACACACACACACGCACGCACGCACGCACGCACGCACACACGCACGCACGCACGCACGCACGCAAAAACAACACAACACAAGAGGACCAATGGTCCTGTAACACTCACCTGAAATCTGCTACATATGCCAATATACATGTTTGAATATTATGGTATTAAGCCCCAGTGAGTGCAGGGGCAGATGAAGCCCTTGGACCATTTTTTAAAGAATAATTAATATTCTGTCCATTTGCCAATTGCTATTTTATTTATTCCCTTCAAATGCCATGTTAACAGTTTCCCCATTCAAATGCATCGGTAACCTATGTTGACCTTGTCGTAAAATAGGTCAATGTCACCACAGGGCCATGATTTATATACATATTGTAGTACTTGAGCTATCAATGCGTCATGCCAAGTTTCGTTGAAATCGGTCGACCGGTTCCGGGGAAGATTTTTGAAGGGTTTTTACCATATATGGGCATGGCGGCCATTTTGGTCACGTGACCTGGATTATTTATATACACATTGGCTATCGCATCCTATTGATGCGTCACATAAAATTTGGCTTTGATTGGCCAAGTGGTTTCAGAGAAGAAGATGTTTGAATATTATACACTTTCATTTTCCATCATATCTCAAAAATTGAACCATAAAATTTATTGAAATTTTCCGCAAACATACATCAATTATGCTTGCGTGTTGTCTGTATTTTCCATCGAAATTGATTTTCCACAACTTATAAAATATTAAATTTATCTAACAAGACTCAAAAATGAAAAGCCGCAAAAAAGCCACGCTATTGGCAAATTTAATGGTATCAAAGCGGTGTCTCAAAAACGTATCATATCAAGCTCGTATCCCGTATCCCTAACCCCAAGAGCTTGCAAATAAATTTTCAAGCAATAAAAAAATCATATATGATGTGTTTAGTCCAAGAAGTAGCGTTATTCAGTCCAACCGGATTTTTGTGACTTTTTGTTTTTCAGGCATATGTTATAAACATCTAATTCATTGCATTACAGTCCATCGATTGTTTTGAAAATTACAGAAAGTAAACATGAATAGATGACCTAAATTTATTGAAAATGTCCATAAGAAAGGTTAATTGATTATTGAGTTATGTCCAAAATGCTAAGTGTTGCGTTAGAAGTGCCCCTCAGTGTAGTATACATATATACTGCCCCGGCATGGGGGCATATAAGCTCCTGGGGACCAATCTTTTTCAGAATCATTAATATTCTGTCCTGCTGTGCATTTCCTGAAAGACTTTCACTTAAAATGACGTTTTAAAAGTTTCATTGGCGACCTATGTTGACCTTGCCGTAAAATAGGTCAAGGTCATCACTGGGTCATGATTAATATATACAATGTAGTACTTGAGTAATCCATACTTTATGCCAAGTTTTGTTGAAATCGGTCCACCGGTTCTGGACCTTACCATAAAATAGGTCAAGGTCAACACAACGTCATGATTTATACAAACTATGATGGGCCAGAGTCCCCAATGCTACATACCAAGTTTCATTGAAACCGGTCCACCGGTTCCAGAGAAGAAGATTTTTGAAGGTTTTTTACCATTTAGGGCATGGCGGCTTTCTTGGTCATGTGGCCTGGATTATTATGTACACATAACCCCATCATATAGATGTTTCACATAAAATTTGGCTTGGATCGGCCAAGTGGTTTTAGGAGAAGATGTTTGAATATAATGGAGATTTTCATATATATTGCTCTGGGGTGGGGGCATATGAACACCTGGGGTCCTTTTTTCAGAATCATAAATATTGAGTCCTACTGCCCATTTCCTGCAATGACATTTTAAAGACGATATTCCGCGTACTATTTCGATTAAAAATCAAAATAAATCACATTTATATATCGATCCATGTCCAAAAAACAAAATTTTATATGCGATTATACAAATTAATGACTTTTTTAAATATTGCAGTACGGAACCAAATTATCGGTTGTTTCCGGGTTTTTCCGCTGTCTTACCTGTGTGGGCGTGGCTTAGTATCTGTGACGTCATCTCGTACAAGTCCGATAAAGTCAGACCATTGGATAACGTAATAACAAGGCCATTCGTGTCATGATTATGTTCATTTGACCATACATTATGTAGTTTTGTTTTATTACGAAATGATTTTATATGCTGTTTTAAAAATCTAGACAAAAAATAACACACTTTCTACATTCACGCACATGAGGCCTTTAGCACTTTACCAAAGTTTGAATCCAATGGCAGTTATTTCAGATCCGAGTATCAAAGTAATAAGGAATACATGCCGTTTTTACCCGTTCTTGTAAAATTAAAATCTCGGGAAAATAATTATTTAATTTTCATTGTTTCACATGTGACATGAAGGATAAAACATCCGTTTTTTTATCATATTTTTTATTACTTGCGAGATCACAAACTTGTTTTGATACCATTGTCCGTGTTATGCTGATTATGTTGCGTAAGAATACACGAAATAATTCTTATTGGCGGCATGCGCGTGTGCGAGAGAGATCAACGTCTGAACGAAAGTATTTTAAGCGTGAGCGCCGTTACTCGCAAATTAGAGATTATCTCATAACATGCATTTGCCAATGTGACGACTAAGTTTTGCAAATCGAAAATAAACTCTCTCACTCATTCTCTCTCTCTCTCTGTAGTGTACAAATTACTTTCATCATTTAAGGACACATTTGCAAATATTAATGTTAATCAACAAATACAAATCATGTGCAGTCACGCGGTTAACAAATAAAACAAGCCCCGAGGGACTTGATTTAATCCGTACTTTATTTTGGGGGTTACGCACAATAATAAAGGTTAAAACAATCATCATTATATACAGAAGTTCAGTTAACAATTACACGTATCGACAACAATGTTTTGATCAAGAAGCAAAACCGCATATATGAGCGTTCATCATGTTTTCATAAGAAAACATTACGATATACTTGTTCATGTAAGTCATATACCGTGTTTTCCGAACCACATCTCTCTCTCTCTCTCTCTCTCTCTCTCTCTCTCTCTCTCTCTCTCTGTTAATATTTTAATGCAGCCGCGTAAAGTCCCGGTCCTACTGCGCTTAAGATTGCTCTACGATTGTCTTAATATTAATTTGGGAATCATTTCTCTGACACCGATGTGCAAATTAAGAAGGCAGAATCACGTTGGAAAAGAAACTACATATTTTGCATACGCAGTCTTATCAATAAACTTATGATTAGACGTACGATTCCTTACAATTCAGTGGGACCGGTACTTAACAGCTAGCCGGTCATCATCTCTACCTTTTTTAAAATATACATAAAGGTCAGGAAGGGCGGGATGAATTAATTAGGGGTGTCTGCGCTTGAACGTCTCATGCGCATATGCGTCGTGACTGTATGGGGTTACTACCATTTTAAATACAACTTATACATTCGTCACATAAAATCATAGGAATTCCATCTTGGTTTATGCAATTCTTCTCATGACGTCGCTTACTTAAAAATCATATCATAATAAATGCGTGTACATTTTATTAAATGTAGAAAGAAAGATAAAAAAATAGTAGTCTATTCTTAATTCAAGCATTAGGATATCTAGAACAAAAGTCAATGTCGGTAGACTCGTTTACTCAATGAGATTGGAATGTCTTTGAGTATCTGCCACGTGCCGCCGAGTGATATATGCCGCAATCTAGCGGCGCGTGTCGGCGTGTGTCACATAAAAAACATCATAGATCACCGACATACACACCGCGTAAGGTAAGGTAATAAAAGTGTCGGGTATTCAAATTTGTTGTTTTAGCGGCCGTAACAAAAGAAAGATTATGAACTACACGAAGTTGTCAGTGATAAAAACTGGTTCAAATGCGGGACTTTATGGGAGCTATTTTTCACATGCAAGTAATGTGTACCATAATTTATTTTCCTTTATGTTTTGCTTAAAAAATGTTTCCGATAATGTTGATAATTATCAAAGAACAAGAAAAAGTAAAACGTCGGCGTTGCATGGTGTAAAATTTGTGATAAATGTTTTGTGTAAGCATTCGGCATTTACTTTGTGTGTCTTTCATTTAAATGGCTAATATTTTGTACGACTAAACGTCACTTCCGGTTTGGTCTCGCTAGAGTTTTTCCCCTTTGATTTTTCGGCCCTTTTCCGACACCGCGTAAAGCGCATTTTTGTTTTCGATAAAAAGGTGTTCAAAATGTAAAACTTTAGAAAATTTGACTTTCTAGCCTAATAAGAAACATGTTGTTGATATATTAACGACAAGAGAATCGTCAAATGCGACCATTCGGTATGGGTCTTTTAAATGTTTTCCCATTTTAAAAGTTTCCCCCATTCAAATGCCTTGGCGACCTATGTTGACCTTGCCGTAAAATAGGTCAAGGTCATCACAGGGTAATTATTAATATACACATTGAGGACCTTGTGTCCCTTATGCTGCATGACAAGCTTCAAGATCCTAGGCAGTTAGGTTCTGGAGAAGAAGATTTTTAAAGGTTATCACCATACATGGGCGTGGCGACCATCTTGGTCATGTGACCTGGATAATTTATATATACTTTCGTTTCCCCTTCCTATAGATGCTTCCTATAAAATTTGGCTTTGATTGGCCAAGTAGTTTCAGAGGAGAAGATCTTTGAAATTGTGGACGGACGACGGACGGACGCCGGAGCATGGCCATTCTATCAGCTCACCTTATGAACCTTCGGCTCAGGTGAGCTAAAAACAAAAAAATCCAAATCAAGGTAAGTTCACCGGGACAAACAGGCTTGAATCGTGGCCAGAACCGGAACGGTGAAAAAGGCTTAATTGGATATTAAGAATACATGAAGTACATGTATTATTTTATAGTTATCATTCTCTGGAAGGCTTGTCAAGGGACTACCGACGATCTTGAAATGACCTAAACTGTTTGTTGTTGTCGTAAAGAAAACTTACACACGAAAAGAGAAACAAACAAATAATAAAAATAAAACACAACCTAAAACAAACATTTAACCAACCAAATAAATATTTCATCTATATAAGTAAGTAAGCAGGGATCTTACTTATACGGAATTTATCTTGAGAACATCACTGATGTTTTTGTCAGTGTATGCTGTAAATACAGCTCCATTTGTATCTCAGGTTAGGCAAGAAATGTCTAATAGGGCGAAATAAGATCAAGGATTTGCATCATATTTTCTTCAAAAGCATACATAAGACCCTGACTAAGATGTATGTACATATCATAAAAGCGAATAATTTATTGATATCATGGTTAAGACTTAGTGTGGTAAAGTGTCACTTCCTCAGTATAAATTACACTATCATTTGACGAGATTAATAAACAACAAGTAGCCCAAGGGCAACGATCGCTCAACTGAGAGTCAACAATTACAGTCACTGGACAACATAATTGGGGTTTATACCTTATATGGGTATGGTGCCATCTTGGTCATGTGGCCTTGAAACCCTACTTACATCAGCAGAATAGCTCTTGTCTGGATTGTGCATGCTCTTGTCTGCCATTTTGGTTCACTTGAAAAAAAAAAAATATCTAACAAGGTCAGGGTTCTATAATGACCCCCGGGGTGAGGCCATATTTGACCCCAGGGGCATGATTGGCAGGATTTATGTAGAGCTCCACATGACATTGTTGTATATAAAATATACAAGCTTTGTGTCATGCTGTTGCAGAAAAGATTTTTTTCATGTATTTCCATTTAAAGTCTATGGTAGAGAATGACAAGCCTTGGGCATGGCCTTTATGGACCCCAGGGCCACTGTTGGCAGGAGAGTATACATTAATTCACACAAAATATGAAAGCTCTGGGCCATATGGTTTCGGAGAAGAAGATTTTTTTATGTTTTTCCAATTGTACTTCTAAGGGAGCTATTGACCCCCCGGGTTGGGACCATTTCTGACCCCAGGGGCATGCTTGGCAGGATTTATGTAAAGCTCCACATTACAATGCTGTACACCAAATATAGAAGCCTTGGCTGTTGTGGTTTCCATTGTAAACCTATGGCAGAAAATGAAGCCCCCCGGGCGGGGCCTGTTTTGACCCCAGGGGCACGGTTGGCAGGATTTTTAAAGAGGACCAATACACATTGCTACACACAAAATACGAAAACTCTGGGCCTTGTGGTTTCGGAGAAGAAGATTTTTCATGTTCTTCCCATGACGCCCCCGGGGCGGGGCCCGTATGGACCCCTGGGGCACAGTTGGCAGGATTTATAAAGAGGACCACTATACATTGCTACACACAAAATATGAAAGCTCTGGGCCTTGTGGTTTCGGAGAAGAAGATTTTTTTTTTATGTGTTTTCCCATGACGCCCCCGGGGCGGGGCCCGTATTGACCCCGGGGGCACGGTTGGCAGGATTTATATAGAGGACCACTATACATTGCTTCACATAAAATATGAAAGCTCTGGGCCTTATGGTTTCGGAGAAGAAGATTTTTAGTTAGCTCACCTGAGCCGAAGGCTCACAGGTGAGCTTATAGTATACCCATGCTCCGGCGTCCGCCCGTCGTCCGTCGTCCACAAATTCAAAGATCTTCTTCTCTGAAACCGCTTGGCCAATCAAAGCCAAACTTCATGTGGTCCAGGAGCATCCTTAGGAAGTGGGAACGAAAGTTTATATAAATGGTCCAGGTAACATGACCAAGATGGTCGCCGTGGCTAGCAAAAATCTTTAAAAATCTTCTTCTCCAGAACCAATAGGCCGATTTTCACGAAACTTGGTATGTAGCATTGGGGACGTGGGCCTATTATAGGTTAAATAAATCATGACCCTAGGATGACCTTGACCTATTTTATGGCAAGGTCAACTTAGGTCGCCAATGCATTTGAATGGGAAAAATAATGCTATTTAATGGGTAAAACTTACTGAGAATAGGCAAATGGACAGAATTTTAATGTTAATGGAAAATTTTAGCCCCAGGGGGTTGTCTGCCCCTGCCCCGGGGCTTTTACATGTATATGACCAAAATATTCAAACATCTTCTTCTCTGAAACCGCTGAGCCAATCAAAGCCAAACTTCATGTGAAGCATCCTTGGGAACGGGGAATGAAAGTTTATATAAATGGTCAAGGTCACATGACCAAAATGGCCGCCATGGCTATAAATAGCAAAAACGTTTAAAATCTTCTTTTTCAAAATCCAAAGGCCTATGATTTTGAAACTTGGTGTGAAGCATCTGGAAATGGAGCTCTACAAAGTTTATATAAATCATGACCCTGGGATGACCTTGACCTATTTTACGGCAAGGTCAACTTAGGTCTCCCATGCATTGGAATGGGAAAAAATAGGAAAATGTAAGTAAATGGCAGACAACTTGCTAGAAATGAGCAAATGGGCAGAAGATTTATGTTTAAGAAAATATTTTGGGCCCAGGGGGTTGTCTGCCCCTGCCCCGGGGCTATATACATGTATATGACCATAATATTTAAACCTTCTTCTCTGAAACCACTAGGCCAATCAAAGCCAAACTTTTTGTGGAGATAAAAATTAAACTGAGATCCTTTAAGAGCAGTGAACATATTAATAAGAAAGGGGATGGGCCACCATGGTTTCGGCTACTTAAGCCTCTTCAGTGACCCTATAGATTTGGCAACATGGAGCCAAAGATTATGACTGTAATTTACATCTTTCAAAGGGGTAGTCGATACAAAGACTAGTAAAATCCAAATGGGGTCAAATATTTAAACGTTGGTTAGAAAATGACTCTAAACCGATAATAATTTTCTGATTCCTCAGAATACCCTCGCTGATCTCAAAGGATCAAAAGAAAAATATAATCTGCACTATGGATGATGTACGGGGAGACTGTTTAGGGCCGCCACACGGCACAACACCAGCTGCAGTAATAGGAAATAAAAAATTAAACTGAGATCCTTTAAGCGCAGTGAACATATTATTGAGAAAGGGGATGGGCCATCCCATGGTTTCGGCTACTTAAGCCTCTTCAGTGACCCTATAGATTTGGCAACATGGAGCCAAAGATTATGACTGTAATTTACATCTTTCAAAAGGGTAGTCGATACAAAGACTAGTAAAAGCCAAATGGGGTCAAATATTTAAACGTTGGTTAGAAAATGACTCTAGCCAACTCTGCTTACGAAATGTTTTCATGGTATAAGTACCTGATTGTTAGTTTGGTTTTTTCCCACCTTGGTTTTTGGAGTGGGAGTCTTTTTCTGATTGCGCCTTTTCCTGATCTTTGCCTACTTGTACTTTTTTCTAAACCGATAATAATTTTCTGATTTCTCAGAATACCCTCGCATCCTTAGATAGAGGGATTGAAAGTTTATATAAATGGTCAATGTCACATGACCAAGATGGTCGCCATGGCTATAAATAGCGAAAACGTTTAAAAATCTTCTTCTTCAGAACCAGAAAGCCTATGATTTTGGAACTTGGTATGAAGCATCTGGGAATAAAGCTCTACAAAATTTGTATAAATCATGACCCTGGGATGACCTTGACATATTTTACGGCAAGGTCAACTTAGGTCGCCATAACCATAATATTCAAACAGCTTTTTCTCAGAAACTGCTTAGCCAATCAAAGCCAATCTTTATGTGGAGCATCCTTAGGAAGAGGAAATGAAAGTTTATATAAATAGTCAAGGTCACATAACCAAGATGGCCGCCATTGCTATAAATAGCAAAATTTTTAAGAACCAGAAGGCCTATGATTTTGAAACTTGGCATGAAGCATTAAGGAACGAAGGTCTACAAAATTTGTATAAATCATCAGGTGAGCGTTTATAGGACCATTGGTCCTCTGGTTTTTGTTTTTCCCATTGTATGTCTATTGGAGCTAATGACTTCCCGTGGCGGGGCAATTTTTGACCCCAGGGACATGATTGGCAGGATTTATAAAGAGGACCACTACACATTGCAACATACAAAATATGAAAGCTCTGGGCTTTGTGGTTTCGGAGAAGAAGATTTTTTTATGTTTTCCTATGACGCCCCCGGGGCGGGGCCCATATGGACCCCAGGGGCACGGTTTGCAGGGTTTATAAAGAGGACCATTATACATTGCTACACACAAAATATGAAAGCTCTGGGCCTTGTGGTTTCGGAGAAGAAGATTTTTTTTTATTTTTTTTTCCCATTGTAAGTCTATGGGAGCTATCTGTTGACATGGAAACCAGAATTCTGACCCGACCTGGCCCAAAACCTAACACAACCTTTCCCCCTCCGCAATGATGCTTTAGATAAAATTTGATTACGATTGGCCTTGTTGTCTTGGGGATATTCAAGTTTGAAATTGTGGACGCACGCACGGACGCACGCACGCCGGCTCGACTACTATACTATAAGCTCACCTGGTGAGCCTTCGGCTCAGGTGAGCTACAACAGGTTTCAAGTTTTAGCTTAGTTAAGGCTTAACGTCACACCGAGCAGTTGGTCAATCATTTCGGGACAGATCAACGCTTCCTTGGCGTCAACTAGTACTATGTGGAGTTTTTTTAATTGTCCTGTTTATTTTGGTAGAACTTCAATTTTCATAGAGAAGAATATTCATAAGAACCCGGTATCATTGCGTGTGTACCACTAATTCTGCACCAGCATCTGATGGTATGTGTGTATTAATACAGTAGAGCTCAAGATCTGCCGTACAACAACCTTCATAATAAATCATGAATAAGTAGGGAGGAGTAGCCCTGAAATGACAGATTCTTCAAAATATGAATATATAATTACTAGTATATATCTGAATCAATGTTTATTATTGCAGATACGTAATAAAGCCTTTGTGTTCGTTTATATATTTTATTTTGTCTCCTTGTGTGTGTTAATAGTCGGTCCCATCCCCTTTCTCATTAATGTGTTCACTGCTCTTAAAGGATCTCAGTTTTAATTTTTATTTGCTGTTTCTGCAGCTGGTGTTGTGCCGTGTGGCGGTCCTAAAAAGTCTCCACGTACATCATCCATAGTGCAGGTTGTATACATTTTCTTTTTGGTCCTTTGAAATCAGCGAGGATATTCTGAGAAATCAGAAATTTATTATCGATTAAGATTCATTTTCTAACCTATGTTATCATATTCGGTCTCATTTAGATAAATTAAGTCTTTGTATTGACTACCCTGTTGAAAGTTGTAAAATTTCAGTTATTCTCTTTGGCTCCATGTTGCCAAATCTAAAGGGTCACTGACGAGACTTTAAGAGTCGAAACCGCGGTATGGCCCATCACCTTTCTCATTAATGTGTTCACTGCCCTTAATGGATCTCATTTTTAATTTTTATTTGTTGTTTAGCGATCTGGTCAACAATATTTCAGTCACGTCAGGACGGAGCCATCAGTCAGTATTATGGGAAGTTAATGTGCCTTGCTACATGATACACATTCCAGCGTAATGACGGATATAACTCTCGACCTCTCGACACCCTAATGCTTGAACATCGGGTTCACCTTCATTTTCTTTCTGCATTGAAGCAACGAAATTGATTTTGGCAAACAACAGAAAGCAACTGTCCTTTTGCCAGTACAAAAGTAGTGAAATTCCTATCAGGAAAACTTGTCCGTGAAATAAATACCCCATTATACCCCACTTTTATATAGCAAAACTGGGGTTTGCAGGGGTATACCTATTTTTCTTATTTTTGCTCCAAAACATAGATTGTGGGTACTCGATAGAACAGCCTCAGCGAGGCGGTTCTAACATATACCCACAATCTATGTTTTGAGCAAAAAAAAAAAAAAAAAAAAAAAAAAAAAAAAAAAAAAAGAAAAATGATGAAAATTTTTGATTTTTGAACTGAAAAAGTTATTTGTATATTGCATGGGCAAGTTTACGTAATGCTATAGCACAGTAATGGCAGCAGCAAATCTAAAAAAGGTACAAGTTGTCAAAGATCAGGAAAAGGCGCAATCAGAAAAAGATTCCCACTCCAAAAACCGAGATGGGAAAAAACTAAATTAACAATCAGGTACTTATACCATGAAAACATATCTTAAGCCGAATGGGCAGCTATTTTCTCAATAGGTGGAACTCAGTTACCTAAACTTAACTAAAATATGAAAACATACATAAGGCGCCAACAGCACAAAAAAGTTAAACACCAAGACAAAAATTTAAAAACGAAAAAACCAACACAGAGTTCGAATAAAAGTTCGAATAAAACGTTAGAATAAAGTTCGAATTCGAATTCGAATAAAGAGTTCGAAAAAAAAATCAAATATAGTTTAACATATAAATGCATGCATATTGTCTTTCTTTCCGGTTGTTCTGGACATTTTGGCAAATATCGGGACCGCTCCGTTTCCTCAAGTTCAGACTATACCTCAAATAGATCTCTCTGATATGAGGGAATATGGCTGTAAGCAAAAGTATTTCACATAAACTACCCAGATCCGTTTGATGAGTGCTTAGAACGCTACATGTCGGCGACAACGAGGAACGCTCGCGAAATACAGGCGGATAAAGTTGGTAACAGCAGTATTTTTCTTTTTTTTTTTACAGATTAAGAATCTGCCAATTAAAAAATATTCAAGATGTGTCGTGCCAAGAGAATAATCAATTTTTGAGCCAAGTTATGCACAATAGTACTATATGGACCACTTTGGCGCCAATCAAAGATGGCGGCCCAAGATGGCGTCGTCCAAGATTGTGGCCCAATATGGCATCGTCCAAGACGGCGGCCCAAGATGACGGTCCAGGCTTCAAAATAGTAGGCAATGGTCAGGAAAAGGTGTATTCAGAAAAAAAGTTAACAATCCAAAAACCGAGGTGGGAAAAAACTAAATTACCAATCAGGTACTTAAACCATGAAGACATATCGTAAGCCGAATGAGCAGCTATTTTCCCAATAGGTGGCCACTCTGTTACCTAAACTTACCTAAAGCAGCTATCTTCCCAGTATCAGGGGCTTTAATAGGCACAGCTCTTGGGGGCCCTGTGGGGCTAGCAGTAGGGGTCAAAGTTGGGGCTCTGGCAGAAAACATAAATTTGTTGATTTTAACAGTATAAGATGATTAATGTTAAAACAAATTATTTCAGGCATCAAAGTACAAGGCCTCCATTTTACCAGTAGCAGGGTCTTTAATTAGCACTGTGCTGGGCGGCCCTGTGGGGCTAGCAGTAGGGGTCAAAGTTGGGGTTCTGGCAGAAATGTTCATTTTAACAGTCTAAGACGATTAATGCTAAAACAAATTATTTCAGGCATCAAAGTACAAAGCAGCAATTTTCCCAGTAGCGGGGGCTTTAATAGGCACAGCTCTTGGGGGCCCTGTGGGGCTAGCAGTAGGGATCAGAGTTGGGTCTCTGGCAGAAAACATAAATTTGTTGATTTAAACATTATGAGATGATTAATGTTAAAAAAAGTATTTCAGGCATCAAAGTACAAAGCAGCAATCTTCCCAGTAGCAGGGGCTTTAATAGGCACAGCTCTTGGGGGCCCTGTGGGGCTAGCAGTAGGGATCAGAGTTGGGTCTCTGGCAGAAAACATAAAATTGTTGATTTTAACATTATGAGATGATTTATGTTAAAAAATGTATTTCAGGCATCAAAGTACAAAGCAGCAATCTTCCCAGTGGCAGGGACTTTAATAGGCACAGCTCTGGGTGGCCCAGTAGGGCTAGCAGTAGGGGTCAAAGTTGGGGCTATGGCAGAAAACATAAATTTGTTGATTTTAACAGTGAGATGATTAGTGTTAAAAAATATTTCAGGCATCAAAATACAAAGCAGCAATATTCCCAGTAGCAGGGGCTTTAATAGGCACAGCTCTGGGCGGCCCTGTGGGTTTAGCAGTATGAGTCAAAGTTGGGGCTCTGGCCGCAGCTGCAGGTGGAACAGCAGGTAAGAAAATAATCTTACTTAATATTAAACACATTTATCAGTTTTTCAGTCATCACAAAGGTCTTCGATGTTTCCAACCATGTCCGACACAAATGGGCCTGTATAGTCACAGAAGCAGGCTAGAGGCCCAAAATTTGGTTATAAGTAGAAGAGGAATTGTACTATCCCATTAGCAAAAACTAAGGCGCTGATCATCTGTACAGTTACTGCACAGCTTATCTGTGCCTTTGTTTTCGCATAGGCAAAAATCTGGTCTTCTCATGATGCAGCTCAAATATTTTGATACATTACAAAAATTTGCCCATGCAATATACAGATTTTTTTCAACTGTAAAAATTGAAATTTTCATTGAAATAAAATATTTTATTATTTTTGCTCAAAACATTGATTGTGGGACAAGTTAGATTGTGGGAACGTCATCGCCGAGGCGGTTCTAATGAGTACCCACAATCTATGTTTTGGATGGAAAATAAAGAGTTTACACCTGTATACCCTAGTTTTATTTTATAAAAGTGGGGTATTAGGGTGTATGAATCACACAGACATACTTTGGTGATGGGATCCTACACTTTGACTGAGGCTGTTAGAAATAGATGGGCTGCTTGTGCCTGACAAAGCCAGACAAAGCTTATATCTGTGTGACCCAACACCTTTTTAGCTCGCCTGCACGAAGTGCATAGAGCTATTGTACGTAGTCACCTCGGTCATCCCCGTTTACGTTTACGTGTACGTTTACGTGTACGTCCGCGTCACACTTTCGGTTAAAGTTTTTTTATAAGTCTATATCTCTTGACCATGTTGATGGATCGAGTTGATACTTTGCATGTTGCTAGATATTGGTCTGAAGTTTTACGCAGTACCATCATGACTCACCCTGGGTGACCTTGAGGTCAAGGTCAAGGACTTAGAAATTTTGTGTTTAAGTTTTTGGTTAAAGTTTTTGTAAGTCTATATCGATCTCTTGACCATATCGATGGATTGAGTTGATACTTTGCATGTTTCTAGATATTGGTCTGAAGTTTTACGCAGTTCCATCATGACCCACCCTGGGTGACCTTGAGGTCAAGGTCACGGACTTAGAAATTTTGTGTTTAATTTTTTGGTTAAAGTTTTTGTAAGTCTATATCTCTTGACCATATTGATGGATTGAGTTGATACTTTGCATGTTGCTAGATATAAGTCTGAAGTTTTATGCAATACCATCATGACCTACTCTTGGTGACATTGAGGTCAAGGTCACAGACTTAGAAATTTTGTGTTTAAGTTTTGATTTAAGTTTTTGTAAGTCTATATCTCTTCACCATGTTGATTGATCGAGTTGATACTTTGCATGTTGGTAGATATTGGTCTGAAGTTTTATGCAGTAACATCATGACCTACCCTGGGTGACCTTGAGGTCAGGGTCACAGACTTAGAAATTTTGTGTTAAATTTTTTGTTTAAAGTCTAAATCTCTTGAGCATGTTGATGGATAAAGTTGATACTTGCATGTTGATAGATATTGGTCTCAGGTTTTATGCTGTACATCACAACTCACCTGGATGACCTTGAGGTCAGGGTCACGGACTTGGAAGTTTTGTGTTTAAGTTTTGGTTAATGTTTTTATTTATAAGTCTATATCTCTTGAACATGTAGATTTATCAAGTTGATACTTTGCATTGGTCTGAAGTTTAATGTTGTACCATCATGACCCACCTGAGTGACCTTGAGGTCAAGGTCATGGGTCATAGATTTTAACAGATGTAGTGACAAAGCACAAGTCAGGCGAGCTACGCTGTCCTGCGACAGCTCTTATTGAGATTACTGGTTAACTGCTTAGAAGGTCTAAGCCTACCCAGTAAAAGTTGTTAAGCCAAACCATTTATACATATAAGCTTGGTTGGTTATACATTTAGCACATTTAGGATGACATGATTTTCCTATGTTGGGTGTAAGATAAAATAGAGGCAACGTCCCGATATGACCATAGTTGTTGACTAATTTGTTTGTAACATGAGATTTATCAATACATGTATTTAGAAAAATACATATAGCAGCCAGTTCTTTACATATGAGCCAGTTCATGAGAAAACCAACAATGTGGTTTCCGAACAGGTCCAACACAAACCGAGCTGTACAAGCATAGACTGGAAAGTTTGGATATAGGAAGTGGATGAATTATACAATCCATGTAGCTAAAACAAATGCGCTGATCTACAATGCAAAATGTTGGTATACTCATGATGCAGCTCATATGTATATTTGCATTGAACAGTAGTTTTTTTTAGAATTTTTTTGATCAACATTCTTGTTCCATCTTTTCAGGGCTTGTCGGAGGCAACATTTTGAGAAAGAAATAACAGAAAGTGGTTGAGATGGCCAACTTAACAAATCAAGACAAAGATAATGGCGAAAAAACATGACACAACTAGAAGCTTTTAACAAGAGACTATTTAATTTCATGACATACCACAAGAGTGATTAACACTGCTTTTTAAGAAGTTGGAAAATAGATAAATGGTGATAAGTGTATTTCTCGTTACTGAATAATAAAGTTTATCACTTAACTGTAGCATAAAAAGGGGTTGTTAGTGGAGATGGTGAACTTATCAAATCAAGACAGAGAAAATGCTGATAAAACATGACATTATCATAAGCTTTTAACAGAGACTATTTAATTTAATAACACCACAATAGTCTTAACCACAGACAGTACAAGATTGCTTCTCCATGAAATGAGTGACTGAAGCTTATTTATGCTGCTCTCCCATATACTAAATATCTCTTGCCAATGCTAAAATTTGAAATTCGCTCATACTGCTCTCACATATACCGAATTTCCCTTGCGAATGCCTTTCCGAATGCAATTTGGAGCAAATTCGCATTAATCGCTAGAAATTCGGAAGCATTCGGTTGCATTTGTAAGCATTCGGAAGCATTCGGTGAAAATTTCGAGTTGTTGCGAAAATTAGGAACATGCTCCTAAAATTCGCAAGGAAATCATATTCTTAACATATTCGTAAAGAATTCGTAAACAATTCGGATTGATTGTAAGACATTTGTAACACTCGCAAGCCATTTGCAAGGATTCTGTAGCATTAAATTCTATTGAGTTTTGATGTTCGTAAAGAATCGCTAGTGAATCGCTAAATTTTCACATTCAAGACTCAGTTTTTAGCATAGTTTATTTATTCTGGCCCTATCCTTCAAGTAAAGACCATTATTTATGGTGTTTGGCTTTAAGCAATCCATCAATGTATGACAGACTAATTAAAGTCCCGTGAAATTTTCATTTGCCCAGTAAAATAATCTTTTTATTGTGTAAATCGCAATTTGAGAGAAACAACAAAGTGGTGTGTGTTTCAAGAGTAGACTTGGACCAATAATGACAAGTATTTTCCATGCCCCATGGCATTGTGGGTGAATTCGTTTTAAATTGATATTATTGGCTACAATGTTTGCGAATGAGTAAAAAATCAAAAGAATTCGGCAAGCATTCGCTACACATTCGCTTCATGTGTAAGGTGTTTGTAAGACGTTGGTATTAATTGTAACGGCATTTGTAAGCGTTCGGAACATTCGTAAGGCATTTTCAAGAATTCGGTAGTGAGCATGGCAATCAATAGCAACATTCTTAAGACATTTGTAAGGATCCGCAAGCATTCTTAACGCTTTCGAAAAGACATCGTTTTGTGCAAGCCCCGCCCCGTCCATTCGCATCATATTCGGTAATTTCAGTGCGAATTTCAAATTTGAGGATTCGCAAGGGATATTCGGTATATGTGAGAGCAGCATCAGGAATTTTACAGAATATGATGCGAATGGATGGGGCGGGTCTTTTTGAAAACGACGAGAAAAAGAATGATGTGAATTGATTGTCATCCACACTTTCAAATTCTTGAAAATGCCTTACGAACGTTACAAATGCTTACAAACGTTATTACAAATAATGCGAACGTCTTGCAAACACCTTAAAAATGAAGCGACTGTGTAGCGAATGCTTGCCTATTTGTGTTCATTTGTCACTAATTCGCAAGCAATATAGCAAACAATATCAATGTAAATCAAAATCATCCACAGTGCCAAGGGGCATGGAAAAATTATTTTACTACTGGTCCAAGTCCTCTCTTGAAACACACACCACTTTGTTGTTTCTCTCATATTGTGATTTACATAATAAAAAGACAATTTTTCAGAGCAAACCAAACTTTCACCGGGCTTTAATTTGTCTGTCATACATTAATGGATAGCTTAAAGCTTTACAGCATAAATTTTATGTCTTTTACTTGAATGATATTGCTAGGATAAAAACTGAGTCTTGAATGTGAAAATATTGAGATTCCCTAGTGATTCTTTATGGACATCGAAACTCAATAGAATTTAATGTTATGGAATCCTTACAAATGCCTTTGCGATTGTTACAAATGTTTTGCAATCAATCAGAATTGTTACCGATTACTTTACGAATACGTTAAGAATTGTTTTCCTTGCGAATTTTAGGAGCAGCTCCTAATTTAAATGCTGTGCGCTCGTGATTTGCTCTGCTTTACAACTGACCTCCAAACAGTGATGTATTACTCACTGTATATTATTATTTTTTCCATATTAAACTAGCAGATCAAATTGTAGATTTAAGCTGTTTTATTTGTGAATTTCAAATGTTGTTCTTTTAGCTTTTTAGCTTTTAGCATTTGTTTTTATCCAGCTGACATTGGAATATATTATTTAGACAATAAGCAGAGTTTGTAACATTGTTTGTTGTTCCATTTTTCCAATTGGCTCACATACACATGGACCTTGTGCCCACTGGAAAAAAATCCTGTTTGAAACTGTCAATTATTAGTTTTTGAACAAATGTTTAAATCATCAGATTTTATTTTGAAACGGACATCTTTGCTGACATTCAAATGAGTAGAACATCTCCAGTCCCTTAACATCTGGAAAACTACAAGAAATTTGTAAAAAAAATATCTAAAATTTGTATTGATTATACCTTTTTTGACAAACAAAAAATAGATTGGATGTGTTTAAGATGAGGTTTGGGGTGGTTTTGAAGTGGTTTGGGGTGGTTTGGTGTGTTTTTGGGTGGTTTGGGGTGTTTCCACGGTCCGCAAAATCTCTCTTTAAAACCTCCCAGAAATGAAAGAAATGTCACACTGATCATGCATTTTTCACTCATCACATATATGGTATAAAGAAATAATATTTTCCTCATGGGACCTTTTCTTTTCGGGTTTTATTTCCAATGGGCATATAAAATTACACCGAGTCTGGTTTGAAGGTCAAGCAAACCATCCTAAGACCCCGTTCATACTGGACCACGTTCCCACCACGTTCTTACTATGTCCTAAACAATTTGAGGACGGGTTGAGAATGAAACAATTTATGTTCTACATCCTCACCAGGTTCTTAATACATCCACACTACGTCCTTACTACGTCCTGCGCGTTTCTACTAGGTCCTCACCAGCCCCAACCGAGCTCATGCTGTTTCCACTACGTCCTTACGAAGACCAAGCTGTTCACACCAAGCGCGCACATCGTTTTCAGCACATTGTAACTGTTTATTTAATCATCATCAATATCATCATCATCATCATCATCATCATCATCATCATCATCATCATCATCATCATCATCATCATATCCATTTTCATTGCACATAGCTAGGGTCTCACCAAGCAAGAACTTATCCCATTGAATCTGCGAGTGCACCAAATAAGTATTGGTGTCGGTGTCATTGAAGGAGAGGGTGTGTGTCATTGAAGGAGAGGGTGTTGAAAGTGAACTTCTGGGCTCGTGTTTTGATTTCGAAATGATTGGAGTGCAAACTATTGCTTGAGGGAGCGAGTCGATTAAATCAAAATTAATAAAACGCGGCGGACGTGGTACCTGGTGTGGACATGGTAAGAACCTACTGAGGACATGATGAGAACCGCTAGGACGTGATAAGAACGCAATCCAGTCTTCTAGGACGTGGTATGGACGTACGAGAAGCTGAGGGTTGCCACGCATTAGGGAAAAGTAAGGAAAATTTGCAAACTATCAGGAAAATTTGGAATTTTTGGTAAATGTCAGGAAATTGCCAGGGAATTTTGATAATACCAGACTCAAGTCCAGTTACTGAGTGTATTCATTATCATCCCATCAATGTTTTGGGGGCAGTCGTAAACCACATGGAATCCAAAAGTGCATTTTATGTTGAATTAAAGGTCATAGTCAAAGGTTTTGATTTTATAAAACTGAAGTAGACATTGATAGGAACTGATTCCCGCAGACCTCACCAAATTATCATGACATGTTCCGGAGATAGCTTAATTTGCAATTTGGTATTTTATCTCATGAATATTCATTAGTGCCACTAGACATTTTGAATATCATGCAAACAAACAACTAAAACAAACAACTTATCATTTGAAAATAATTATAAACCAGTTATATAACTTAATGTTTAAGTTGCAAAACTTTTGATCATCATTTAAGTGAAATGTTTTGGTTTTTAAGGTTTTTACTAAGGGAGACTACTCTCACTTGAATATAATAATAATATTAAAAAACGGCCACATATCTTGTGAGCCGATGGGTATATTTAGGTTTAGTTTTCGATAAACAAGTCCCTAGAACAAATGTGTTCAGCAGACAAAGAATAAGAATGTTCTAAAATAACTTTTGTATATCCCCTTTAAGTTCTAATTGGTGTGTTGTATTAATTTATGATTTCCAAATTTTAAGAACTGTCTTATTTAGCTGCCCTTAATGACCGCGCGTCAAGATGTCGTCAGTGAAATTTGAAATTCCTTCAGGGAAATGTCAGGGAATTTTGTTTCCGTCTGAGCAGGGCAACCGTGAAGCTGGTATGGTCTTATCGAGAACCTGCTAGACGTAGCACGGACATAGTGAAGTCGCAGTGGGGTCTTGATAGCCTGCAACAGGTTCGTATACCACGTCCATAAAGACCGCACTACGTTAATTTGCACCAAGTTCTTTCTACGTCTTACAAGTTCCTACTACTTCATCAATACGTCCTTACTACGTCCATACTGCATTCTTATTCCATGTCTCTTTTGAACATGTTCAAAATTTTACCAAGACCGCCTCGTCCATCAAGACATCGCTAATCCTTACTACGTTCCTATCACGCCCTACACGACCGTACCACGCCCTTACTACGTTTTTTTAATTTATTATTTAGGTTCAGTGTGAACGGCCTTTAACCAAGGTATGTATCAGGTCTCATTTCTTGGTGAGCTAGAATAGTTGAACATTGGACACATTTTTAAAGAGACATTGGTCCTGATGTCTACACACAGCAATACAATAGTAATAATTTCAATAAGAGTCTACCCAATCCAAATACTTGGTTTTACTTAAATCGTAGGCTCAGGTTCCTTGGCTAATTCTGTTCAAAAATAATATTTAATGAACTATGTCATAATACAAATATAACATTTAATAAAGTGAATGTTTTTTATAAACATTGCTTGTCTCTTAATCCGCGGCACTCAATCATCTCACCGCTGTGTCTGGTGTGGGTTCGAACCCCGCTCTGGCCACATGTGAGACAAGCCATGTTCTGCTTGCGGGTGTGTCAGGTGGTTTTTCTCGGGGTTTTCCCGTTTTCGCCCCACTTACTGAGTGGCCTGTCTCATATGAGCTGAAATAATCTTGAAAGGGATGTAAAACTGAATTTAAAGAAATACAATATATTTACGAAAATGTAACAAGCTACAACATATTTGATATCCAGTCTATATAGACACTATTTTTTGCTTTAAAACAGGAAACATGCATCACAGATTTTCAGAATGTATATTAGATAAAACCTAAGAAACAGTGTATCACATATTAATAAAATTGCATCGTATGAAGTATAAGAAGCATTAATTCACAATAAAACTGAGAAAAAATATTATACAAACAGTCATCAAATAACTAAAAGTTTTTAAGTAAACAATATTGTATATACGAACGCGTAAAAGCAACAGTAGTAACTTACACATTATTTAAAATAATAGATATTTTAAAACATTTAAAATTATTACAGGCAATAATTTGAATCTTTATTTGGAGAAAAATTTAAAGATACATTGTACATTTTTTAAAATTTTCAAGTACAATGTATATACTTTGGGAAATACATGGAAGTTTAGACATTATTTTCAAATGAAAATTCTTTCCTTGATGTGAACATATTCCATTTCACTGTTGCAACTTGCCGAAGATATGAGAATACTCAGTTTACAACAACTTTGAATGAAAAAGGTGATGTAAAAGCGATATAAAATGTGATTAACTATTTCAACAATTAACTATTTCGGCAAAATTTGTTAATATGTTTCTGAAGTGTTTCTATTTTTGGATTCATAAACATGCCCGGGTTCTTAGCGTGCAATACATTTTAAATACTGGGTGTTTGTGTTTTAAAATAAAATGGCGTTGTCGTGACTTATTTCATTTGAATACCATGTATTGTCAACGCCAGCGCAGTGTCTTATGATAGCAGTTTGCATTGCACCAGGAAAACATGTCCGTGCAATGTATACCCCCTTATACCCCACTTTTATATAGTAAAACTGGGGTTTGCAGGGGTATACATAATTTTTATCCAAAACATACATTGTGGGTACTCGTTGAGGCGTTCTATTGTGTACCCACAATGTTTGTTTTGAGCGAAAATAAGAAAAGTATAAAAAAATTTTCAGCTAAAATGTTCATGTTTTAAAGCTCCAAAAATATTTGTTTATTGCATGGGCAAGTTTTCGTAATGTGTTTTGTACATGCTTCACGTCAGAACATTTTCAAAGCCATATTCAATTTTTCTGTATAATGAATAATGATCTACCAAGAATTAGCTTGGGTCGCATTTTTCATTTTGAAGTTGTGATTGCGTTAGCGTATTTTACTAATTAGCGCATAAAACATTCAAGATCCACCCACTTTGAAAGTAGACAACAGCATGAAATGATCGCCAGATGCCTTAGCAGACCGTAAACACAAACGATTGTGGAAATGTTTTGGAAATAATAATCTGTCCGGTTAACCGCAAGTTTTTGTTGATATCCGTCTATTTTTCATACAGCCGTTACAAGCGCATTAGGTCTATTTATATGGCGAGTGTTGTGGGGGTTATCTTTTGGCTTTAAAAGAAGTTGGCTCTTAGTTTTCGTTTGACTTCTAAAATTAAATAAGTCACGTTGACCAAATGAATACCAATCAAGGAAAAAATCCACTAATTGGATTTTGCTTTACCACGTGCGTTCGAAAGCCGATATTGATTTTATTTTGATTCCCACTACACTGTCAAAACTAATAATCATCTTTATCTTCACAGGGGTTTAGGTCCGTCACAGTGCGAGATGATTCTTTATGATATCAGCTACTGATTCTTTATGATAGCGTTACAGATTCTTTATGATTCTCATAGCTCATCTATTGGTAGGTGATGAGAAACCGGCGTTTCTAAGGTTTTTGATGCCTGAAATGACCTATTTGGCACACATACATAGTATATATGAGCTGGAAATTGTTCTCCATCAATTTTAGCAATGTTGGTATACAGGTTGAAAGTAAATGGGTGATTAAATCCTTAAAATGGTTAATTAAGCAAGGAAAATCGAAAGTGAATATTAAAATACATAACACATCAAAATCTAAATACATAACACATCATAATCTAAACATGACGTTGTCTTGATAGTTATAGCACTGCAATAACCATAAGCACCGAAATTATGTTTTTCGTGTTGTATTACGAAATGACGATCATGTCACCGAAAGTCATTTTCACTTAAAATACGATAAAAATAGTTCGCCGTAAGAATGTAAGTTGCGAAACTTTTGCGTTTAAGTATAATAAACATGCTATCATACATGCAGATGCCTTGTGTGGGGTACCCAAAGGCTCTGTCTTAGGTCACGTTTTGTTTATCCTTTATGTTAATGATAATTCTGAAATTGTTAAAGCTAAAGTAGAAATGTATGCTGACGACACTAAAGTCTATGAAGACCAGTCACATTGTAGCTTATTGCAATTAGATTTGAAAAGACTTGAAGAACGGTCCATAAAATGGTTACTGAAATGCAATGAATGAAGTGTAAAATTTATACTTAGGAAAAAAATAATCCCAAGCATACATAAACGCTGGGCAATACTGAACTTGAAAAAGTAACTAGTAATACAGAGCAAGATCTTGGTGTACATAGCACAGATGATGCAAAACCTAGTCTACAGTGTATTGAAGCAGCAAACAAGGCATTGCAAGCCTTAGGTTTTGTGAAAAGCACCTTTTCTTATTATGGCAGACATAGTTTTTCGGTTGTATACAAGACATATAAGGTCTAAAATGGAATTCGCTGTACGGGCATGGAATTCTTATTTTAAAAGGATATTGAATGTTTGGAGAACATTCAGTATAGAGCAACAAAACTTGTTCCAGAGTTGAGAATTTTAGAGTGTAATGAAAGACTGAAAGTACTAAATTTAACTACATTGGAAGAAAGACGTGAAAGAGTTGACCTAATAGAAACATATAAGATCTTGACTGGAAAAGAGAACATTGATCGTGCAAAGTTCTTTACACTTCGGGAAAACTCAAATACAAGAGGAAACTCAATGAAAATATACAAACCAAGATTACAGAAATGTATCCAACAGATCGTTAATGCTTGGAATTAATTGACTAACAGATCAAGTTGCTTCAGCGCCAAGTGTCAATTCGTTCAAGAAGCGCCTGGACCGATACAACAGAATCGAAATTGGGCACAAGAGGCATCCGCCTTACTCAAAACCCCCATCATCCTAACGTAACGTAACGTAACGTATATACTGAAAACAATTTATAAGAGCCCACTTTTCAAACTCATTTTTGGTTTCTAAGCCATGTTCAAAATTGCACGATGTTTTGCCTAAAGACGTGTTTTTCAAATAAGTAAAGTTCCAAAGTGTTCAGAAATAATTTTCTTTCACTAAACGTGTTTTTGGTGTAAATATGCAAATATCAATGTGTTTAAATGAAAAATTTGAGAACGCACACCATTTATTGAAATAAGGAATGCGTGTTATCAAAGGGGCCCTTCCGGCTTGGAAAAACATCAAACATTCGAATTTTCTCTACTGGTAGATTTTTTACGCATTTTTAAAAATCGCTATTTTTGAGATTTTTTGGAAAATTCATCAATGTGCCCCTTAAACATGTTAATCCCTGTTAAATTCACTTGATGAGGCCTAGAAACGAGAGATATTACTCGAATGAGCTGTTTTAGACTATTTTCGAGGACAAACACGAAGTGTTTTGGTCGAAAAATCGGTACCATCCGAGTCAGATAAGATTCAGTTACGATGTCACGGAATGCACTACGACTTTGCTACGAATTAAATGCGATTTTTGTGGTCGAACAATTGGAACCAAACCTTTGAACAGTTCAAAATTTTGGCCACAAATTTCTGACTGACCCACGATTTGCAAGAACTTACTACGAACTGTAAGAATTAGTTAAAAACTTCGCGAATTGATTACGTTTCAGCTACGAATTGAAAAAAAAGTAAAAAGAAATGTCATTTCGTGACGATTTGTGAGACAGTTTGTCGAAGTGTGATAGGGGCATTAGCCACTCGGCCACAGGGGCTGCCGAATCAATGTTCATACTTTACAGAATCTATGGAATATCGCCCAAGGGTACGGACAGGTATCTTTCGTGGAAGTAATTAGGAATACATGCATCGACTTTATTCTAAGTATTTGCGGATGCCGCATGGTTATGACCGGAATTATGTTGATGTTGGTCTGTATTTGTATGGCTATCTTTGCCCGTTATATATGTCAAAATTTTATCAATTTTTTCGTCCATCTCGTCCATTTTTGCATCCATTTTATCTACCTTAGCAGAAAGCTCATTGAATTGTTTTCCTATATATATAAATGACATGAATTTTGGAGGAAGACCAAATGCGTCTAGTACTGCCGATATTGGCGTTACAATAGCCGACCCATCAGCTTCGATTCCTCCTACTACCATACCGAAAGCCCACATGTGTTCGCCATCATCTGATACTAGAAACACTAGTGAGCCTGAATCCCCATAAGTCGCAAAGCTTTTGTCCTCTACATCTAAGATCTCATCTGGATCGGGTTGAACATGAATTTGTGCATACAGCTGACATGCCTCGTTTGGAGTAGGTGGCCACCATGCGTTCAGTTTCAATCTCACGGAAGTGCTGTCAACATTTATCCGCCCTGTGCGAACATACAATTTCCTCTTGTCCTCATTATACCGGACTATCTTGCACTTCATTTTGTTAACAATATGCATTTTTGCGACCTCTGCTGGAGACGTAAGGATTTCCCCGGAATAATAATCCAGTGTACTGGCACATTCTGAAACAAACAAAGGGAAACAGCATATTGTTGTGTCAATGTTTGTGCTGTTTCCGCCTTTTATGTGCGTATTTTTGTAAAGTTAAGTTTAGGTGGCTGGATGGCCTCCTTTTGCACGTAGCTGCTCATCATTCAGTATATACAAATGGTATTGTCTTTTTGTTATTTTCCATCCTGGAGTTTAAGAGTGGACACTAAAGTTACATAAACATGAGTAATTGTTATTCTTGCATTACCCTAGTGTTTACCTTTCGGTATTGTTTTTCAAGCGAACATTTCAACCGTCATCAAACCCAAAATCTACAATGACCAATAACGTTGACGGATTTATGCCAGAAATATGTGCGAATAACCAGAATGTGTTTTACATTATTTGAACTTGGTGGTCTCAACAATTCATACTGTATTTTCATTTTGACATCATTAAAGTATTAATATGAATGGTAATTCTAATTTCGTAACGTATATGTCTAAATACTGTAGATCCGCAAATATTCGCGAAAACTTAATTTTGGCTAATATTCGCGAATTGGTTGCCTCGCGAATTCAAAGTTTTTGCTAATATTAAAGAGTCACAATAAACTTTATAGAATACATGGATACTCACTCGCGAATTCAAGAACTCGCTAATAATTCGGAAATGAAAAATTCGCGAAATAAAAGTCATGCGAAAATTTTCGAATTAACAGTACATTGCTTACAAAATAGCGACGTGTCTGAACCATTTGAAAAGTTCAGACCATGAGCCAAATGCTAATCTGTACCACACAGTTCCAAGATGTTTTGCATAGAAGAAACACGAAAAGCATGCTTAATGTATCTGCATCGCCATTCTCAATATCATTCATAGATGGACTTTATAAATGGATAACCCACTTACCAACTGAAGGAGAAACTGAGTGCTTGTAATTGCCGTCCTTTGGGTATCTTAGTTTGTCCGTTATTTCAATGAGTGCAGCGTCGATCCCAATTTTATACTCGGACTCGTTTTTCAAAAATCCCGGCTCATATATACGTTGATACACCTTACCAAACGGGTCGCTGCTTCCACTTGGTGAGAGCTGGTAAACGTCTTCTTTAGTAGATTCAGTGTCGTCTACCTCCATATTCTCATGAATATCAAACACATGCGCACATGTTAAAGAACCGATGTTTCCATTGGGTAGTTGGACAAATCCCGCAATTTTACCAGACGTATCTTTTTTTCCTTTTATTGTGCTGCCAATGGCTAATCTGGGATCAGCGAAATTGGTAAATACCCCTTCTCTTACATCTACCGGAAAATCTCCCACTGTAGGAGGGAAGGGTTCTTCCTTGACTGGAATCATTCCTTTCACGTGCACATATAACACAATACAAGGCCCAATTATGAATGATTCACCTTCATGTTTTGATCGTAATCTCGACGCACTCACTATTTGTAAATTGCTATGGGTTTTCATCAAGTCCCCTGAATTCCGAAGTAGTGTATCACGTATTTTGTTATGTTCTTCTAGAGAGAAGGCAATGTTAGCTTCCTTTTCTAAGCACTTCTTTGCCTCATCAGATACTTCGTTTGGCAATCTCTGGATGACACGGAGCGATTTTGTCTCTGATATAGATAGGCATGTTTTGATCTTTTCTTTAAGATTATCAAGTTTCCTCTTTACGACAGCAACAAATATTCGACCCAATTTGTGTTTTTGTTCCTCGCTTTCATATTGTTTAAATCCTTCCCACACATGGATAATATCGGGTGATAAAGCCGTCAAATATGCGCATAAGTCATCGACAGACTCCTGTGTTGTTTTCATTTTTAGTAAATTTAACTGCTCTGACAAATCTATTTGGGACTGGTCATAAATGTTCACATTGGTCTTTCTCTCTCCTTGCAATGTATCCATTTCTCGGGCTGATTTCTCGAACAAGGATGTAACTATGTTTAAATTGAGCATATTGTAGTAGTCTAGCCTTTGAAGATGCAACAGTTCATCTGGGATTGGCTCCGAAATTTGGTAGCATACTAGCACTACCCGCCCACTCTGTTTCTTATCTAAAATCGTTTGCATCAGCATGGAATCCCGTGGTATTTTGCTCCAAATATATTTACGAAAGCTGCTTGTGAAATACAAAAATACATTCGGGCATCTCATGAATGCCTCGTCTAGATTATGACGATCCAACGCACCAAGACTTGAAGGATTGTCATACAAAACCGCTTTGACTTTTTCCCCGTGCTTTAATCGAATGTTGTTGCGTAAATAACGGAGATATCTAATCGCTGCTAATTTGTCTGGTTGGGCGCATAACACCATCAAATCAAAGTATCTTGTGCTGAGACGGTTGTGCATGTAGGAGAAATAGTCATCGCCATCATCTTCCCTTACTGTTAAAATATGGCGAAAAGAAATGGAGATTAATTAGTTAAGACATTATAATATTGGTTGCGTTGCGACAAACGTTTTGTTCAGGTTAAGTAAACAGTGATCAAAAACTGGTGCGGTCAGAACGAAACTTCCACTTAATAACTGAGGTTGGAAAAACAAACTGATAACAAAGTACTGTATATATAGAGAACAAATCGTAAGTTGACTGAGCAGCTATTGTCCTTATTGTGGCCACTCAGTTACGTGAAATTTACTTACTATATGAATACGCACATAAAAGGTGCCAACATCGCAAAATTTCGACACTAACCCATTTAACAAATAAAATCTAAAACTACCGAATTACCGCCCTAGAATGGTCAGTAATTTAGAATTACTGGTTAGGTCGGACTTCAATCGGTTTTAACCATGGTGGACTATCGCGTGGCACATATGAATTATTGTGTACTAGCATTCGGACAGATTCAGTAAGCTAATCGGTCATAAGTTTTTAAAAACTGAATGAAATTTTACCGGGTAAAGTGCACATACCCCGGAACGGTACGCTCGAAACTGCTAGACAACAGTAATTTTAATGTGCTCTATAATTTAATAGATTCCCCCGAGCAACTGGATTTATATTTTAACACCGAGGTTGATCGAGGTTATCTACACTGAAAGAAAAAGTCTTATAGGCTGCCTCATGTTTTTTTCTTCCGGCTCAAAGTAAAATACGGTCAATTAAAATTCATGATCATATGAATAAACCAATATCTAACAGTGGCTCTGTGAGTTTGTGCATTCCAAAATGCGTGATATATCTCACACAGACGAAAGCATGAGTAAAGGTACCTTCTTTTCAAAAAGTCACATTTTATTAACATCAAATTAAATGTCATATTATGACGGTGTGTTTTACTTTTTAATTTATTTGAAAGTGCTACTGACTGTCATGATGCAAGATAAAATTAAGTCAGATGTGTTGCTGCAATAATAATCTTCGTTTCTGTTTTGTACATGCAAGAAGACAGCAACATGAATAACAGAAAATCAGCTTTTTGCATGCAATCTGCATACAAACTTTGTTCTTCTCTGGTTGTGTTATTATCAGCAGTATGGCATTGAAATTTTCAGCGATTTAGATCTAATACTAGACTCTTGGTAAACCTTAAAAAAATAAAAAAAAAATGTCCCACAGATTTTGTTTTATTTTGCTCGTTAAAATTGACATTGAAACCATAAGTATGCGGCTGCCGTGAACTGTTTGTCCTCGAAAATAGTCTAAAACAGCTCATTCGAATTATATTTCTTATTCCCAGGCCTAATCAAGTGAATTTAACAGGGATGAACATTTTTAAGAGGCACCTTGATGAATTTTCAAAAAAAAAAACAAAAAACAGCGATTTTTCTAAAATGCGTAAAAAATCTACCATGAGAGAAAATTCGAATGTTTGATGGAAGGGCCCCTTTGATGACACCCATTCCTAATTTCAATAAATGGTGTGCTTTATCCAGTTTTTTATTTAAAAACATTGGTTTTTGCATATTTACTCCAAAAACGCGTTTAGTGAAAGAAAATTATTTCTGAACACTTTGGAACATTACTTGCTTAAGGCAAGAAATCGTGCAATTTTGAACATGGCATAGAAACCAAAACTGAGTTTGAAAAGTGGCCTCTTATAACTTTTTTTTCAATGCAGTAAACAAAAGTGCACATTATACTGATTGTTGTTCAACGGTTTAGAGTGTATCATTCGGGACTGTATCATTCAAGACTTAGCTTTTTCCCATCTCGGTTTTTGGCGTGGGAATCCTTTTCTGATTGCACCTTTTCCTGATCTTTGCCTACTTGTACCTTTTTACCCATTTAACAAATAAAATCTAAAGCTACAGAATAATCGCTTTGGAATTGTCAGTCATTTAAAAATGCTGGGGCGGCCGTACTTCCATCGGTTTAACGAGATCCATCTAGCTTACCCAATGGTGATGAAGATTCCTTTGAACTATCCGCAAACACATCAAAACATTCACTATTAGCAACGGGGAGTTTTATGTCCTATATATAAGTGAATACTCACTATGTAGTGGTTATACTATTTTAGCCTATCCGATGTTGGAGCATCACTTGAAATATTTAACGGACGCGCTTTCTCTGAAATAATCAATTTGGGCCTTACCATGAGTTTTCGTTTCAAGTTTTCTGTCTTCCACTAGCCTTTTATCTTGCAGTAGGTGTGTTTGGGTTGGCCTCTCGAACAGGGAAACGACACTTCTTCGATACAAAGCGTTGTTTCTAAAATAGTCTAGTCCTTGACAGCACCTTAGTTCAAATGGAAGATCGAAAGATTCCTTGTCTTTTGTATATACTGCTACAATCCGATCCATCAGCCTCTCGTAGTGAATCGTTGATAAATAAACGAATAAGCAGTCTTCTATTAAGTTTTCAGTCACGTAGAAAAATATATATGAGCACCTTTTGAACACTGCGCCGTGATGGATAAGGAGGTCGTCAAGGCTAGGGATGTCATGGATTAGCTTAGCTCCCGCTTTGATTGCTCTTCCATCCTCTAATCGTATGTCGTTGCGTAAATGATGGAGATATTCAAATGCTTCTTTTCTGTCGCCTTCTGCATATAGTAACATTACATCATAGTCCGTACTTGTCACGGAATAATCTTCGAGATCACTATCGCTATCGTTGTTTGAAGGTGATGATTTGACGACTGTTGACCATTCTGAAATTAGAACATTTACCTTTCAATGTATATAGTTTGAAAAAACTTTTTTTTTATATGATCCTTTTTATGTGGCTATTCGATCCTCTAAGGTGAAAGGTTACTGTTGAAAAATATCTAAGTTACTGTTATGAAGTAATCTGATTCTTCCACTGCCCTAGTTACACCATCAGCGTGTAGAACCTGTCACTTTTAATCACGAATCACAGTATGATGTTGAAGATGACCAAAGAGATTACAGCGTTAACCTAGAAAATTTTGTTTTACAAGGACTAACAAGCTAAAAACTAAAAGGAACGTCCAATTTGGTGGCAATCTTTAAGCGTAAACAAAAAATAGCTGTGTTTCTGCTAACCCGACCGACTCTGAGTTTTTGCGCCGACCCTGCAATTTTTATTGCCAATAAAAATAGAATAAAATATTTTCATGCCGACCGAATCTCAACATTTGAAGTGAAAAAAAGACAATGATTTAAAAACCGCTAAAATTTCAAAGATACTAGGTCAACTCGCGTTCTTTAGCTTCCTACTGGTTTTAAACTTCATCGTATGTTTGTTTCAAGTACGTATGATTAATTTTAGCACGTTTCTACCTGTTTTACCCATTTTTCAGAAAGAAAGAATACACGAAAAATAAAAAAGACTTTCCGACCTACCGACTCGATCCCGTCTTCGGCATGTTAGCGGAAACAAGGCTATTTTTATTTTACAGCAAAGTTATAATTTTGGCATTTTTATGATGAAAACACCAAATCAATAAGTTTTGCATAAATTTCGACTGCTTAACGTTTGCTTTCTGTGATTTAATCGCTAAGCAAATAATGTGTGTGCATACACGTGTCTCCCAAAACAAATGTAATATAAAAGAACAAACGAAGATATCAATAATTGAAAAACATAGAGAATAACATGCGCGGTAATACATGTATTGGGCATACGATACGCTGTTGTGTGCATAACGTCCATAATGCGGCTTGGCCACAATTTCAACTTAAGCCACACAGCTACTGAGACGGCTTGTCGGGTGTGAATACCGGAGGTAAACACCGATTTCTTTACGATTAATTCTGGACTTTCTTCAGCGGAAAATGGCGAAAAATTACATGGGAGAGAAAGGGTTCCTATGGTCGATTCCTTCTTGTTGCTTGCGAGCTGGTCATGCTGTCGACCGTTCCCTTATGTTAAATTTACCATGAAACATGAACCTTAAGATTAAAATGCCCAACCTTTTCAAATCCTATACTAACCACGCATCCCTTTTGAACTGGATACTAATCTTCCTTTATGCCCAGGAGGATAACGTGGTTCCGTTCGTTTGTTCAAATCATCCATAACGTAGAATTCTGTTTTCTCAGCTTAACAAAACATCAGTATGCCGCTGAAAAAATGCTCTTATCAAATTAATCAGAAGTTAAAATATTTTAGCTCAGTTCAGGTAAGGTGCACAAGATTGGAAGACCCGGGCGACACGCTAATTGCTATTTGCTAATTGTTAGTTGCTAAATGCTGTTTGCTAAATGCTATTTGCTAAATGCTATTTGCTAAATGCTTATTGTAGTTTGGTAAATGCGAATTGCTAATTACCACATCATAAGTGCAAAATTTGTGGACATTCACGTTTTTTATTTAGTTTTGACAACTATCAGGGAATGAAAAGGAAAAATTAAAGACTACACTTATGAGTTTGTCTGACAACTATCAGGGAATGAAAAGGAAAAAATAAAGACTACACTTATGAGTTTGTCTGACAACTATCAGGGAATGAAAAGGAAAAATTAAAGACTACACTTATGAGTTTGTCTGACAACTATCAGGGAATGAAAAGGAAAAATTAAAGACTACACTTATGAGTTTGTCTGACAACTATCAGGGAATTAAAAGGAAAAATTAAAGACTACACTTATGAGTTTGTCTGCATTATAAATTAAATAATACAATTCATCATTTTGCAACACTTATTTAGCAAATAGCAATTAGCATGTCGCCCGGGTCATCCATACACAAGTTAAAATTTGAAAATAAAACAATGAAATAACATAGAATACAAGCTCGGCCGAAAGGCTTCGATGTATACGCTTTGTGTTACGTTAAATAGTTCAACCGTTCTATTGTCTCAAATTTACAAACCTATAAGACGTCGCGTCATTGCGTTCTTGGTGCTAAAATGCTGCAATGTCAACATTTTTTTTGAAGAAGCGGTATGCAAAATATACAAACCCAAAGAGCTAACGCAACAGTGGGGTGTTTTCTCATTTGCATTCGCCCTGTTTACAATTTGGCCGAAATACATCTTAAAATAAAATGCTGGCTTATCCAAGCATCATATGGAACTTCAGTTTTTACCACAAGTCGCTAATTGTCACGTATCAATCGATTTTACAGAGGAGGCAGTGCGTCTGTAAAAAAGAACGAAATGCAAGGGACTTTGCCGGTATTCGGCATGTGGCATATATTCGTACATCAGAAAAAGTTTGAAGTTTATAGGACATCTAAACGCATCTGAGCAGAAGTGTGTTATTCGTTGCATGTTTGGTGAAAATCCTGAGGATCGAGCTGATCCGTAACCAGGAAATGATATGCAATCGATTGATGGTAGGCGAAAATTAGATTTTTGCCAAATTCTCTGGATAGGATTTAACCCAAACCGGTACGATCTTCGAAGCTGAGCTTAGTAACATTTATCGGCAACACAACTTGACAGTTTCGGACTTTAACACTTTTACTGCCACGCCTCTCAAAAAATCAATATCTCACTGCCAAGCATATATTTATTTTATTATTTTTATTGATTTATTAATTAATTTATTAATTATTATATTTTAGATTTATGCGCAGATCATATATCACTGGAAAGGGCTTTTTACGCTGAAAAATTTGATATACAATACAATTACCTCCCTTTAAAACTTCCATCTATAACCCGGGACATACCGGTATACCCGTAAAACGACTACAGTCGTCGGTGGCAGCGAACGGTAAAAACGACTACAGTCGTCGGCGGCAGTGAATGTGTTAAAATGAATGGAAATCATTGTTTTAGCGATTTTCTTCGAATTTGTATTGAAGGAATAGGCGTTCATAAGCGAAACACAACAACGCTAAGTTTCTTAAGTTCAAAGTAATCCTGTAAGAAATTGGGGCGGTATTTTCACATGCAACAACGTTTTCCAGAATGGACGAACGTTACAAAATTGTGAAATGCAAAGCCATGGTCAGCAAAGCGTCAAGAATACCCCGAAAATGGGAAAATAGCGTTTTGACCAATCAGAGCACAGCTCAGAGAGCCCTAATCTGTAGAAAATAACTAATGGTTTTAAAATGTTTGTTGACTACTTTTATCTAACTCTATCAGTTTCGTTTGCCTGCAAATCTTATTTCTATAAATTGCAGCCACATTTCGTCAAAATAAAGATCTTGAAACCAGCTTTTGGACCATGTGCAAGTTTGATATGTCTTGTGACCTATTACTGAATACACTGCGAATGAATGATAAAAAAAACCGTTAAGACGTCATGTCAGGCGTTACAAAATTAACCGTTATTTTCGACCAAAACGATCATATCATCGCGATCTTTAGTGTTTGTGCATCGAAACGACACACATTTGCAGCGACTTCGTTGATAGAACGCCCAACAAAAGTTGTAGTCAGAAGGCGAAATATCAGACATACAACTCCATCTTGTTTGGGAGGTCCGAAAATGTCAGGTTCGGTGTGAAAAGTTTTAGGTAGTGTGCTGTTTGTATTATAAAAATACTACAGAAAAAGTGAATTACTAAATTTTTATATGGACGTTTAGTTCAGTAACTGCGCATTCACGCTGTATGAAAAATTCGATTCAGAAATTGAAAATAATTAAGAATTTATCAATACTGACATGAGTGGGTGGGGTATGTAAAACAGAAAGGTACAAGTAGGCAAAGATCAGGAAAAGGTGCAATCAGAAAATGATTCCAACTCCAAAAACCCGAGGTGGGAAAAAACCAAACTAATCTATTGTTTTCTTGAATCTGTCAATCAAATGATGATATGCATTTATTGCTAATAGACGTCACGGATACTAGGAATGACTCAATATAGTTTTTTTTTTTTAAATTTTAAATAGCTTGGTGTAAAATTGGAAATGTAACTGGTTTTCGTGGGACCCATTTCCTGGCATCAGGAAAACATGTCCGTGCAATGAGTACCCCCTTAAACCCAACTTTTATATAGCAAAACTGGGGTTTGCAGGGGTCTACCTATTTTTCTTATTTTTGCTCCAAAACATAGATTGTGGGTACTCGTTAGAACCGCCGCGCCAAAGCGGTTCTAACCTGTACACACAATCTATGTTTTGAGCAAAAATAAGAAAAATATCAAACAATTTCTTCTTAAAATTTTCATTTTTACAAATTTAAAAACCTCTGTATATTGCATGGACATGTTTTTGTTATGAAAATGGAATTCATTTGAACAAAAATTACACAAAGCCTAAATGTCTGAGATACATAATCTGACAAATTAAGGATTATTTTGGGGTCATGGAAATGTATTTCTCTAGGAAAAGTTAATCTTAACAGGTTTTTCTGGAAAATTCTGAAAATGGGTAACTTGGGGCGGCTCTTATGCGTTTTTTGTTTGCTGAAAGATGACATGCCTTTTGTTTCAGGTTCTTATATGACTGAAGTCAATGACTACATCGAAAAATCTGGCTTATTTATTTCAAAAAGCTAAAAACAAGGGTCTAACGATTTCAATGCGGACATAACTGAAAAATGACTCACTTGCTCTGAGCTGACCACTCATTTCACAATCATGTATACACAAACCCATGTATTTGCAACATATTCAACAGCCACATGATAAAGCATGCTAAAGAACGTAACATTGTTGACAAAAATAAACAGGTAAATCTTCAAACATGTTTATACAGTGACCATACATAAGTCCTAAAAACACAAAATTTTCCGGATCATAAAAATGTAACACTACCGATTTTTAGATAAAATTCCATACGTCGTTTCAAATGTTCCATATCATTATGTTCATGTCAGAATACACATGTTTAGGTTTTGGTTTGCATGACGTTAAAGTGCAATAACAAGTCTTTCATGTGATATTTATAAAATGATTCTGCGTTCAATATCAACAAAACTGTATTGATTTTCCGTGATCTTAAAAAAGTAACACTTTCACTAAATTGACGTTTTCGTTTTAGTCGATTTTACGTTACATTACGTTGTGTTCACAGGGCCAGCCCGCCTATTTTAACAAGGCATCTAGCCAGGTGTTTACCCATTGTCTGGCATATACATACGTCGTTGGTGTTGCTATATTGTCGCGTACTTTAATGCTCTTAGAGGTCGCTACAAATTGCAGTTAAAGCGCATGTAAAAACACGCATTATACCGCACTGTAGCCGCGATGTCATATACCGCACTGTAGCCGCGATGTCATGATACCGGTTTCAATCTTTTCTTGTAACGTTATTGTAGTCCGTGTCGAATGGGAATTTTGTGCGATTAAAAAAAAAAAAAAAAAAAAAATACGTAGATAAATTTTAGAAAAATGTATATTGCGATATATCAGAACATTCGTTTAACAAGATAAGATAAAACAATTACACATTTCATAAGTATCTGAAACACGCCGCGCCATTTTATAACCATAGTGACGCATAGGCGGCGCACGCGAGATTTCGGTCGTGTCCTGTGTCGTACATGTCTCGATAAAATGTAAAATAGGCGTGCGAATCGCGCCAAACATTACGAAAACTTGTCCATGCAATTAACAGAGATGTTTTTAACTTTAAAAAATGAAAACTTTCAGCTGAAAATGTTTGATATTTTTCTTATTTTTGCACAAAACATAGATTGTGGGTACATGTTAGACGAGTACCCACAATCTATGTTTTGGAGCAAAAATAAGAAAAATAGGTCTACCCCTGCATACCCCAGTTTTACTATATAAAAGTGGGGTATAAGGGGGTATACATTACATGTACATGTTATCGTGATGCTTAGTCTAGTAAAAGTTCGGTGTTTAGATAATGCTATGCGCATGAGTTTCAAACTAATTGAGTAGTGCGGTTTTGAAATATTAATATCAGTTGTGCGCTAATTCAGTGCATTTAACGTTTAAAACGTCGTCGCCAGACACAGCTTAAATTTATGCTATTACTAAACTTGCCGCGAATTTTGAAAGCGCCAACACAAAGACCGAAATTAACTAAATGTAGACAAAACGGGAATATTCAATGAATAAATCAGTTGTGTAAAAATATTCCCGTTGTGATTCTGACGATAAAATAGCATAACAAAAATGGAAAAAGAAACAAAAATAACGCGCGTCAGTGGTGACGCAAATGCGTACTGCGCTGACCGCATGCTGACGGCTGATGATGAGGCGATTTTGAAGCAATTTAAAGCAAGAATTTGTTTCGAGTTTTGGATACTGGCGTAAAATTTGTGAAGTACAAAGCACAATACGCAAAAAAAAATCTGGCTCAAGTATAGTATGGGGGACCCAGAGAAGACAGAAACGGAATGCGCACTATATTTAGATACGCCAACCACTGTAGACTATAGATAAACGCCTAACAAAAAATGAAGTCCCGATTCACCTATAGATCGCGTTATACATATATAAGCATTGACCCTTAGTGCGGGTCGCTAACGCTCCCCACGGCATGCTTGCCCATCTACACTCCGTGCATCGCGTCCCGGCGGTAGCCGGGACTGCTCTACAGATGCATACATTCTATATTGGGATATTGACAAGGACGACAGGATTGACAGTAGTAGACAGGTTCGACAATGGTTGACACACTTCACATGGTTGACAGGGTTGACAAGGTTGACAGTAGTTGACAAGCCTGACAGACGTGACAAGCGCGACAGTGTTGGCAGTGGTTGACAAGGTTGACAGGGTTAACAGTGGTTGACATGGACGACAAAGGTTGACAGAGTTCACAAGGTTGACAATGGTTGACAGGGTAGACAAGATTGACAGTAATTGACAAGCACGACAGGAGTGACAAGGTCGACTGGATTGACGATAGTCGATAGGCTAAGCAGTGGTTGACAAGGTCGACAGTAGATGGCTGGGTTGGCAGTTGTAGACAAAGTCGACAATTGTCGGCAGGGTTGGCAGTGGTTGACAAGATCGACAATAGTCGACAAGGTTGGCAGTGGTTGACAAGGTCGACAGTTCGACAATAGCCGACAGGATTGGCAGTGGTTGACAAGGTCCACAATAATCGACAGGGTTGGCAGTGGTAGAGAAGGTCGACAGGGTTGAAAGTGGTTGACAGTGATGACAATTTTGACAAAGGTCACAAGGTTGACAATGGTTGAGAGGGTTGACAAGGTCGACAGTAGTTGACAGGCCCGAAAGGCCTGGCAAGGTCGACAGGGTTGACTTTACTCGACAGGGTTGGCAGTGGTTGACAAGGTCGACAGAGTTTGACAATAGTCGACAGCGGTTGAAAAGGTCGACAATAGTCGCCTGGGAAGTTGTAGTCAAGGTCGACAGGGTTGACAGTGGTTGACAGGGATGACAAATTTTGACACAGTTCACAAGGTTGAAAATGGTTAACTGGGTTGACAAGGTCGACAGTAGTTGACAGGCCCGACATGCCTCACAAGGTCGACAGGGTTTGGCAGTGGTGTCACATTATGAGAATGTCATATCTAACAGATTTTTCTCCTGTCTACAATGTCCACCTTGTCGACCTAGTTAAGCCTGTGGGCATTGTCAACTACTGTCGACCTTGTCGACTCTGTCATCCTTGTCAACACTGTCGACTATTCTCAACCCTTTCGACCTTAACAACGCTGTAAGCTGGATAAGGTTATTAAGGTTTTCAGGGTAGACGAAGCATGTTGCATGAAGGTCGACAGGGTAGGCAAAGGTTGATAAAGTTCACAATGTTGACAATGGTTGACAGGGTTGACAAGGTCGACAGTAGTTGACAAGGCCCACAGATTTGACAAGGTGGACAGGGTTGACAATAGCCGACAGGGTTGGCAGTGATTGACAAAGTCGAGAGGATTGACAATAGTCAACAGGCGTGACAAGATGGACAGTGTTGGCAAGGCCGACAGTAGTTGACAAGCCCGAAAGGCGTGACATGGTCGACATGGTTGACAATAGTCGACAGGGTTGGCAAGGTGGACAGGGTTGACAATAGTTGACAGGGATGGCAGTGCTTAACAAGGTCGACAGGGTTGACAATAGTCGACAAGGTGGACATGGTAGACAGGTTTGGCAATAGCCGTCAGGGTTGGCAGTGGTTAACAAGGTCGACAGGGTTGACAAGATTCGACAAGGTGGACATTGTAGACAGGAGATAAAATCTATTTTATATAACATTCTCATAATACGACATCACTGCCAATCATGTCGACTATTAAGCCTTTGGGTATTGTCAACTACTGTCGACCTTGTCGACTCTGTCAACCTTGTCAACACTGTCGACTTCTCTCAACCCTCTCGACCTTGTTGACAAGGCCGACAGGCTTGACTAGGTGGACAGGGTTGACAATAACCGACAGGGTTGGCAATGATTGACAAGGTCGAGTGGGTTGACAATAGTCAACAGGCGTGACAAGGTGAACAGTGTTGGCAGTACGTAGTAGACCAAGTCGAAAGGGTTGACAGTGGTTGACAGGGACGACAAAGTTTGAATGAGTTCACAGGGTTGACACGGTTGACAAGGTTGACAGTAGTTGACAAGGTCGACAGTAGTTGACAAGCCCGACAGGCGTGATATGGTCGACAGGGTTGACAATAGTCGACAAGGTTGGCAGTGGTTGACAAGGTCGACAGGGTTGACACTAGTTGACAGGGTTGGCAGTGCTAAACAAGGTCGACAGGGTTGACAATAGTCGACAAGGTGGACATGGTAGATAGGAATATATCTATTAGATATAACATTCGCATAATTCCCCATACTATACTTGACATGTATCTATGGTACATGTTGAATAGATGGCCGTGAGCGCTAAGAGGATGCTAATTTCAAAATGAATAAAAACGTCAACGACTTGACATGCGCCGGGTAGGCCATAGTGACCTGTGTGTTTTGAATGTAAATTTGTAACGGGTCGTTATTTTTGGCTGATATTTTGCCACGATATTCTAGACATATTCCGATTTATGTTCATGTTATTTTGTAAGCATTTGAATGAGTTGTTTAGAAATTACAGCAAAAGTCTACGTTATTTTGGATCATCCCCCGCACATGTATTTTAATAGTGAATAGTGCATTTTGAAGCCATTTAGACACCCCTTGGACTTTCATTTGGCATCAACCAAGAAAACTATATCTAACCATATTCTGTTATAAGCCTAGGTTGTTTAGATAAGTTTCAATTATAGTAGCAATCACGAATCCTTAGATTATGTCCATTACACTTCGACAGGCATCTTATTTCGATATAATTCTTTTCTTAACGTTTGAATAAAATGTATTCATCTCCATGTAAAAACAACAAAGAAGCGAAAACCCCAGGGGCTAATTCGACCTACTTTGCACCCTCCACAGGACATTTTTACAGGTGCCAAATCGTTTATTAGGACTCAAGAAATGCAAAGACTTTTTACCCTCCAAAATAAACTCCTTTGTGAATAAATGAATAGATTCCATGGCAACCGTTAACGTGGCTCTTAAGAATGGTGGTGTACATATAAATTGGTCATATCTCCACTGTAAATGGTACCAAAAGAATGCTAGGATAATGCACTATTGCAAATCAGTCTGGCAGCCTAACCATATGTTTTGAAATTTTGTGAATGTTTCATAAAAAGTTCGACAATTTGTAATATTAACAGAAAATTAAATCTTGATTGCCAGAAAGCATGCCTTGTAGAACTGAAGACATGGCAATAGTGCATTATCATAGCATTCTATTGTTAATATTGTCAGCGCTCTGAGGAAATCGGAAGCCGAGATACAAGCGATTTCGTTGATTTGTCTGTTTTTATTTAAACCCATACAACCAAAATCACTAATGATTCATATATCAGATGATAGAACATTGCCATTGCAATTACTTGATACCAATTATAGTCCCCTAGGTCTATCAGTAGCCAAGATACATACGGTTCCTTATGTATTCCACCTTCATGTTTCCATAAATTTCCCTCTAAATTCGAAAGGTTTGTTAATATTTATAAAACGAAAAATCAAATGAATTGTATATTGTAGCACAGGAAGGTACCATATTTCCCTAGCAACCATTTTATGCCATTTTCCGCATGTCAAGCCTTTTTGTTGCCGGGATACGAGTTATTTTGTAGGTTTACCCCTTTAATTTTTCACTTTTCATTTCTATTCATGAAGATTTCATTAAAATTCAAGGAATTGAAAACCAGACCATTCTTATATCATACCTTAGGGTCATAGTATATACATTGCCAGAGCATTCCTTTGATACTTCTGTCAGCATCTATGGTTTGATAACGACTCTTGTAGAAGTGATTGTACCTATACCCCTTATTTTTTCCAAGATTTTCTCAATTTTCTCTGTTTTATTAATTTTATATGAATAAGCAAAATCAATAATTTGAAGAAAAGGTATTAGGGTTTGATTGCTTATTCCATGTGTCACTATCAGCCCAGTTATAGTGTTCTAGAGCATGCTATTTTGGTATATGAATATTTTTGTGAGTACACCCTATTCTTCAGAATGACACAAGGGGTGGGTGTGGAAACTATGCAACTTTAAACCATGCAAATTGGCTCATTATTGTAAATATTTTATGGCATTGAGGTGGTCCCTCTGACCACACTGGCGTCAATGAGAATTGGTTTCAGGGATGTAAGACAAATCTTATAACCCATCCACAACCTTACACTGGCTATAGTTTTTCCCTTTTATTTGATTTTTGACATTTTTATTTATATTCATGAATATGCAAATGAAAAAAATGATGTAGGTCCATGACATCATTAAAGTTTTCATATGATATTACTGGTTCAATAACAAAGTGTCAAAATGATAGTTTGGGGCTGTAATTAGTTATCTATTGATTTTTAAAAATTAACGATTTTTCTGTCATTTTAATGGTTTCATTTAAATCAATGAATATGCAAATTAGATAACTTGCATTACGTAACATAGAATGAAAGGGTCATGTCTTAGTTTTAAAATGAGACAGATTCAGTGGTCCAGGATAAGTATAGGATAAGTAACAGCGGAGAAATGACCAAATTTGTATGTACATCCCGATGCTCGAGAATCATGCACTTTTCATAGTGCAAACGTGTTTATCTTTGGAGACCAGAATTCGTTGCATTTCTGGTATCTCAATTAACGGCACCCATGAAAAATTAGCCTGGGGTGCAAGGTAGGTCAAATAAGCCCCCCGGGTGAATTCAATACCTCAATTAGGCAGAGTGCAATTAGACAAAATATCCAGAAAATAAAGACAGACCCAAGACCTAAATCAGAGAAACTTTTCATGAATGTATGATAACAACTTTAGGCACTGCAGAGAGGAATTTGTCTATTGTTTTTATTATTATACTAGTACTCATAGCTTCAAAGCCTGTGGTCTGGTGATAAAGCATCAGACTCCGAATGGAGTGGCTCTGGGTTTCAAGTACATATATAACATTTTATTCTTACTACAGTACTGCCAAGACTACTTACTTACTTACATGTACTTACTTGCTTTCTTATTTACTTACTCACTAACTTACTTACTTACATGTACGTCTTTCCTTCCTTCCTTCCTTCCTTCCTTCCTTCCTTCCTTCCTTCCTTCCTTCCTTCCTTCCTTCCTTCCTTATCTGCTTACTTACTTACTTACTATTGATTATCAATGTTAGGCTAAAGACCCTTTTACGCGAGGGCCATTCGGAACCAGAATTTTACGGTGACTCGGTTTACAAATTTAAGCAATTTAAAGGAAGGAGTGATTTTTCTTTTCAATTCAGAAAAATCATAACACGTTACAGACATATAGTATATAACTTAAATGTTATACGACAGTCTGCATGCTTACTTTTCAACCCAATCATGGTTTGATTACTTTGCTGCCTTGCACGCCGGAGGGTCGGGCGTCAGACTCTATGATAGCCCCGACATGAGCTTTTCATTTTAGTTGGTTGGGGCTGGAGCTTCTTGTCTGTTGCTTGGCCCACCGGGGCTCAACAAGTGTTTTTCTTTTGCTCCGGAGTTTGTTAGTTATTTGGCGCCCACGAATCTCCATCGTCGGGCAGCTTACTGAATCCGTGAGTCCTCGTTTTTGATTCATCATGGAATATGTCATGATTTTGTTTGTTCATGATAATTCTTTGACTAACTAGAGATTCACCACGAAGACCGAACAACTAACTGAATGTTGTGAACACTACATCAGCTGAGGGTGAGGTTAGGTACCTGTAAAACAGATTTAAGCCCGCCAGTAATTTTATATAACTGATCGTTCTAATGCAATACTTCTGTGGAGGTTTTTATTGTTTTGTCTTGGTGTTTAAAATTTTTGTGCTGTTGGCGCCTTATGTATGTTATCATATTTTTGGTTAAGTTTAGGTAACTGAGTGGCCACCTATTGGGAAAATAGCTGTGCATTCGGCTTACGATATGTTTTCATGATATAGGTACCTGATTGTTAATTTAGATTTTAGTCTTTTTCCTGATTGCGCCTTTTCCTGATCTTTGCCTACATGTACCTTTCTAATGAAATTTTCATTTTTACGGCAGAAAAAATATCTGTATATTGCATGGACAAGTTTTCATAATGCATATTTCAGTATAAATCTGAAATGAAAACACAAACATCCGCATTTGATATTCAACCTTTGTCTAGCGTTAATCCGTTGTATTTACCATATGAATATCATGGCAGTTATTTTCACAATTTCAATGTTATTTGGGTTGTCTAAAACTAATGTTGCCATGGTATAAGTACCTGATTGTTAATTTAGTTTTTCCCACCTCGGTTTTTGAAGTGGGAGCCTTTTTCTGATTGCGCCTTTTGCTGAGCGTTGCCTACTTGTACCCTTTTAGTATCCAGTTATCTCCTGCATGGATTAATAGATGTATGTTCGTCCGAGTCTGGTAGGGCCACAAATCTGTCAAGACCGAGATTTTCTACAATTTCAGGTGGGGATCCAGTTCGGCTATTAATCCCCGCATATTTAAACATCTCCCACATATGCAAAACGTCTTATTTCCTTTGATAGGCAATCGAAAAAGTCAAAATTATCCAATGATTGAATGTAAGAATAGAGTTTCGATTTTAAGAGTGAATATATACAGTGTATATACTCCTCAAAAATCCGGTCACCTAATGCTGTAAGAACTGTATCAATTGTTAGTATTTTCATATTTTGTATAAATTTGCTGACTATTATCATACCCTTGAAAACTCTTATTCCGAACCCAAAAACCTGCAACTGATGTTGCTTTGTCAGCGATTGACATCCTTAAAAACTCTTATTCCGAACCCAAAACCTGCAACTGATGTTGCTTTGTCAGCGATTGACATCCTACTAGACATTTTTCACTTTTGAACGTAAATTTTGCTGGCGCTTGCGGTTACGACTTTGTGTGTGATGGGCGACGACTCGTGAGGGCATATTTGAGACGAAGGCGAGGGGCGATATGAAGAATTAACTTAGTCAAAACTACTAACAGCCCACCGGAGGTGTATTAAATGAGATAAGCAAAAAACGAAATTGTCCAGGACGCCTAGCTGAATAGTTCAGTAGGTAGAGTGTAAGACATAGAATCGAAAGGTCCTGGGTTCGAGTCCGGGTAGGACAAAAATTATTTTTCCTTTTCTTTGTTTCTTCCTTTTTTCGCACCTGTGACAATAAAGCTTAGAAAATTAAAAAGAAATGAAAAAAAAAAAAAAAAAAAGGAAAAAAAAAGAAAATATTATTTTATCTACTGGCAAATGCAAGAATCACAAAATTCACTGCTGCATTTAATACTAAAATCGTAAGTTTCTGGATTAAACTGTCTAGTGAGAAGGCAGACCGCATGTATAGGCTTTTTTATAGGTCTTGATTTTTCACCCATTGAAGCCGAGAACTCGATCGTCATTTTCGGCAGAAGAACGGATCAGCGATCGATCCTAACGTCAACATTTATTTCCTGACTGGCTGGTACAGAAAATGTGGATAGGATAAGCTGACCGCCTCTAATGACTAAAAAAATACGCAAGCGTCCCCCGTGGCCGAGCAGTTAAGAGCGCTATTTCATAATCACTTAATCATCTCACCGTTGTGTCTGGTGTGAGTTCGAGACCCACGCCACATGTGAGACAGGCCAAGTTCTGCTTGCGGGTGTGCCAGGCGGTTTTTCTCGGGGTACTCCCGTTTTCGCCCCACCTACTGTTTGGTGCTTTTCATATGAGCTGAAATAATCTTGAAAGGGACGTGAAACTGAATTTTAACAAATACACAAGACACCAAATCAAAAAGTATAGTGTACATGTTCAGATATATGTGTATTATTACATGTAAAACTACAGTTTCACGTTTCGTGAGCGAACGATGTTTATTTTGTCGATGTCTAGTTTTGAGTCCATTCGACAGTAGGAAGAGCGATGGGGGCAATACCCTACATGTAGCTACAATATGCCTAGCCACACAACTGTTTTTGTTTATTGTAGACTGCCATATCGAGTGCGATGGTTACGATGTAGAAAATTAATTTGGCAAGACATAAGCTTTCGTTCTGATCCTCATTTATTCTGTGTGATAGTATGCGTGCTGTTTCACCTGGTTGAATTCAAATAAATAAATAAAAATCAAACTAACTCAATTATATTATTTTCATGAGTTTCTAAAGTGTTTCCGTTGAGGACGCTTAGTGTTTCAGTCGCCCCGTAAAGCGGGTCGCGCGTCACTTCGCCGCAGTTTACTTTTGATGTTCGCCATTTTCACGTAAAAGCAATTTTGGACACTTCAAAGTGCACAAATTATTAATTTGTTTCACATATAATGGTGTATACAGTCTTCACATTGACACATGTGTTTTCTGAAGATTATTGCCTCATGTATTGTCCCTTTTAAAAGAATGGACGCTGGTCTTGTTTGGAAAGAGCTAGTAATTTTGTTTTTTATGCGTGTTGTTTAATTGCTTGTGATGTGTTGCACCGCCATGTCTCTCCCGCCTGGTGTCTATGTTAGGATGGGAAATTTAATTGTATAGATTCTTGGTCATTTTATTGTTACTTGATTGTTACTTGATTACAGATAAGGGTCTGATTGTGCTCATTTCTGATCATGATGATTTGTTGTTTTTTTTTATACAATTTTCGGCCCGTTCAAGATTATTTTAGTTCATATGAGACGGGTAAATCAGTAACAGGAGGAAAAGGGGAGAACCCTGAGAAAACGAACTTGCACACCCAAAAGCAGAACTTGGTTTATGTCACCCGTGATTGTAAGACTGATCAATTGGGCAGCAACCTACGGCGAAGAGTTTATTGTCTTGGTGTTGGTAGTTGCCAAAACGATATTGTTGCGCTGAAGGTTGTTTTAATCCATTTTATCAGATGTTGTGTGATGTTGCATCAATCTTTGTTGTAAGGACGTTGATTGTATCGCAAGCATATACGATGGTGCTGACACTGATAGACAATACCCGAATACACATATTCATATACATGTACAGTATAAATGTTTCAAATCGTAAATCGTGCCATGTTTACATGTAAAAAAAAAATACTGCGTGTTCACGAAAAACACGTGAAATGTAGCTTAACAGAACCAAATGTACGTATATGCATGCACCAGTATGTTAAAAGTCACATGGCGATAAGTTGATAGTTGCTTTCCCACCAACAGTTATCGTCATATGCAGACGGGGTCTGATTGTGCTCATTTCTGATCATGATGATTTGTTGTTTTTTTTTATACAATTTTCGGCCCGTTCAAGATTATTTTAGTTCATATGAGACGGGTAAATCAGTAACAGGAGGAAAAGGGGAGAACCCTGAGAAAACGAACTTGCACACCCAAAAGCAGAACTTGGTTTATGTCACCCGTGATTGTAAGACTGATCAATTGGGCAGCAACCTACGGCGAAGAGTTTATTGTCTTGGTGTTGGTAGTTGCCAAAACGATATTGTTGCGCTGAAGGTTGTTTTAATCCATTTTATCAGATGTTGTGTGATGTTGCATCAATCTTTGTTGTAAGGACTTTGATTGTATCGCAAGCATATACGATGGTGCTGACACTGATAGACAATACCCGAATACACATATTCATATACATGTACAGTATAAATGTTTCAAATCGTAAATCTTGCCATGTTTACATGTAAAAAAAATACTGTGTGTTCACGAAAAACACGTGAAATGTAGCTTAACAGAACCAATGTACGTATATACATGCACCAGTATGTTAAAAGTCACATGGCGATAACAAATAGTTGATAGTTGCTTTCCCACCAACAGTTATCGTCATAATGCAGACGGGATCTCGGTTTATAGTGTCACCATAAAGCCATGGGCAGCTCAGAATTGAACTAGCGATCCCTAGTTATACACACGAGTGTCTAAAAAAATAACATTCTGCACTGGAAGCTCAACAATAATCATTGTTACCATTGCATATGATAACATTGTTTGTTTACGATTTATATGTTTAATTGCTGTCTGGATTTCTTTATTTTTGCATTTTACCAATGCATATAGGTTTTAAGTTTTTATTTATTTATTTTTTTTCTACGCAAGAATACTGTCAAAGATGCGAAAAAAAAATAATAAAAATAATAAATTCCAATAAAAATAGGCGTTTCCTACTCGCGCTCAACCTCCTGAGCTAACGAATCAGATGCTCTTATCAAAATCATTTTCATTAAGGCTTTATATCCCAGTCAACATTTTTTCAGTCATGTCGGGACGGAGCCAACGCTTCCTGGGTTTAACCAGTTAGTAAGGAGTTAATGTGTCTACACGGTGGCGCCTGTGGGGATTGAACCCAGGACCTTTCGATTCGGAGTCAGACGCCCTACCACTATGCCACCGCGCTCCCTAAAATAATTTTGTACCAGTCTTATATCAACTACCTGTACGTATTTATTCTCGACATGTGATTTTACGAAGCGACTGACTTAACCACTGCGACATGAAGTCATCTACGGAACATGTGTGTGTGTGTGTGTGTGTGTGTGTGTGTGTGTGCTCGCGTAAAGAATATTAAAGAATATTGTCACCTGTTTTAGGGTTAAGCAAGGTACGCGGCACGTTATGAAAAAAAACCGAACTGTATGTTTCTCAGTCTATAAACAATCATTTTCTTGAAAATAATATTGTTTCAGTTTGAAGTTTAATCATATTTATTTGAATTCAAACAGATAAACATCACGCATAATTCAAGAGCATAAATGAGGATCAGAAAGAAAGCCTTTGACTTGGAAAAAACATCCCAAAAATCCTAATTATCGCATTCAAACTGCTGAAATACTGTGGAAGGTCTACAAAACCTCAACTTATTTGTATGGCTTTGCAAAATGTAGCTAGGATATCGCACTTATGACTTGCAGATGATTGCTTAATGGACTCAAAACGAAACATCAACCAAATAAATAACATCACGATTTCGAGTATCTGTTTGAAATACATGTATAAACATGCCAAAATAAATTATGTTCTCTCACGAGACAGCACGTGGAACTGTAGGTCTTACACCTAATAAATATACATATATCTTTACATGTACACTGTATCATGTACACTATACAGTGTACTATTTGAGCCGCGGAAAACATTTTAAGTCGTTCAGTAGCCACATTATGCCTGTACAAGCCTTCAGTATATTCATATTTTCATGTCTCCCAGAAAGAAATATTGGCGTGAGGATAGATCAGCTCTTATACCCAAAATACGATCTTTTCGCACTTAACCATTCGATCATCTCACCGCTGTGTCTGGTGTGGGTGCGAGTCCCGCTCTGGGCACATGTGAGACAAGCCAAGTTCTGCTTGCGGGTGTGTCAGGTGGTTTTTCTCGGGGTTCTCCCGTTTTCGCCCCACCTAATTGGCCCGTCTCATATGAGCTGAAATAATCTTGAAAGGGACGTTAAACTGAATAAAAAAAAATACGATCGAGCTCCCAATACAAGAGAAAACATACATGTGGGCTACCGTCTCAAACTTCAATTCCTTTACGATTTAAGAATTTAATGTAGTAGGGCATTTCATTATTCTTGCATTTGCCAAAAAAAGATAATCAGCTGATAATATATGTTTTATTTCCAAAGTTTTTTTTTGTCACAAGAGAGACAATTAAAGAAAAGAAAAAAAGTGATCCGTCTGGGACTCGAACCCAGGACCTTTCACTTTCAATTCCAAGCAGGCTACCTACTGAGCTACACAGCTACACGTCCTAGACTATTTCATTTTTTGACTCTCTTATTTAATTCGTCTTCGTCGGGCTATTGATAATTTTGACTAAGTAATTCTTCATATCGTCCCTCGTCTTCGTCTCAAGTATGCCCTCATGAGTCGTCCCCCATCACACGGAAAGTCATAACCGCAAGCGCCAGCAGCATTTACGTTCAAGAGTGAAAAATGTCTACTAGTAGACATTTTTCACTTTTGAACGTAAATTTTGCTGGCGCTTGCGGTTACGACTTTGTGTGTGATGGGCGACGACTCGTGAGGGCATATTTGAGACGAAGGCGAGGGGCGATATGAAGAATTAACTTAGTCAAAACTACTAACAGCCCACCGGAGGTGTATTAAATGAGATAAGCAAAAAACGAAATTGTCCAGGACGCCTAGCTGAATAGTTCAGTAGGTAGAGTGTAAGACATAGAATCAAAAGGTCCTGGGTTCGAGTCCGGGTAGGACAAAAATTATTTTTCCTTTTCTTTGTTTCTTCCTTTTTTCGCACCTGTGACAATAAAGCTTAGAAAATTAAAAAGAAATGAAAAAAAAGGAAAAAAGAAAATATTATTTTATCTATTGGCAAATGCAAGAATCACAAAATTCACTGCTGCATTTAATACTAAAATCGTAAGTTTCTGGATTAAACTGTCTAGGGAGAAGGCAGACCGCATGTATAGGCTCTTTTATAGGTCTTGATTTTTCACCCATTGAAGCCGAGAACTCGATCGTCATTTTCGGCAGAAGAACGGATCAGCGATCGATCCTAACGTCAACATTTATTTCCTGACTGGCTGGTACAGATAATGTGTATAGGATAAGCTGACCGCCTCTAATGACTAAAACAATACGCAAGCGTCCCCCGTGGCCGAGCAGTTAAGAGCGCTATTTCATTATCACTTAATCATCTCACCGTTGTGTCTGGTGTGAGTTCGAGACCCACAATGGCCACATGTGAGACAGGCCAAGTTCTGCTTGCGGGTGTGCCAGGCGGTTTTTCTCGGGGATACTCCCGTTTTCGCCCCACCTACTGTTTGGTGCTTTTCATATGAGCTGAAATAATCTTGAAAGGGACGTGAAACTGAATTTTAACAAATACACAAGACACCAAATCAAAAAGTATAGTGTACATGTTCAGATATATGTGTATTATTACATGTAAAACTACAGTTTCACGTGCTATCTCGTGAGCGAACGATGTTTATTTTGTCGATGTCTAGTTTTGAGTCCATTCGACAGTAGGAAGAGGGATGGGGGCAATACCCTACATGTAGCTACAATATGCCTAGCCACACAACTGTTTTTGTTTATTGTAGACTGCCATATCGAGTGCGATGGTTACGATGTAGAAAATTAATTTGGCAAGACATAAGCTTTCGTTCTGATCCTCATTTATTCTGTGTGATAGTATGCGTGCTGTTTCACCTGGTTGAATTCAAATAAATAAATAAAAATCAAACTAACTCAATTATATTATTTTCATGAGTTTCTAAAGTGTTTCCGTTGAGGACGCTTAGTGTTTCAGTCGCCCCGTAAAGCGGGTCGCGCGTCACTTCGCCGCAGTTTACTTTTGATGTTCGCCATTTTCACGTAAAAGCAATTTTGGACACTTCAAAGTGCACAAATTATTAATTTGTTTCACATATAATGGTGTATACAGTCTTCACATTGACACATGTGTTTTCTGAAGATTATTGCCTCATGTATTGTCCCTTTTAAAAGAATGGACGCTGGTCTTGTTTGGAAAGAGCTAGTAATTTTGTTTTTTATGCGTGTTGTTTAATTGCTTGTGATGTGTTGCACCGCCATGTCTCTCCCGCCTGGTGTCTATGTTAGGATGGGAAATTTAATTGTATAGATTCTTGGTCATTTTATTGTTACTTGATTGTTACTTGATTACAGATAAGGGTCTGATTGTGCTCATTTCTGATCATGATGATTTGTTGTTTTTTTTTTATACAATTTTCGGCCCGTTCAAGATTATTTTAGTTCATATGAGACGGGTAAATCAGTAACAGGAGGAAAAGGGGAGAACCCTGAGAAAACGAACTTGCACACCCAAAAGCAGAACTTGGTTTATGTCACCCGTGATTGTAAGACTGATCAATTGGGCAGCAACCTACGGCGAAGAGTTTATTGTCTTGGTGTTGGTAGTTGCCAAAACGATATTGTTGCGCTGAAGGTTGTTTTAATCCATTTTATCAGATGTTGTGTGATGTTGCATCAATCTTTGTTGTAAGGACGTTGATTGTATCGCAAGCATATACGATGGTGCTGACACTGATAGACAATACCCGAATACACATATTCATATACATGTACAGTATAAATGTTTCAAATCGTAAATCGTGCCATGTTTACATGTAAAAAAAAAATACTGCGTGTTCACGAAAAACACGTGAAATGTAGCTTAACAGAACCAAATGTACGTATATGCATGCACCAGTATGTTAAAAGTCACATGGCGATAAGTTGATAGTTGCTTTCCCACCAACAGTTATCGTCATATGCAGACGGGATCTCGGTTTATAGTGTCACCATAAAGCCATGGGCAGCTCAGAATTGAACTAGCGATCCCTAGTTATACACGAGTGTCTAAAAAATAACATTCTGCACTGGAAGCTCAACAATAATCATTGTTACCATTGCATATGATAACATTGTTTGTTTACGATTTATATGTTTAATTGCTGTCTGGATTTCTTTATTTTTGCATTTTACCAATGCATATAGGTTTTAAGTTTTTATTTATTTATTTATTTTCTACGCAAGAATATTGTCAAAGATGCGAAAAAAATAATAAAAATAATAAATTCCAATAAAATAGGCGTTTCCTACTCGCGCTCAACCTCCTGAGCTAACGAATCAGATGCTCTTATCAAAATCATTTTCATTAAGGCTTTATATCCCAGTCAACATTTTTTCAGTCATGTCGGGACGGAGCCAACGCTTCCTGGGTTTAACCAGTTAGTAAGGAGTTAATGTGTCTACACGGTGGCGCCTGTGGGGATCGAACCCAGGACCTTTCGATTCGGAGTCAGACGCCCTACCACTACGCCACCGCGCTCCCTAAAATAATTTTGTACCAGTCTTATATCAACTACCTGTACGTATTTATTCTCGACATGTGATTTTACGAAGCGACTGACTTAACCACTGCGACATGAAGTCATCTACGGAACAGGTGTGTGTGTGTGTGTGTGTGTGTGTGTGTGTGTGTGTGTGCGCTCGCGTAAAGAATATTAAAGAATATTGTCACCTGTTTTAGGGTTAAGCAAGGTACGCGGCACGTTATGAAAAAACAAAAAGAAATGTATGTTTCTCAGTCTATAAACATTCATTTTCTTGAAAATGATATTGTTTTAGTTTGAAGTTTAATTATATTTATTTGAATTCAAACAGATAAACATCACCCATAATTCAAGAGCATAAATGAGGATCAGAAAGAAAGCCTTTGACTTGGAAAAAACATCCCAAAAATCGTAATTATCACATTCAAACTGCTGAAATACTGTGGAAGGTCTACAAAACCTCAACTTATTTGTATGGCTTTGCAAAATGTAGCTAGGATATCGCACTTATGACTTGCAGATGATTGTCTAATGGACTCAAAACGAAACATCAACCAAATAAATAACATCACGATTTCGAGTATCTGTTTGAAATACATGTATAAACATGCCAAAATAAATTATGTTCTCTCACGAGACAGCACGTGGAACTGTAGGTCTTACACCTAATAAATATACATATATCTTTACATGTACACTATACAGTGTACTATTTGAGCCGCGGAAAACATTTTAAGTCGTTCAGGATGGCTAACTTATCCTAGCCACATTATGCCTGTACAAGCCTTCAGTATATTCATATTTTCATGTCTCCCAGAAAGAAATATTGGCGTGAGGATAGATCAGCTCTTATACCCAAAATACGATCTTTTCGCACTTAACCATTCGATCATCTCACCGCTGTGTCTGGTGTGGGTGCGAGCCCCGCTCTGGGCACATGTGAGACAAGCCAAGTTCTGCTTGCGGGTGTGTCAGGTGGTTTTTCTCGGGGTTCTCCCGTTTTCGACCCACCTACTAATTGGCCCGTCTCATATGAGCTGAAATAATCTTGAAAGGGACGTCAAAATGAATAAAAAAAAATACGATCGAGCTCCCAATACAAGAGAAAACATACATGTGGGCTACCGTCTCAAACTTCAATTCCTTTACGATTTAAGAATTTAATGTAGTAGGGCATTTCATGATTCTTGCATTTGCCAAAAAAAAGATAATCAGCTGATAATATATGTTTTATTTCCAAAGCTTTTTTGTCACAAGAGAGACAATTAAAGAAAAGAAAAAAGTGATCCGTCCGGGACTCGAACCCAGGACCTTTCGCTTTCAATTCCAAGCAGGCTACCTACTGAGCTACACAGCTACACGTCCTAGACTATTTCATTTTTTGACTCTCTTATTTAATTCATCTTCGTCGGGCTATTGATAGTTTTGACTAAATAATTCTTCATATCGTCCCTCGTCTTCGTCTCAAATATGCCCTCACGAGTCGTCCCCCATCACACGGAAAGTCATAACCGCAAGCGCCAGCAGCATTTACGTTCAAAAGTGAAAAATGTCATTCTCCCAATGATGTTAAAGTTCAACCAGTAGAGAAAATCACATATGATGAAAATTCTTCAGTTAGATTCAAAAACATTAAACGATTTGAAACTGAACTTAAATGGATAAAATTACTGCAAACACCCTTTCCACTGGGATTTAACGACAACATTTACCATGAAGGCAATATTTCCAAAATGCCCGATTTTGATGTACTTACACTTTCGGACTCTCGTAAACGTAAATCTAGATCTCATGGTATACGGAAAAAGGGTAATGACAAACGTAAACGGTGCGCTGCATTGAAATTGAACATTTCTCTTAATGATTTAGCTGTTAAACTAAGGATTCACGGTCGACATCCAATGCTGTCGTATCTTAGTTCTCTACCTATTGCTGCATTACGTTCCTTGGACACAGAGGCTAATAGATTTTACGATAGAAATCATCAAATGTATGACGCTGCACTGTTAACAAGATGTTATACTCAGCATGCTCTTCGTCCATTTATCGATTCCGAATCTAATCACATTAGAAGTTTTATTAAAATTCCTTTCATCAATAAAGGAATTGACTTTATTGATTTATCAAGCATATTCCAGGATAAATCAGTGATACAGTCTATACCTACCTACTTCCAAAATTCAGAACCTCCTATTATTTGTTACAAATATAACAAACCAATCAGAAATACTATTTTTAATTTCAATAAACTTGTTTCTGATCTTGATATCCATGCTAATACTCCTAAGTCTTGAGATTGTAAAGATTCAAAATATGTTTATCAACCCGCTGGACATATTGTTACTGGAAATTTAAAGATAATTTCGGATTCTAGAATTCGCAAAATTGTTTCTAAAGGTCCGAAATATAGATTCCCTTCCTACATTAATTTCGACAAATGTAGAGAGGAGATTTCATCTGCATTAAATGATTTCGGTAATCGATGGTGTAAACGAGAGGGTGTTGAGGATAATGCTCTTAAAGAATGGAAAAGAAGTATCTTCACTATCGTGGATAAACGTATTAAGTTTTATTCACAAAATACTAATCTTTTACCTCCTAAACCCAAATCGTCATTTAGGCATTTGAAGCAGGGTATCCAAGAATTTCATAGAAAGTATGTCTTGGTTCCGGCAGATAAAGCCGCAAACAATGTTGTTGTCGTTTGTAGGCTTCACTACGTTAACACCTTAAAACAGGAGCTTGATGGTACCAGGGCTTATCTGGAGACAGATACTGATGAGGTGTCTGTAGTTAATGCCCACTTAAACGATTTACCTGTTAAGTTTTCTGTTTGTGTCAATGAAGGCCAAGACAAACTTCCTACGATGTATTGGTTACCTAAGCTTCACAAAAGACCATACAAAGCTAGATTTATTGCAAATTCTAGCTCTTGTACTACCACTGAACTTTCTAAATTATTAACTTCCTGTCTTACTGCTATCAAATCTCATGTTATAAGATACTGTGAGACAGTGTATGAAACTTCAAATAAAAATTGGTTTTGGTCAATTAAAAATTCTGGTGAGGTGCTCAGTGAATTGAAGTGTAGAGGGTTCCGTGCGACAAGCTTGTCCACATATGATTTTTCTACTCTGTATACAACATTACCACATAATCTAATAAAAGAAAAACTTCTGGATTTGATAGAGTGGACCTTCAAAAGGGCATTAAAAAACTATGGTTCACTTTATTTGGCATGTAATGACAGAAAGGCTTTTTTCACTTCCTCTGACCAAAGTCGGTATACACTTTGGTCATGTCAGAATGTATGCGATGCCTTATCCTATCTCCTTGATAATATTTATATTAGATTTGGGACCAAGTTATACAGACAAATTGTTGGAATTCCGATGGGTACAAATTGCGCACCTCTCGTAGCTGATTTATTTTTATACTGCTACGAAAGAGATTTCATGGATTCTCTTAACCATGATAATCAAGCTGATGTTATCGAGGCTTTTAATTCCACATCTAGGTACCTCGATGACCTTTTGAACATTGACAACCCTTATTTTGAAGGTATGGTCAATCAAATTTATCCACCTGAACTTCAGTTGAACAAAGCCAATATCACAGATACTGAAGCCCCCCTTTTTAGATCTACATCTTTCTGTTGCAAATGGATTTGTTTCTTCTAAAATTTATGATAAGCGCGATGACTTTGATTTTGATATAGTAAATTTTCCTTTTTTGGATGGTGACGTTCCTCGTCGTGCTTCTTATGGTGTATACATTTCGCAACTTATTAGGTTTGCTAGAGTCTGCAATCATGTTACAGACTTCAACGCTCGAAATAAATGTTTAACGGCAAAACTTCTCCAACAGGGCTATCGGTATCATAAACTTCGAAAAACATTTTCTAAATTTTATCGTAGACACTATGAATTGATTTCCAAATATAATGTTGGGTTAAAGTCGCTTTTAAGTGAGGGTCTTTCGGAACCTGAATTTTATGGTGACTTGGTTTACAAATTTAAGAAACTTAAAGGAATTAATGATTTTTCTTTTCAGTTCAGAAAAATCATAACACGTTACAGACGTATAGGTTATAACTTAAATGTTATGCGGCAGTCTGCATGCTTAGTTTTTAACCCAATCATGGTTGATAACTATGCTGCCTTCTTTAATTGCACGCCGGTGGGTCGGGCGTCAGACTCTATGATGGCCCCGACATAAAGCTATTCATTTTAGTTGGTTGGGGCCGGAGCTTCTTGTCTGTTGCTTGGCCCACCGGGGTCCAACTGGTGTTTTTCTTTTGCTCCGGAGTTAGTAGGTTATTCGGCGCCCAGGGATCTCCATCGTCGGGCAGCTTACTCAGTCTGTGAGTCCTGGTTTTTGATTCATCAGGATGTTTATCATGATTTATTTGTTTGTTCTTGATGATTCATTGACTAGTTAGAGATTCACTACGAGGACCAAATAACTAACTAAATGTTATGAACCACCGCAGAAGCTGAGGGTGAGGTTATGGCCATGTAAAACCGGTTTAAGCCCGCAAGTAACTTTGTGTTACTGATCGTTCCAAGTCGATACTTCTGTGGTGGTTCTTTTTGTTTTATGTCTTGGTGTATAAATTTTTTTTTTTTGTGCTGTTGGCGCCTTATGTATGTTTTCATATTTTTAGTTAAGTTAAGGTAACTGAGTGGCCACCTATTGGGAAAATAGCTGCTCATTCGGCTTACGATATGTTTCATGGTATAAGTACCTGATTGTTAGTTTGGTTTTTTCCCACCTCGGTTTTTGGAGTGGGAATCTTTTTCTGATTGCGCCTTTTCCTGATCTTTGCCTACTTGTACCTTTTTATATCAGAGTTCTTGTGGTTGTGCCGTGTGGCGGCCCTAAAAAGTCTCCCCGTACATCCATTTAATACTCTTATTTTTCCAATCCTCAGGGATTGCTTGCAATCAGTTTGTATTTTCCTATCTCTAACTACCACAACTCTTCGATACCGTATTGAAGGTCATTAGTTGACCGTCACTCGTATCTCGTTGTATAAGCGATTCTTACGTTTCTATCCATGGACTTGTATTAGACATGGACCTGAGGTGTGGGTTTCGGTTATACCTTTTTCTTTCATTCGAAAGATTTTGCATTACGATTAAGTGCATTATTGATTCTATAACCGGTATGAGTGTCGTGCTCCTTTTGGCAGTATCAACACAATACTCCCAACTATGACTATCACAAAAAGATTAGGAATTACATTAACTCCCCTTAGGTTGCATGCCGCGTCTACTGTACGGATTCCTCATTCAACTAACAATTTTCAAAATTTATTACCTACTGTAAGGGTGACACCTCTTAATTTATTTTCGGCATCTACTGTTAATCTACACGGAGCTTCTAATTCTAATATGTTTCGCAATAATCTTCAGATTAGGTTATCTCCACTCAAATCACCAATTTTACGTAAATATATTAATCCGTTCAAGAGACCTGAAATGTACCCTAGTATTTCTAAGTGCAATGCCAAGAAGTGCAACTGTTGCAATCATTTATGCTCTGAGACTACTATCACCTCATCTGTGAATGGTAGGACATTTTCAGTGTTAATGATTCTGATTTAGACTGAAAATCAATGGATCTTGTATATGTTCTTACTTGAAATACAAACAATAGTAGGATGCAATATGTTGGACAAACTTGTCGAACTTTGCAAAAACGATTTGGTGAGCACTATCGTAGAATCAGAAAGCCCAAAAATAATGATACCTTTCTGTACCAGCATTTTAAGCGCACTGGTCATTCTCCCAATGATGTTAAAGTTCAACCAGTAGAGAAAATCACATATGATGAAAATTCTTCAGTTAGATTCAAAAACATTAAACGATTTGAAACTGAACTTAAATGGATAAAATTACTGCAAACACCCTTTCCACTGGGATTTAACGACAACATTTACCATGAAGGCAATATTTCCAAAATGCCCGATTTTGATGTACTTACACTTTCGGACTCTCGTAAACGTAAATCTAGATCTCATGGTATACGGAAAAAGGGTAATGACAAACGTAAACGGTGCGCTGCATTGAAATTGAACATTTCTCTTAATGATTTAGCTGTTAAACTAAGGATTCACGGTCGACATCCAATGCTGTCGTATCTTAGTTCTCTACCTATTGCTGCATTACGTTCCTTGGACACAGAGGCTAATAGATTTTACGATAGAAATCATCAAATGTATGACGCTGCACTGTTAACAAGATGTTATACTCAGCATGCTCTTCGTCCATTTATCGATTCCGAATCTAATCACATTAGAAGTTTTATTAAAATTCCTTTCATCAATAAAGGAATTGACTTTATTGATCTACCAAGCATATTCCAGGATAAATCAGTGATACAGTCTATACCTACCTACTTCCAAAATTCAGAACCTCCTATTATTTGTTACAAATATAACAAACCAATCAGAAATACTATTTTTAATTTCAATAAACTTGTTTCTGATCTTGATATCCATGCTAATACTCCTAAGTCTTGAGATTGTAAAGATTCAAAATATGTTTATCAACCCGCTGGACATATTGTTGCTGGAAATTTAAAGATAATTTCGGATTCTAGAATTCGCAAAATTGTTTCTAAAGGTCCGAAATATAGATTCCCTTCCTACATTAATTTCGACAAATGTAGAGAGGAGATTTCATCTGCATTAAATGATTTCGGTAATCGATGGTGTAAACGAGAGGGTGTTGAGGATAATGCTCTTAAAGAATGGAAAAGAAGTATCTTCACTATCGTGGATAAACGTATTAAGTTTTATTCACAAAATACTAATCTTTTACCTCCTAAACCCAAATCGTCATTTAGGCATTTGAAGCAGGGTATCCAAGAATTTCATAGAAAGTATGTCTTGGTTCCGGCAGATAAAGCCGCAAACAATGTTGTTGTCGTTTGTAGGCTTCACTACGTTAACACCTTAAAACAGGAGCTTGATGGTACCAGGGCTTATCTGGAGACAGATACTGATGAGGTGTCTGTAGTTAATGCCCACTTAAACGATTTACCTGTTAAGTTTTCTGTTTGTGTCAATGAAGGCCAAGACAAACTTCCTACGATGTATTGGTTACCTAAGCTTCACAAAAGACCATACAAAGCTAGATTTATTGCAAATTCTAGCTCTTGTACTACCACTGAACTTTCTAAATTATTAACTTCCTGTCTTACTGCTATCAAATCTCATGTTATAAGATACTGTGAGACAGTGTATGAAACTTCAAATAAAAATTGGTTTTGGTCAATTAAAAATTCTGGTGAGGTGCTCAGTAAATTGAAGTGTAGAGGGTTCCGTGCGACAAGCTTGTCCACATATGATTTTTCTACTCTGTATACAACATTACCACATAATCTAATAAAAGAAAAACTTCTGGATTTGATAGAGTGGACCTTCAAAAGGGCATTAAAAAACTATGGTTCACTTTATTTGGCATGTAATGACAGAAAGGCTTTTTTCACTTCCTCTGACCAAAGTCGGTATACACTTTGGTCATGTCAGAATGTATGCGATGCCTTATCCTATCTCCTTGATAATATTTATATTAGATTTGGGACCAAGTTATACAGACAAATTGTTGGAATTCCGATGGGTACAAATTGCGCACCTCTCGTAGCTGATTTATTTTTATACTGCTACGAAAGAGATTTCATGGATTCTCTTAACCATGATAATCAAGCTGATGTTATCGAGGCTTTTAATTCCACATCTAGGTACCTCGATGACCTTTTGAACATTGACAACCCTTATTTTGAAGGTATGGTCAATCAAATTTATCCACCTGAACTTCAGTTGAACAAAGCCAATTTCACAGATACTGAAGCCCCCTTTTTAGATCTACATCTTTCTGTTGCAAATGGATTTGTTTCTTCTAAAATTTATGATAAGCGCGATGACTTTGATTTTGATATAGTAAATTTTCCTTTTTTGGATGGTGACGTTCCTCGTCGTGCTTCTTATGGTGTATACATTTCGCAACTTATTAGGTTTGCTAGAGTCTGCAATCATGTTACAGACTTCAACGCTCGAAATAAATGTTTAACGGCAAAACTTCTCCAACAGGGCTATCGGTATCATAAACTTCGAAAAACATTTTCTAAATTTTATCGTAGACACTATGAATTGATTTCCAAATATAATGTTGGGTTAAAGTCGCTTTTAAGTGAGGGTCTTTCGGAACCTGAATTTTATGGTGACTTGGTTTACAAATTTAAGAAACTTAAAGGAATTAATGATTTTTCTTTTCAGTTCAGAAAAATCATAACACGTTACAGACGTATAGGTTATAACTTAAATGTTATGCGGCAGTCTGCATGCTTAGTTTTTAACCCAATCATGGTTGATAACTATGCTGCCTTCTTTAATTGCACGCCGGTGGGTCGGGCGTCAGACTCTATGATGGCCCCGACATAAAGCTATTCATTTTAGTTGGTTGGGGCCGGAGCTTCTTGTCTGTTGCTTGGCCCACCGGGGTCCAACTGGTGTTTTTCTTTTGCTCCGGAGTTAGTAGGTTATTCGGCGCCCAGGGATCTCCATCGTCGGGCAGCTTACTCAGTCTGTGAGTCCTGGTTTTTGATTCATCAGGATGTTTATCATGATTTATTTGTTTGTTCTTGATGATTCATTGACTAGTTAGAGATTCACTACGAGGACCAAATAACTAACTAAATGTTATGAACCACCGCAGAAGCTGAGGGTGAGGTTATGGCCATGTAAAACCGGTTTAAGCCCGCCAGTAACTTTGTGTTACTGATCGTTCCAAGTCGATACTTCTGTGGTGGTTCTTTTTGTTTTATGTCTTGGTGTATAAATTTTTTTTTGTGCTGTTGGCGCCTTATGTATGTTTTCATATTTTTAGTTAAGTTAAGGTAACTGAGTGGCCACCTATTGGGAAAATAGCTGCTCATTCGGCTTACGATATGTTTCATGGTATAAGTACCTGATTGTTAGTTTGGTTTTTTCCCACCTCGGTTTTTGGAGTGGGAATCTTTTTCTGATTGCGCCTTTTCCTGATCTTTGCCTACTTGTACCTATTAGTAACAGATAATGTCATATTGAGATACAACGTACTGAAAATTTTATCGGAAAGGCTGTAGAGGCCCTGGATCAAGTGCACGACTCGTAAATACAAATTAAAAAAAAGGTACAAGTAGGCAAAGATCAGGAAAAGGCGCAATCAGAAAAAGATTCCCACTCCAAAAACCGAGGTGGGAAAAAACCAAACTAACAATCAGGTACTTATACCATGAAACATATCGTAAGCCGAATGAGCAGCTATTTTCCCAATAGGTGGCCACTCAGTTACCTTAACTTAACTAAAAATATGAAAACATACATAAGGCGCCAACAGCACAAAAAATTTTTATACACCAAAACATAAAACAAAAAGAACCACCACAGAAGTAGCTTTATGACTACACCACGGAGGCGTCTACGCTGCATTTAATATCCAGAGGGATTAAGCATAGACGGGTCACTAGAATGGAATGGCCTTCTAGATACCCCACCCATTTGTAATCGATCTATTAGAATACCTGCGTTTGGAACTGAACATGCGCAATTGACGTACACTGTATAGTTTATACACATGATATTGTTAAGTTTATACTAGGCAAATTAAATTTAGCAATTTTCGTAACATTGGCCAGTCTCTGCACATAACAAATAAAACTCATGTTTTGGAATATGAACGCAAGTGGTAACCTTTCGGCAAGAGATTCCAAATGAAAATTTCGAAAAAATCAAACCTTACGGTGCTACTAACGTGACGTTACAATTTAAGACACATGATCAACAGTTGCAGGTCTGCTTAAAGTGGAAAACCAAAATCATGCTTAAGCAACTCTTTAGTCATCAAAACAAAGGAAAACATTTAAAACGTTTGGAAATAAAATCTTATCGCCGAGAAATTAAGATCGTAAGTTTTTGAATTCGACATTTTTCTTTTTCATTCTCCTACGTTATCGCCTAACAGTTACATTTCTAACTGGAATTTCCCAAAAATCGGCGATGAGTTTAAATGTCTGATGCGAATCGATATGTTTAAATAAAGAGAGTTTGCCAAATTCACTATCTTGGCTTTATAACGCGAGCTTAAATAATGAGTTTAACGTCAGCGTTATCTCACTGACATGACGCGTTATGGCTCTGAATCTTTCAAGTGTTACTGACCTCGGTATTGGCTGCATTGTGCTTTGTTTGTCTTGTTTTGTTTTTATAAAATCAATGGAAACCAAGTTACCCGAAATTAAGGCGATTTCAACCTATTGACGTCCGTTTTTGGCAGATAAAGTTTGTACCGAAAAAGCCCAATCTCACTTGTCACATAATCAACAACGTTCATAAAGAAGGGTTGAAAAGGATGGGCCTAATGGACTAAACAAATGTCAGATGTTTGCATTGTGTACAATGGTTGAGAATTTTGCATCCACACCCTTTCTGTATTTTTTGGTTGTTCCAGAAGCCTCTTTAAAGGATGGCGTTTTTAAATTCATCGTATCAGGTGCCTAAGACACTGTTCTTGACATTTAAATTAACGAAATGTCCAAAATTGCTCTGAGGTGATCAAAATGTATGTAACATCAAAAATTGCTAAATTAATGTTGCATAGTATATTATAAAACTTACAAAAGTGAAAAAAATAGTTTAGTTTATTTGTTGGGTGCTTGACACAAAACTGGATGACCGGATTTTTTTGAGGAAGGGTATTTGTCAAACAAAAGTAAACATCACTATCTTACGAAAAATTGATTTTACCAAACTTTATCCACATGATTCCGTTTTCGTGACACTTAATCAATTTACACCACTTGACAAATGAGCCTGTGCATGAGAAAACCAACAATTTGCATAGGCGAAAACAAAGACGCAGATCAGCTTCGCGGTGACCGCGAAGCTGATCAGCGCCTTTGTTTTCGCTACAAGGATAGTACACTTCCTCTTCTTCTTAAATCCGAAATTTCAAGCTTCTAGCTTTATTGTGTGACTGTGCAGCCTGGTTTGTGTCGAACCTGGTCGGAAACCCAAATTGTTGATTTTGTCACGCACAGGCTCATTAATTATATTTGCAATAAATAACAAGACCGCCACTATCTCTCCTTGCTCGTTTACATGACTTTGTACGAGGACAAGAAACCGTTACATAAAGAAGGAATAGAGGGACCAGGAATCGATTTGATTAAAAGTCACAGCATAGACACCAGGTGGGAAAGAAAATACATAAAACATAACAAAACACTTTCCCGACAACACACACGAAGTGAGGAATTACTAGCTCTTTCCCAGCAAGGTAGCCATCCGGCTAAGTTTCAATCAAACGAAAGACAACAAGCACGACAGAGAGGCAGGTACAATAAACAGAAATATAATGAGGATTAACCACTTTTCCTAGGACACCGATTGTCGTTTTGACTAAGGACAACGCCGAAAACCATTTTGCTGATGACTCAATTTTATCAAGAAAGAAAATTCAATAAACACGAACATAATGTTCAACTAGCGAACACATGTAACAAAAACTTTTGATGTAATTAAGTTAAAAAGGTACAAGTAGGCAAAGATAAAAAAAGGCGCAATCAGAAAAAACTGCCCACGAAAATCGAGGTTGCAAAAAAAAAAAAAAAAAAAAAAAAAAAAAAAAAAAAAAAACTAAATTAACAATCAGGTACTTATACCGTGAAAACATATCGTAAGCCGAGTAAGCAGCTATGTAAATAAAATTTCTGGCGAGCTTAAATCGATTTTACATGGTCATAACCTCACCCTCAGCTTCTGCAATCCCAATCAAAGGCACCAGAAATACAGAGATTATTGTTATCATTAATAAAATCATTTTCTACCAGGACAGCGAAATTATCATTTCTACCAGTACAGCAAAAATGCATAAGCAATTATTAAAAACGGATTAGAACAAAATTAAACCAAGATCTCAACTGGCTAACATACGCATTACTACTGGGTCACCATACTCAAAATACCTTGCCTTTCCTATGCGATATTTGTTACATACGTTACCATGAGCATATAGGCAAACCACCAGTGGATCACCATACTCAAAATACCTAACGGTGTTGTATGCGAAAAGGAGTTATATACGTTACCATGAGCATACAGGCAAGTTGCCAGTATATATGTATCAACATACTTCAAACACATAACTGTGTCCTATGTGAAAAAGGTATGCAGATAATTATGTGAATCCATTTTCATTTGAGTAAACCTTTCTTCCGCCAATATACAGTATACTCACTCACAGAATATTAGACGTTTGAAATTTCTGATTTAAAAAGAAAGTAGAACGATTAAATTATCTGTGTAGGGAAAACAAAGGCACTGACCAGATGTACAGTAACTGCATGTTTCTTTAAAAGTAGGCTGTATCTGGTTTGTGCATGACGCGGCTCATTTAATTAGCATTTACTTGTTCAAGTTCGACATTCACACTGCATGCATGCATATATAATGAAACAAAAATTATCAAAGAAAAATCTTCCCGGTAGCACTGATTCCTAAGAAAGGATTCGAAAAATGATTAAAATAAGTATATAAGGGAATTTAACCATGAACAATGCAAGAAAAAATCAAACTGAGCGCTTTCGACTTTCGCCTTCTTCAGAGTCAATGTGTATTTACAGGTAAAAACTGAAAGAAAAAATGAAACAAAAGTATATTAGTGAAATGAAACACAGACGTAATGCAAAAATATACAAAAAGCACATAAAATGTGTCAAAGTTGACACCACCGTATGTTCAGCAGAGGGTATAAGAATTTAAATCAGACGATAAGCGCCCTTTGAAAGGGCTCAGCCTCTGTTTGAAAATGACATACATGTATACATGTATATAACACCGCATAATGTCTTACTTAAACTTTTAAAGATCTTAAAGCATGTACGTTAAATTGTTCTGGTACGTGATATAATTAGTGTTGTTGCTTAAAGTTGGTGGAGTATAGTAGATTTAGCCGGTTTGTTTGTAAAATTCATTTTGAATGGGTGACCTATGTAACGAGCTACAGAAGTATTGTGCACCACTTGTCAGGGTGACAACGTGGCTAGAATGCATCTACGATGGCCAATGGACCAATTACAAAATGCAAACAAAGTATGTGGAGGGTGTATTGCGATTTCGTTAAATATGGTAGATACAGAATCTAGCGTCTCGCCTATAAAAGGATAAACAACGACACTAACTCAAGAATTCTCCTTTGATAGATAACATGACGTCAATTGAGTATGACGTCGGATGGCTGTCTTAGTTTACGCCGTCGTCGTGACAGCGAGCGGCGATGGTCCTTGTGTGAAAAAATCTCCGTTATTTCATGGTCTCTCCACAAAATTGTGGATCTATATTTTGTACGGAAAACAATTGTGAAATGTACAAAAAAGTTAAGAATTGTATGCCTTATTTCATTGAGTGCCCCAGATCATTAGGATCCATCCCCACCACGATCGGATCTCTGTACCCAGCAAGAAAAACGAATGACCTTTCTCCCAAGCTCCACTCCTGTAAATGCTTTTCCTCGGGTTCTTGCTTCCTAAATCCCCAAAAGCTTAATATGCTTTCCCTTGATCCCTAAAAATGGTAATTCTACCCAGATCCCCCAAACCCCCGGTAGGGCCCCAGGTTGAGGAAGCTATATAATGATATGTAGGCTATTTCAAATTTTGTGCGCAATAGGAGCAAAGCGGCGCGTCAAAGGTGGTGCCTTATTTCATATTTTTCTTACAACTGATCGCTAAACAATGAATTATTACTCAACACATCACGCACTTGAGCTGATTTACATGTATTTCGACTCTAGCACAAAATAAACGGACTAAAAGTCGTTCATTTTTCCGCCATTACATTGTAGAGATCCCGCCAAATATTTGACTATCCTGCGAACCGGTCACACTGATGACCAATCACTATTGTTTGAGATAACCATAAACATGAACCTCGAAATTAAAATCTCAAGTCTTAAATTGTTATACATACATGTACCTCATTTACCTTTTGAACTTGACACTATTCTGTTTCCCCCTCGATGTGGCGGTTCCGTCAGTATGTTTAAATCGTCCTTATCGAATAGTTCTCTTTTCTCATCCTAACAAATAAATAGTCTTAAAATTTCTCATTTTGACTATAATTCAGTAGTGAATCGTTTTACATACACTATTTTATCTAAACCTTATACGATATTGTGTCGTTGTTAAGGTATATAGTACTTCCGATTTGTGTCGTATAGAAGATCGGGTCGACTAGTCGATTTCTAAATGTTATTCGCAAACTGCTTATCGTCTTTTATTTGCTTAATGCGAATAAATTAAAGGCACATACTTACAGAAACATATATGTGCCTACACTTACTAAATAAAAACATCCAAAAAGTATTTTTTGCGCTTTACCATTAATTTTATCTTTTGCGCTATTCGTATCTGCTGTTAATACGTGTGTTAACTTGATTTGATAACGCTGATAAAATGTACGACAATAAAAATCAATTATCAGTATGACGCAGTGCGAATATATTTTCGTTGATATTTCATCATTTATGATTCCGACGTAACATAAATTATTTATTATCTAATCTCTGTTATTGGGGAAACAAGATGTAACAGTTTAAAGTACCCATAGGCTACAACATACATGTACCAATACCTGAACAACATCTTAACTGTTTGCATGTTAGTCATAGCCATGCATACTTCTCTGTGTTGCACCTTTAACGCAATCGATAGACAACTAAACAAAAATATACGTGTGTGATGGCTAGCACAGACCCGGAGCAAATTCTATTTATTCGAATAAAAAAGAACGGGCAACCAAAGATATTATAGCGTTAAATTCCCAAATTTAATGAAACAAGACGCTTAATTTCGTCTTTTTCTTTAACATAACCATCTTTTGCTGATTCACTCTTCCATCTCCCATGTTTTTTGAAAAGCCTATCACACACTTTACCACAGTTAGCCGATTGTGTTGCACCCCCCAAACGAAGTGAATGCAATCCAAATTTTGAATTATCTAAACCGATCTGTCTCAAATTTTCGAGAAGAATATCTCTAGCACATGAGTATGAAATATGATTGCCATCTCTCAACACATATGGGCCACAACGTGAGAAAATGTACCTTCGGACAATTTTTTGAGTATAAGACAAACAAAGTTACTTTGAATGTATGGTGTTTCTAGAGTCTGTTAGTCTTTATTTGACCAGATTACGTCAGTTATTTTGTAAGTTATGACCAATTTACTAAATGAACCATACAGACGTCATTTGCCTGAAAAATGACGTCAAAATTGCGTAATGCATTTCTGTGTGCTAGTAGAGCTTATGAAACTCGATGCGTTTGCTTAAAACTGTTTAAGCATTGGTCAGGACCTATTGTTAAGATAGAAGCATACCATCCTTACAGGCAATCTGTCGTAATTATTCTGTCTAATTTTATGATGATGCGGTTGCCATGGTTACCATTTAACGATAGATACAGGAAAAAGATGTGTATTATGGGCTAAAACAAGGATAGATAACTCCAAATATTGAAGAATAATTTGTTTTAAAACTCGGTCATTTGGTAGCCCAGTGTTCAAATATTACAAAAACAGTGTTATTATTCTCATTAATGTGTTCACCGCTCTTAAAGGATTTGTTTTAATTTTTATTTATTATTTCTAAAACGTATATTACATCATTTTTTCGCTTTTTGCTGCTTTCTACTAGTCATGTCGGAATGTCCGAAGGTACATTTTGTCGCGCTGAGGTTCAATTTTTTATGTATTTGATTTTTTTCAAAAAAGAAACTTTCCGAAATATAAATTCATTTGAACTACTCGGAACTTCAAAAGCAGACAAATACATGCTTAGAAATTTAACTGGACATGTATCCTTTCCTGTTTTTGCTATAACTAGCCAAGATCCTGTCTTTAACTGATCAGTTACTCTTTTGTATAAATAATTTAATTTGTTTGTCTTCAAAAAATTATATCACTTCTTTTGATGTTAACCAGCTCATCAAAACGTAAACAACCTGCATAACCCAACAGACAAATGGTTACAAATCGCAGATCCAACAAATTTTTACCACTACCAAACATTTGAACAATATGTTGTAAGTCAGCTGGACTTAAAGGTTCTTTTGAAACAACAGGCTTGCTCATCTGCCTTATTGCACCCTGACGTATTTGCTTAACTAAAGAGGATTTGCAAGCATCCTCATATCCAGCTATATCATGAGCCCAAGATATGTTGTAAACTGCCATATTTATTTTTGAGACAGAAGGGTCTGAATCCAAAATATAAGCTAAATAAATTCCGACATGATGATTAGCTGCTTTCCCCTTGACACTTAAATCCTAAAAATGTCTGATGTCCAGGAAAAATATCAATATGGTGATATCCCTTTGAAAAGTCAAATTTAAAGCAAAACGAATCTTTCTCAAAGTAATCTGACGCAATTTTCCAATCTTCAAAGCGAATTTTTTGCTTCCAAATTAACTTATTCAGTAATCTAAGATCGAGAATAAGTCTCATCTTTCCAGACTTATGTGTAGAAACACTTAGAGGACTAACCACCCATGGCTTGAAAAGGCGTCTGAACTACGCGGTTTGAACTGACCAATTCGGAAACCGCTTCTTCCACAAAAAACATGTTTTTTTTTTTAAAGCGGAAGCATTATCATTTGAAAACGACTCAGAAGGCGATTCAAAAAATGGAATTTTATAGCCTTCTTGTAACGTACTCAAAATTTCAGGATTAGCCCCAATATTTTTCCAAAAACATAGGGAACAATAGTCTTCACTAGCGCAATCGGCTATTATCGGATTTACGGAAATACCCGAGTGCTTACCTGTGAAATTACTGTTGAGCGATGTACACAATTGAATAGGAAAACCATATAAAATGTTAAAAATGACACTTTTTCCGTTTTACGACAAAATTTTATAAGTTATGGTCATAATGTTTATAATATGCCATAAAATGTGGTATAAAAATATACAAAATAAATATTTGCCTTGTTTCTTCCTTTTGCGATTGAAAATCCTTCCATATTCGAAAGTTCGTCCATATTAATCTCATAGACTCAGTAGGAATTTTGCGAAAAGGTGTAAGAAGCCATTTTTAGCCTTAAATTTCATAAATTTGGGATTTTTTGCGAACTTTTTATAAGTTATCACCATTTAGAAAATTTTATAAGCTTTAATCTGATGTGTTTTATAATAAAATAAGTATTTTCAAAATTTCTTCCATTTGACTCAGAAGATGCAAAATTACGCGTTTCGCAACTACCATCCTGACTTACTCTATGAAATGCCTAAGTCCAAACCAAGAGTAGCAGCGTTGCTACCACCGTAACCGGTTGAGTCGGTTATTCAATAAAGAAATAAAGAAAGAATGAAAGATCATGTTTAATTAAAGAAAAAATTTTAATGTAAGGAGCCGAATTCAATTCAGAAATTAAAGGTTTGTACTCGCTATAGTGATTTGTTTTACTCAACAGCAGTTTAGCTGGAAGTGAGACCTTTTAATCATTTAATATACCGCGACATACATGTTGACACCATGATAGACAACTTTAACAGGTAGAAATCAACTGCATGGAAATGGTACATATATTTAATCAGTGCGTGTTAGAATGCATAGTATAAGAAAGAAAGAAAGAAAGAAAGAAAGAAAGAAATAAACGATAATAAAATATGAAGTTCAAATCATGTTTAATTAAAGAACTTATTTTATGAATTGTGGAATTTAAAGATTTTGACTTACTAAATGCATCTTTTTTAATAAAACTATTACCTCACAATGAGAACTTTTAACGCGAAATACATGTTAGATACCTTTTTATAGATGAAAATAAGCTGCATGAGAATTGAACATGTATTTAATCAGCGTGCATGATTTTGCTATGTAGATAGTATACCCAAACTCCGAGTTTTGTAAGAGCGTTATCATCTGTAGTCACAAACCGGCCTGGTTTGATGACAGGCTGGTGAAAACCTTAAGCAAGATTTTTTTCATGTCGCGGCCAAACTGATTGTTCACACATTGAATCAGTTTGTCATTCTCAAATCAACTTGTGGCACGTGTCTTAAATAAACCTCCCCTGCAATAAAAGCTGGGGCCTGTGGCCGTATTACCTTGACGATAGGTGATTTTGACAAATTCAGCGTTTGGAATAGAGATTGCATCTTGCGTATGTTTTTCTTCGTAAAATAAATGATCTATTTAGAGCTACATGTAGAAAAAAAAATCGCTGTGAAAGAGGACTAGGCCCAACATTATTTATTCTACGCAAGTACAGAAACTAGATGCACCTAGTACTTTGGATATAGATCTGGGTATATGGATAAGAAAACATGTTTCGATCAGCCTGCACACCATATCTGCTCCATAAACACGTACATACATACATATTGGGGAGTCTCCGAGATTGGCAATATTACAATGAATTATTTCTAGGCGCAAAACGAAGGAAGCTAATTTTCACCTACAAAAATAGAAAAGTTTTTAGTCTAAAAATAATGCGTCTAAATTCTAATTCATTTTAAGACATGGACTGTGTTTGTGCAAATCAACATATGTGTCAATAACTGCATCGGGGTGATAGACGCTTTTGTCAAGTGACAGTGACAATTCACAACTAAAATTAAAGACGATAGGCCATCGGACCCGGGTCCCTATTTACTCTCTGAACTCATTACGAAAACACGCCCATGCAATAAACAGAAGTTAGTTTAGCTTTAAAAATTTTCAGCTAAACATTTTGATATTTTTCTCATTTTTGCTCAAAACATATAGATTGTGGGTACACGTTAGAACCGCCTCGCCGAGGCGGTTCTAACGAGTACCCACAATCTCTGTTTTGAAAAATAAGTATACCCCTGCATACCCCAGTTTTGTTATATAAAAGTGAGGTTCAAGGGGGTATACATTACATAAACATGTTTTTGTGATGTCTTAAGATTAGCCTGCACACTGAATCCCTGCAGGCAATTTGTACCTCTATTGTGCGATTCGTGCCTGATCATATAAAATAAACTGCATAAGTGCATCATGTTTTGTTTTCTTTCTTACTTCCTATGCATACAACGTTACTCTAGATAGGGAATTAATGCGTCGTGCTCAAGGACAAAACACAGTGCCCCATGAGGCTTTCAAACCCAGGACCGCTCGATATGGAGTCTGACACCATATCACCAGGAAAAAGCTCCTTTCTACTGTATTTTAATCACCGAAAAGCCAGACCGACAGCAAAGTCCGCTTCTGCAATTCTAAGGAGCATGCACATGCGTGGTAAATTTTATGAAAAATAATTGTTATCTTTTCTAATTTCAAAAATTCAAATATAGTAACCCATTACGAAAACTTGCTCGTGCAATATATAAAGAGTTTTTTTTCAGCGGTAATGATAGAAACATTTCACTGGAAATATTTGATATTTTTGCTCAAAAACATGGAATAAGGATACACGTTAGAACCGCTTTGGAGCAAAAATATGAAAAATAGGTTACCCTGTATACCCCAGTTTAACTAAATAATTTTGGGATTTAAGGGAGTATTCATTGCATCGACATGTTTTCATGATGCATTTTGACTGCACAGACGGAATACGTCTAATCTGGTCAGAACCCTTGAAACATCCATTTCTTATTACTATTACTATGATGGGCTCTTTTTCTTTCAATTTCATATAACACAAATTGCATAAATCTATCCCAGGCTTTAGCCACAAGTTACCTGTAAAACACAGGTCTATATTGGTAATTGTCCCTCAGGTGTCAAAATAGGACATCGCGCACATCGCAGTCTATGGGAAATAATCGAAATTTGATCTGCACAGGTAATTTTACAGGTAACGCCTTGGTAACGTCCCTTAGCTGACTGAGGTTAATTGTCCCAGTTGCCTACATTTTAGTGAGTCTGCCTTTTACATTTATACTAGAAGTTACAAAGTCTTTTTCTTGTATTTCAAAATACTGTTCGTGAAGAAAAAAACACATCTGTAAACAGTGATGTAGATAATTATTTTTCGCAATGTGTACTGTACGCATCAGCATAAATGTACAGTGCGTACCGACAATATTACTGTGTACGCGTTTTCTGAAGGTTCATATTCTAACCTCTCATTCAGAATCAAACTTATAGATATGCACACGTATGGATAAGACCATTTATTCAGGTATGAAAATTCAAGTAAACTGGTTGATAATCCTAAAATTACATGTTATTCTGTCATTAAGGCTTGTTAAACCATACGTTTGTATCCGGTATAGATAAAAAGAGAGCAAAAGAGAGGAAAACATAACTGGCATGGCTGTAGAACATGGAATACATCAAGTTTTGAATTAAAAAAATATGACCAGAAATCGATGCAAAATGCCTATTCAATAAACCAAAGTGACACACTACTAATAAATTCATGAATAAACCTTTGGTTAACAGACACTGAACGGAATACACGTTTATGGTATAACTACTGACAGGGAAATAGATAACGATGCGTACTGCGTATGTACGCACGATTTTTCTCCCTGTACGCATAGAAATATCAGACCTGTGCGTACCATGTACGCAGTAAAAATCAGCGGTACGCAAACAGTTTACGATTTAATGCGTACACAGATAAAAATACCTTTAAAATTGTCACAAAATGACAATTTGTCAACTAGTATTGTGAGGCTGCTCTGTCAACAATCGAAAAGTAGTTACAATATGAATGCAGCTTCTGATCGTTTCATATTACATACCATGCAATATATTATGTATCTTCAGTAGTTATAAATGTGTCTAGTACAGCCCATATTGGCGTTACAATAGCCGATCCCTCATCTTCGATTCCTCCAACCACCATGCCGAAACCCCACATGTGTTCGCCATCATCTGATTCTAGAAACACAAGTGAGCCAGAATCTCCTTTTGTTGCAAAACGTTGATCTTCTTTATCTTCGACCTCATTAGGATCGGGTACGACCTCATTAGGATCGGGTACGACTTCATTAGGATCGGGTAGGTGCTCATTAGGATCGGGTACGACCTCATTAGGATCGGGTACGACCTCATTAGGATCGGGTAGAACATGAAGCTGTGCATATAACTGACATGGCTCACTTTGAGTTGTCGGCCACCAAGCTCTCACTGCAGTGCCGTCAGTATCTATCCGCCCTGTGCGAACAAACAATTTCCGCCTGACTTCATTATACCGGCCTATCTTACACTTCAAATTGTTATCAATATGCATTTTTGCAACCTCTTCCGGAATAATAATCCAGTGTGCTGGCACATTCTGAATCAAACAAAAGGAAACAGCATATTGTTGTGTCAAATTTGTGCTGTTTGCGCTTTTTATGTGCATATTTTTGTAAAGTTAAGTATAGGTGGCTGGATGGCCACCTTTTGCACGTAGCTGCTCATCATTCATTATATACAAATGGTATCGTCTTTTTTATTTTTCATTCTGGAGTTTAAGAGTGGACACTAAAGTTACATAAACATGAGTAATTGTTATTCTTGCATTATCCTAGTGTTCACCTTTCGGTATTGTTTTTCCAAGCGGACATTTTACAATTTCTTGAATGACATTAGAAGTTATAACCGTCATCAAATTTGTAATCTACAATGACCAATTACGTTGACGGATTTAGGCAAGAAATGTGTGCAAATAATCAGAATGTGTTTTACATTATTATATTTACATTGTTCTAAAACCTCCTTAGATGAACCATTAGATGTCCATCTGTGTTCATACTTCCATGAACAACATTGTGTCACGCGACGTGACGTAATCCAAACTTGACGTCAAAAACATGAATATCGCCAATCTGATTGGACGTTGTAAACGTCGACGCCGTTCCGCTGTTTGAACACACACTGTGTGTAGATTCTTTGTTTGATTGTAAATGTGACCGCCTTGGTGATTTTTCAACAAGCGATAGAGAGAAATGAATGTAAATATAAGCAATGAGTTTAATTTTTCTGTTGTTCATGGAGCTATGAACCGCAGTGGGTCGCTAGCAAAGCGTACATGAACTTCGGGGTTCATTCACTTTGCACGCGACCCACTGCGGTTCATAGCTCCATGAACACCAGAAAAATGAAATTCATTTATTAAATGAACATGGTGGTCTCAACAATTCATACTGTATTTTTATTTTGACATCATTAATGTATGACTGTGAATGGTAATTCTAATTTCGTAACGAATATGCCTGAATGCATTGCTTATAAAAGTAGTGAAATAGTTCAGACCATGAGCCAAATGGCAATCTGTACCACACAATTCCAGCATATTTTGTATAGGAGAAACATGAAAAGCATACTTAACGTATCTGCATCACAGGGCTCAGTATCATTTATTGCGGGCGTTCACGAACGCCCGCATATATATACGTTGATGCAAACACACATCAATCCGGAAATGACGGCAATTAGACCGATCTCACTGTTGCTCCCGCATCATCATAAGTCAGTACCTGGCGAAAAACGAGTAGGGAACCCACCATAATGATACATGCTAAGAAAAAAAATAAGACCGTGAACGAATTATTTCGGAATTAGACCGAACCCATCATTGTTTCCGTGTCTTCATCCACAAGTCCACAGATGGCGAATAATGAGTGGGGAACCAAATCAGCTGTTCCAAGAATTGAACATAATGGCAATAATAATTGATTCCATGTGTTAACATTATTATTGTGAAAGATGATAAAAAATAATCCAAAATTACTGTTTTGATTTAAAAAAGGCCATTAAAAAGTTTTATTTTGCATGGACAGAAAACCATTACTATCTTGAAGCCCAATATATTTTGATAAAATGATACTTATTTATTTGGAGTTTTTCTGATGATATTAAAAGCGAAGTAAGGTCTACCTATGCTGCGAAGATGAAGTTAGCGGAAGCGGGTCATCTCGGCCTGATACCAAGTCGGCTCCTGGGTCAACTCGGTCCTGTGTCTACTTGGCCGGATCAACTCGGTCTGGTATTGTTTAAGGTAATATGATGTTGTGCGTGTTTTTGGCATGCCATAATTTGTCACAATTTGACTATCCATTTTTTTCTGCACACCAGGAACCAGGAATTAAAGCACATATGTTGAATAGGGTCAGCTTTCATCCTATAACTAGGGCTAAAAGCCCGCAAGCTTTTTGAAAAAGCTAATACTTGTAGATGTATAACCCAATTACCAACTGATGGACAAACTGAGTGCGTGTAATTTCCATCGTTCGGGTATCTTAGTTTGTCGGTTATTTCTATGAGTGCAGCGTCGATCCCAATTTTATACTCGGTCTCGTTATACAAATATCCCGGCTCATATATACGTTGATACACCGTACCAAACGGAGCACTGCTTCCAGTCGGTGAGAGCTGGTCAACGTATTCTTTAGTGGATTCAGTGTCGTCGACATCAATATTCTCATGAATATTTTCATGTTAAACAACCTATATTTCAAGTGGGTAGTTGGACAAATCCGGCAATTTTTCCAGTGCCTTTATTTCTAGCTATTCTGCTACCAATGGCTAATCGAGGGTCAGCGAAATTGGTATATACATCTTCTCTTACGTCAATCAGAAAATCTTCAACTTTATATGAAAAGGGTTCTTCGTTGACTGGAATAACTCCTTTCTCGTGCACATATAACACAATACAAGGCCCAATTATGAATGTGTCACCTTCATGTTTTGATCGTAATCTCGACGCACTCACTATTTGTAAATTGCTATGTGTTGTCATTAAGTCCCCTGAATTCCGAAGTAGTGTATCACGTATTTTGTTATGTTCTTCTAGAGAGGAGGCAATGTTAGCTTCCTTTTCTAAGCACTTCTTTGCCTCATCAGGTACTTCGTTTGGCAATCTCTGGATGACATGGAGCGATTTTGTCTCTGATACAGATAGGCATGTTTTGAACTTTTTTTTAAGATTATCAATTTTCCTCTTCACGACAGCTACAAATATTCGACCCAATTTTTTTTTGTTCCTCGCTTTCATAAGGTTCAAATCCTTCCCACACACGGATAATATCGGGTGATAAAGCCGTCAAAGATGCGCATAAGTCATCGACAGACTCCTGTGTTGTTTTCATTTTTAGTGCATTTGACTGTTCTGACAAATCTGTTTGGGACTGGCCATAAATGTTCATATTGGCCTTTCTCTCTCCTTGCAATGTATCCATTTCCCGGGCTATTCCCTCGAAAAAGGATGTACCTATGTTTGGATGGAATGTTTTGAAGGGCGATAAAGTCGTCAAAGATGCACACATTAAGTCATCGATAGACTTCTGTGATGTTTTCATTTTCAGTGCATTCGGCTGCTCTGACAAATCTATTTGGGACTGGTCATAAAGGTTCACATTGGTCTTTCTCTCTCCTTGCAATGTATCCATTTCCGGGGCTGATTTCTCGAACAAAGATGTAACTATGTTTATATTGAACATATTGAAGTAGTCTAGCCTTTAAAGATGCAATTATAGTTCATTTGGGATTGGCTCCGAAATTTGGCTGCATACTAGCACTACCCGCCCACTGTGTTTCTTATCAAAGATCGTTTGCATCAGCATGGAGTCCCGTGGTATTTTGCTCCAAATATATTTAACAAAGCTGCTTGTTAAATACAAAAATGTATACGAGCATCTCATGAATGCCTCGTCTAGATGATTAAGCTCCAACGCATCAAGATTTGAAGGGTTGCCATATAAAACCGCTTTGATTTTTCCCCGTGCTTTAATCGTATTTTATTGCGTAAAAAACAGAAATATATAATCGCTGCTTTTTTGTCGGGTTGGGTGCATAACACCATCAAATCAAAGTATCTTGCGCTGAGACGGTTGTGCATGTAGGAGAAATAATCATCATCATCATCATCATCATCATCATCATCATCATCATCATCATCCCTAACTGTTAAAATATAGTGAAAAGAAATGAAGATTAAATAGATTAATTAGTTAGACATTATAATATTGGTTGCGTTGCGACATGTTTTCTTCAGGTTAAGTAAGCAGTGATCAGAAACTGGTGCAGTTAGAACCAAACTACCACCTAAAGACTGAGGTTGAAAATAACATACAAACTGATAACAAGGTACTGTATATATAAATCGTAAGTTGATTGGCATATTGTCCTTAAGGTGGCCACTTAGTGACCTGACATTTACTGACTCTATGAATACACAAATAAAAGGTGCTGAAATTTACTGACTCTATGAATACAGAAATAAAAGGTGCCAACATCGCAAAATTTCGACACTAACCCATTTAACAAATAAAATCTAAAATATAAAATTAATGCGGAGGCCGGACTTTAACCGGTTTAACCTAGGTTTACAATCACGTGACACAAATAAATTATTGTACACTAGCATTCGGACAAATTCAGTAAGCTAATCGGTCATAAAGTTTTTTTAAAACTGTATGAAAGTTCACGGGGAAAAAGTGCACATACCCCGGAACGGTAAGCTCGAAACTGTTATACAACAGTCAGTTTAATGTGATCTATGATTAAATAGATTCCCCCGATTTATATTTTACCATCGAGGTTGCTCGAGGTTATCTAGTAATCAAAAGTGCTCATTATACTGATTGTTGTTCAACGGTTTAGAATATATCATTCCGGGGTATGTGCACTTTACCCCAAGAAATCATACAGTTTTAAGAAAAAATACGGCCGATTTGCTAAATTATTATATCCGAATACGAGTACACAAAAATAAAATTTAGCCACGTGATTGTCCGCCTTGTTAACGAGATCCCATCCTCGACATAAATTCTGTGTTTGCTTCACATGTGACCAGAACGAGATACATTGTATTCAAATATGACTGGTGAATTTGGCGACTTTAACCATCCATAGACGGAGACCGTTAAAATGTCCTACGTGGATACTTACATTTCAATAGCGGTGTCATATGCAATCGACCAGGACGGCTATGTATGTAGGAGAAATAATCATCGTCATCCTTTACTGTTAAAATATAGCGAAAAGAAATATAGATCAATTAGCTAAGACATTATAATATTGGTTGCGTTGCGACAAACGTTTTGGTTAAGTAAGCAGTGATCAGGATTTGGTGTAGTCAGAACCAAACTGCCACCTATCAACTGAGGTTTGAGAAAGCAAACAAACTGATAACCAGGTACTTTATACATAGAGAACAAATTGTAATCTGAGCAGCTATTATCTTTAAGGTGGCCACTCAGTTACCTGAGAATTACTTACTACACTGTGTATGAATACACACATAAAAGGTGCCAATATCGCAAAACCTCAAGACTTAGTTTTTTCCCATCTCGGTTTATGGAGTGGGAATCTTTTTCTGATTGCGCCTTTTCCTGACATTTGCCTACTTGTACATTTTTACCCATCTAACAAATAAAATCTAAAGCTACAGAATGATCGCTTTGGAATTGTCAGTCATTTAAAAATGCTGGGGCGGCCGTACTTCCATCGGTTTAACGAGATCCATCTAGCTTACCCAATGGTGATGAATATTCCTTTGAACTATCCGCAAACACATCAAAACATTCACGGTTGAAGGCCCTAGAGTGGCCACAACACAAAATATTGATTTTTCAAAATCTCAAGGGCAGATAACTCTGCAGTCAGAGGTCGGATCCGGTCGAAATTTGAACTCAGTCGAGGTGTTATGGGTGTCCTTGTTACTTCCATGAATAAAGAAGATCCGATTAAAAACGAAGGCGCTAGAGTGGCCACAACACTAAATATTGATTTTTCACACAGTCAAGGGCAGATAACTCTGCAGTCAAGGGTCGGAACTGACTGAACTACCAAGTATGAAAAAGATCTGATCAAAATTGAATGCGCTAGAGTGGCCACAATACAAAATAATGATTTTTCAAACACTCAAGGGCAGATAACTCCACAGTCAGACGTCGGATCTAGCTGAAATTCGAATCCATGCGAGATATTATAGTTTTACTTGTTACCTGCGAGAACGAAGAAGATCCACTGAAAAATAATGGCGCTAGAGTGGCCGCAACATTTTCCCCATTATAAGTCTATGGGGATTTTTCCAGACGCTCAAGGACAGCTAACTCCCCAATCGGAGGTCGAACCTAGCAAAAATTCGAACTCATCCGAGATGTTATGGTTGTCCTTGCTATTCCCAAGTATGAAGAAGATCCAATCAAAAATGAAGTTGCTAGAGTGGCCACAACATTTTCCCCATTATAACTCAATGGGAACTATCTGTTACCATGGAAACCAGAGTTCTAATCCGACATGGCCCAAAACCTAATGCAACCTTTCCCCCTCCTCAATGAAGCTTTAGATAAAATTTGATTGCGATTGGCCTTTTTGTCTTAGTAATATTCAAGATTGAAAGTGTGAACGGACGGACGGACGGACGCACCCACGGACGCCGGCTCGACTACCATACTATAAGCTTACCTTGTGAGCCTTCGGCTCAGGTGAGCCAAAATACAATATATCTTTAGATACACACATACAGTACCGTATATTTAATAAAACTTCAATGCAAACAGATTTTATCGTATAGGATATAACTTAAATGTTATGCGATGATCTGCATTCTTAGTTTTTAACCCAATCATGGTCGATTACTTTGCTGCCTTCTTTAAATGTACTCCAGTGGGTCGGGTGTCAGACTCTATGATGACCCCGATTTAAACCTATTAATTTTAATTGGATGGGGCTGGAATTCTTGTCTGTTGCTTGGCACACCGGGGTCACCGTGTTTTTCTTTTGCTCCATATTCTAATTATGACATTTGGCGCCCAGAGATCTCTGTCGTCGGGCAGCTTACTGAATTTGTGAATCCTCGCTTTTGATTCATTATTGCGGTTTATTTTGTTTGTCCTTGATAACTCATTGACTGGTTAGAGATACACCACGAGGACCGAACAACTATCTAAATGTTGTGAACCACTGCAGAAGCAGAGGATGAGGATAGGTACCTGTAAAACTAGTTTCATCCTGCCAGTTTTTTTTATAAAGCTGATAGTTCTAAGGCAATACTTCAGCGGTGGTTCTTATTTTTTATGTTTTGATGTTGATTTTTTTTGCTGTTAGCACCTTATATACGTTTCCATATTTTAAGTATGTTGGGTAGCTGAGTGGCCACCTGTTGGGAAAATAGCTGCTAACTCGGACTACGATATGTGTTCATAGTATAATTACTTGACTGTAAATTTAGTTTTTCCCACCTCGGTTTTTGGAGTGGGAGTAGGAATTTCTTTCTGATTGCGCCATTTCCTGATCATTGCCTAGTTTTGCCTTTCTATATTGCCACTTATGAGATCTTGACGATTCTTCGACGGCAAACCTTGCCTCATGTACATGTAAATACGTTGCTATATGGAAGGTTGCAATTTGTCAATCGGGTGTCTGTGTGTTTTATGTTAGGTAAACGCCAAGATTCTTTGCAAACTAAAATATCGTAATGATGCATTTCTACTTTAAGTATGCCTTGCGTCCATAATAGACGCTGGCTATTCATATGGTCGATGCCCAGATTGTACGAGAAATGAATCCTGTTTCCTGACGAGTATTGTTCATCTGAGCCGGCAGAGGTTTGGCCAGGGTTGGGGGTTGAACGTCACCAGGCAATGGAATAATGATAACAATAAAAACAACAGAGATGTTCGGTGAAACGTATCCAAATACGTATTCAAATACGTTCCCGAAACAAGAGGTTGGTCCCTGTGAGTATTATGTTTGACTGCGTTGTGCGGGAAACCAGTTGCAATCTATAAGAAATCGATATTGGGGATCATTTACTATTTATAATGCAGACGCTAAACATTATTTTCTTTTAATTTAAGTATTACTGCGACAACCTTAGCTGAAATTAGTTGTCCCGCTAGCCAGTTGGTTATCACTCTGGATTTCCGTGCGCGAGATCAGAGTTGTTGTTATCATACTCCAAATATGTACTCACTATAGATATACAGTTCATTTGCGCTCCATATACATTCTATTATAATGTATGCTGTAACTATACTGCTTGTTGTTCAGTAATTGGTCTGTAGCTCAGTGGTAGGCTGTCTGGACTTCTGTCCAAGCGATCCGAGTTCAAAACCAGTGAATTGTTTTCTTTTTCTTCATCATATCCAAGTGTTCGCGTTTTCATAATGGTTCGATGATAAAATTTCTAATATACTTACTCTATAAATGGTAATTCAATATCCCATAATCATAAAAAAGATATACATGTACGTTTATTGCAAGTAGTAAACCACACACAATAGTGGACAGAATAAACCGACTTAGCATAGGGCAGACAACTTGCGATAATCATAACAATCTTGGACTGACATACGTATGTTGAGATTTTTAGAATAAAAATAATGAAGACAATTTGTACGTATTTTAGTTACGTAATATTGGTTTATAATGTAGAGTAAGGTGGGACAAGACGCCCAGGTGGGATAAGACGCCCACCACACTCTGTTGTAAAACTAAATCTCTTTATTGCTGTCATGCATTGAATCATTACTTGGTTTAAATGTTATTTTCTGAGAAAGCGACACTAACACTACATAAAATGAATAAAACGAACTAAAACAGCCATCAACTTTTGTTGTCAAGAGCCAAGTGCCTTAGGGGGCGGGGAGTGGGGCATCTTGCCCCACCTTACCATACAGTTGACACACAAGAAGCAGTTGCTCTGTCTCGACATTAATGAAAAAAAATTGTCTGGGACGTCAAACCTCAATACAAGCAAACAAAAACACATTTCGTACAATACATACCAAGGGTTTGAATGTAAATTGGGTCAACGTTATAACTTTTGCCCAGCCTATGTTAAAAATTCAAAATCGTAGGCCTTCTGGTTCTGGAGAAGAAGATTTTTAAGGGTTTTGCTATTTATAGCCATGCTGACCACCTTGGACATGTGACCGTGACCATTTAAATAAACTTTTGTCCCTCCATCCCAAGGATACTACATATAAAATTTGGTTTTGATTGGCCAAGTGATTACTGAGAAAATTAAGATTTACATTTGATTTGTAAATGACCTTTGTCCAAGGTCAAGAAACGACCTTGACCTTTAAATACTCACAACACTTCATAAACTCAACATGTTGTCTGTATCTATCAACTTTCAGGTCACAGGCTACAAAACTTCCTGACAAATTCAATGTTTTCACGTTTTTTCCATTGAAAAGCCTATGTGACGAAAATTGAACATGCCGTAAAATAGGTCAAGGTCAACTAAAGCTCATGATTTATATAAACTATGATGGGTCAGAGTCCCCAATGCTACATACCAAGTTTCGTTGAAACGGTCCACCGGTTCCAGAGAAGAAGATTTTTATTGTTTTTACCATATATGAGCATGGCGGCCATCTTGGTCATGTGACCTGGAACATTTATAGAAACTTTCGTTTCATCTTCCTAGGGATGCTCCACATGAAGTTTGGCTTTGATCAGGTAGAGAATCTTTGAAATTGTGGACGAGGGACGACGACGGACGGACGCCGGAGCATGGCCATCCTATAAGCTCACCTTTAGGTGAGCTAATAAAAAAAAAAACAAGCTCAAACAAACATTAAACCAACCAAATAGATATTTCATTTATATTACTAAGCAAGCATAGATCGCTCTGATACGGAATTTTCTTGAGAACATCCCTGATTTTTTGTCAGTGTATGGTGTGAATACATCTCCATTTCCATCTCAGGTTAGGCAAGAAATGTCTAGTAGGGGGAAATTACATAAAGTATTTGCATCGTATTTTTTTTCTATAAAGCATAGATAAGACACTTGACTAAGACGTATGTAAATATCATAAAACGCGAATTGATATCATGGTTTAGACTTAGTGTGGTCATTAAATCTTAAAATGTTAAAATAAATCAAAATGTTATGGCCCGTGATAACCATCGGAGACACAAACGCACGATAACCCGCCACTTAAAAAATGCGGTTAGTTACTACTCCGCAAAACGTTTGTGTTCGAGTGTCCGTCCGTCCGTTAGCGCTTCGTATCCTATTCTAAACAATATCTTTTGGCCTCCTTTAGCAATTTGTCTTTGATTTAGACTACCCTTGTGTAAATTCTCGAAAATGCAGCATAACTGTCTGGCTTTCGCTACCGGTTTATCAGGGTCACTGATGAGGGCTCATTACACGAAATTCCACAATATGGCTCATACTTTCTCCCTTTGAATATTAACTCTGCTTCCAAAGGATCATTTTATAGTTTATTAGCTCACCTGAGCCGAAGGCTCACTAGGTGAGCTTATAGTATACCAATCAGTCCGGCGTCCGTCCGTCGTCCGTCCGTCCGTCCGTCGTCCATCGTCGACAATTTCAAAGATCTACTTCTCTGAAACCGCTTGACCAATTTAAGTGAAATTTTGTATGGAGCATCCATTAGTAGGGGGAACGGAAGTTTGATCGCAAAGTCCGGGTCACACGACCAAGATGGCCGCCACGCCAATATATGGTAAAAGTCACTCAAAATCGCCTTCACGAAACTTGGTATGTAGCATTTGGGACTCCAGCCCATCATAGTTTAAGCAAATAATGAACTAGGATGACCTTGGCCTATTTTACGGCAAGGTCAATTTTGGAAACATAGGCTTTTACATGGGAAAAAGTGAAAACTATGGATTTTTGAAAACTATTGCAGCCTGAGACCTGAAAAGTCGTAGATGCAAACAACTAATGGAGTAGATGAAGGTATGTGATTAATTGAAGTCAAGGTCATCTCTTGACCTTGGCCGGTCTATCGTCCATACACACTATTCAAAGACCTTCTTCTCTGAAACCACATAACCAATCAAACTGAAATTTTATGTGCAACATCCATGGATGTAAAGAAAGTTTGATCGCGAAATAGAGGTCACGTGACCAAAATGGCCGCCACGCCCATATATGGTAAAATGTTAAAAAACACTCAAAATCTTCTTCTCCAGAAACGGCCAGCCGATTTTCATGAAACTTTATATGTAGCATTTGGGACTCCAGCCCATCATAGTTTGATGCAATGATGACCCTAGGATGACCTTGACCTATTTTACAGTAAGGTCAATTTTGGAAACAAAAAGGTACAAGTAGGCAAAGATCAGGAAAAGGCGCAATCAGAAAAAGATTCCCACTCCAAAAACCGAGGTGGGAAAAAACCAAACTAACAATCAGGTACTTATACCATGAAACATATCGTAAGCCGAATGAGAAGCTATTTTCCCAAAAGCCTTTTACATGGGAAAAAGTGAAAACCATGGAATGTTTTAAAACTATTGCAGCCTGAGATCTGAATAGTGGTAGATGCAAAACAACTAATGGATTGAATGAAGGTAAAGTGATTAATTTAGGTCAAGGTCATTTCTTGACCTTAGCCTGTCCGTCATCCATACACTCTTTTTAAAGATCTTCCTCTCTGAAACCGCTTGGCCAATCAAACTGAAATTTTATGTGGAGCATCCATGGGTAGGGTAAACGAAAGTTTTGGTCGCGAAATCTGGGTCACATGACCAAGATGGACGCCACGCCTATAGTAAAAACACTCAAAAATCTTCTTCTCCTGAACCAGCAGGCCGATTTTCACGAAACATGGTATGTAGCATTTGGGACTGCAGCCCATCATAGTTTGATCAAATGATGACCCTAGGATGACCTTGACCTTTTTTACGCAAGGTCAATTTCGGAAACATAGGCTTTTACATGGGAAAAAGTGAAAACAATGGATGTTTCGAAAACTAGTGCAGCCTGAGACCTGAAAAGTGGTAGATGCTAATAGGGTAGATGAAGGTATGTGATTAATTTAGGTCAAGGTAAATTTTGGAAACATAGGCAAACATGGAAACATGGGAAAAAGTGACAACTAGGTCTCAGGTAAGCGTTTACAGGACCAATGATCCTATGGTAACTATTGCAGCCGTAGATCTGAAACATGACCAAGATGGCCGTCATACACATTTATGGTAAAAAAATCACTTTGTCCAGTGACTGTACTTGTTGACTCTCAGGTGAGCGATCGTTGCCCTTGGGCTACTTGTTTGTTATTACTGCAGCTGGTGTTGTGCCGTGTTGCGGCCCTAAATGTTTCCACGTACATCACCCATAGTGCAGACATATATTCTGCTCCATTATGTGATTGTGTTTGGATTTGAATGACGTTTGCTTGATCTGACATTTGGACTAAAGGTAAGGCGACTACACGAATAAAAATATAAAACAGATTCTTTAACAGCAGTGAACATATCAGTGAGATAGGGGATTGAACATATCACGGCTTCGGCTACTAAAACTTCTTCAGTGACCCTATAGATTTGGCAACATGCAGCCAAAGAGAATTAGTGTTATTTTGCAACTTTCAACAGGGTAGTCGATACAAAGACTAGTATAATCTAAATGGGACCAAATGTATTAAACGTTGGTTAGAAAATGAATATAAATCTATAATAATTTGATGATTTCTCAAAATACTCTCGCTGATCTCAAAGGACCAAATGGAAAATAAAATCTGCACTATGGATGATGTACGGGGAGACTTTTTAGTGCCGCAACACGGCACAACACCAGCTGCAGTAATAGCGAATATCTCTTTAAGAGCAGTGAATATATAATGTGAGAAAGCGGATGGGCTATTCCGCGGTTTCGGCTTCTTAAGCCTCTTCAGTGACCCTATAGATTTGGCAACATGAAGCCAAAGAGAGTTAATGCAATTTTGCTACTTTCAACAGGCTAGTCGGTACAAGGACTAGTATAAATCAAATGGGTCCAAATGTATAAAACGTAGGTTAGAAAATGAATCTAAACCGATAACAATTTTCTTATTTCTCAAAATACCCTCGCTGATCTAAAAGGACCAAAAGGAAAATAAAATCTACACTATTATAGATAATGTACGGGGAGACCTTTTAGAGCCGCCACATGGCACAACACCGGCTGCAGTAATAGCAAATAGTAATGATAGCAGCAGCACACAAATGGTGAATCTGGATGAAAATTTAAATTCGCTCCCATTCCGTTGAATTCCATAACACTAACGATAGATATTTATCTTTACGAGTAACCTTTACCATCTAATCACCCATTCAAGTTTAATTTAGTAAGCCAGTCCAATCAACAATACGCCAAAGTCGAGCATACACATATAAATACATATTATCGAACAGAATTCATATAGGATAATGATAGCAATATACATATAAAATAATTAATTGAGTATATTCACTCATTAAAATGTTATATGGTTCAGTGTATCATCATGTAATCTCAAACGTATGATGCAGGAACAACGTATGATGTAACGTACGGGGCCTTAGCTTCTTGCCTGTTGCTTGGCCCTGCGGGGTTCAACTGGCGTTTTTTTCTTTTGCTCCGAATTTAGTAAGTTATTTGGCGCCAAGGGATCTCCATCGTCGGGCAGCTTACTATATCTGTGAGTCCTCGTTTTTGATTCATCATGGTGGTTATCCTGATTCATTTGTTTGTCCTTGATGATTCATTGACTAGTTAGAGATTCACCACGAGGACCTTACAACTAACTAAATGTTGTGAACCAATGCAGAAGATGAGGGTGAGGTTAGGGCCAAATAAAACCAGTTTAATCCCCGAGTGATTTTATATTTCTGATCGTTCCAATGCGATACTTTTGTCCAAATTGTGTGCTGTTTGATTCGTATGTACTTTTTCATATTTTAGTTAAGTTGGGTAATATTGGGATATAGCTGCTCACACGGCTTACGATATGTTTTCTTGGTATAAGTACCTGACTGTCAATTTTGTTTTTCCCATCTCGGTTTTTTGGAGTGAGAATTTCTTTTTGATTGCGCCTTTTCCTGACCATTGCCTACTTGTGAAATTCTAGTCGAGCCTAGATATTGTAAAATAACGTTAGGACACAACTTGTTACACTTTTAAATACAATGACATCAGCCGTTCTCTTAATGGTGCATATAAGCTCACCTGCTAAAAAACCTAGTTTAAGAAATGTGCAACAACTAATCAAGCCAAACACTCTATAATCGTATATCACTTCAGAAAACCAATAAAGTGAATGTCCTGTCAACATCTAGTCTAGACAAGATCTAATTTATATGCGTTTGTTCAAAATCAACGATAGCATGACATAACAAAGATTTAGAATGGTAAAAGTGTCACTACCTCATTATAAATTACACTATCTTTTGACGAGAATAATAACAAAAGCAGGAAACTATGTTTGCAATATTTGGCTTAGTTAAGGCTTAACGTCACACCTAGCTGATGGTCAATCATTTCGGGACAGATCAACGCTTCTTTGGCGTTAACTAGTACTATGTGGAGTTTTTCATTGAATGTCCTGTTTATTTGGGTAGAACTACAATTTTCATAGAGAAGAATATATGAGCACCCCATGGGAAAACCAACAATCTGCATAGGCGAAAACAAAGGCGCAGATCAGCTTCGCGGTAACCGCGAAGCTGATCAGCGCCTTTGTTTTCGCTACTCGGATAGTACAATTCCTCCTCTACTTAACTCCAAACTTTCAAGCTGCTAGCTCTTTTCTGTGACTGTACAGGTCGGTTTGTGTCGGACCTGGTTGGAAACCACATTGTTGGTTTTCCCACGAGACGGCTCATATATAAGCACCCGGAATCATTGTGGGTGTACGACTAAATCGGCACCAGCATCCGATGATATTTATGTATTAATACAGCAGAGCTCAAGATCTGCCATACAAAAACTGCATAGTAAATCAATGGGATGAGTTGCCCTGAAAGGACAGATTATTCAAAATATGAATATATATCTGGATCAATGTTCATTATTGCAGATACGTGATAAAGCATTTGTGTTTGTTTGTATATTTTATTTTGTCTCATTGTGTGTTTTGTTGTTTAACGATCTGGTCAACAATATTTCAGTCACGTCAGGACGGAGCCATCAGTCAGTATTATGGGAAGTTAATGTGCCTTGCTACATAGTTTAGTTTAAACATAGTTAATTGTCATCTCAAAGACAAAGGGGTTGGGCTCCAAGTTCTGACAACATTAGTTACAGCCCGCCCCCTACAAAATAAATTTACAATGACAAACATGGCTAAAATTGACAAATAACATCATATGACTAATTTCAAATAATGAAACATGCTACATGATACACATTCCAGCGTAATGATGGATATAACCCTCGACCTCTCGACACGCTAAATGATTGACCATCGGGTTCACCTTTATTTTTGTTATTCGTTTGACACCTTTCCTGGGTCCACCTTAACCAGTACTGGGATAAGAACCGATCTTACAAAATAGATAGACAGGTCTTAAGGTTCGTTCGAAACCTGTTCTACGGTTTTGCTAAGGCAGTGTATAAGTACAAGTACCTAAAAATCATCTACTCATGGTAGCATGATTTTTGCATAAACAACAGCGATAAATGATATTGCCTAGTACCAAGTTTATAAAATCACACCTAACATGTTTGCCAACTGTTAGGAATATATCAGGAAAACATGTCCATGGAATTAATACCCTCTTATACACCACCTTTACATAGGAAAACTGGGGTAAGCAGGGGTGTACCTATTTTTTTTTATTTTTGGTCCAAAACATAGATTGTGGATACTCGTTAGAACCGCCTTGGCGAAAACAGCAAAAATTAATAAGTTGTTTCTATATTGCATTTATACACACAAGGGAAACTATGCCCCTATGCCTTTTGACAATAATCGCGCGGGACAGTCGATAAGCTGCCTTGTTTTTGGCCCTGCAATGATTGGGTAAACCGTAAGGTCGCGAGAAAACCTTTTTAATTGACAAGTGAGCCGGATTTTCACCGTCTTATATGTACATTGATACATTTCGTCAAAACAGAAAAATCTTAAGTAACCGGTTTGATTTGTCGTTGTGTAAGTCGGATATTAACCTCGTATGTGTTCATGTACTGGAGAGACCCTCCCATACGAATATTTTACACCTCGCAAGCTACGCGGCTCGGTGTTACGATTCGCACGCAGTGGGTCTTTCCAGTACATGAACACCTCAAACTCGGTTAATATCCTATATATACATATATGCATACATAACCCAAGTAAACCTCGCCGTTAAACCAAGTCCGTCACGGGAAAATATGGACAGAGATATGCGCATACAATGTTGTTGTAAAACATTGTTATAGCAAGATGAGAATGAGACCTGGCTCAGATAATATCAGCACCAGTCTGCACAGAATACGACTGATGTCAGAACATAATGTTTACAGAAAAAAATCACTTTTGATTTGTAATGCATGTTTGCATATTGATTCACTTGTAAAATAGTATACTGCTCATGATTGATAATATTATAGTATCGTATCACGTGCTGTGGAAAAAAAGGTGCTTACTACTGATTGCCATTTTTATGGTTCTATTTCTGCACCCTCTGCCTCATTAACTCATTTAATCCTGGCGTCAGTTTTGTGGGACATAGGCAAACAGAATAGCCCCATATGTGACGCCGCAGAACGCGGCGTCCCATCTGGGGCTATTCTGTTTGCTTATAAAATTTTCATTGAAAATTTGAATAAAATTTAAAAATCAATCCTAACACCCCTAAAAACGAAATTGGACTCACTCAATTGATAATGATGGGCGAATCCATTCGTCAAATAAGGGTTAATATCTAACCAATCATGATAATCAGAGTAGTCAATGTGGTTAATTTCATTGCTGCCTTTCATCATTACGAAAACTTGCCCATGCAATATACAGAGATTTTTTTCACCTGTAAAAAATGAAAATTTCATCAGAAAAAATGATATTTTTCTTATTTTTGCTCCAAAACATAGAGGCGGTTCTAACGAGTACCCACAATCTATGTTTTGGAGCAAAACTAAGAAAAATATGTGTACCCCTGTATACCCCAGTTTTTCTATATAAAAGTGGGGTTTCAGGGGTACTCATTGCACGGACATGTTTTCCAGATGTTACCACATACACAGTACCGTCTATTGTCCAACACTTTTAAGCCTGTCGTTGCTCTTTGCAGCCATGTAGACAGGTCAGGTCTTCCTGTATAAATATGTAAGTTCTTTTCAAATTTTTTTGTAATATTTATAATGTGAACCACTGCAGAAGCTTAGGGTGTGGTTAGGTACCCATAAAACCGGTTTAAGCCTGTCAACTATTTTAAATTAAATGTTGTGAACCACTGCATAGCTGCGGGTATGGTTAGGTACATGTACATGTAAAACCGGTTTAAGCCCACCAGTAATCTTATATTACTGATCGTTCCAAGGCGATGCTTCTGTACCCTGGCTTATACTTGTATACGACAAAATAAAAAAAAAAATAAGTTAAAGTTGGCGGTTTATAGTATATTATCCACTCTCAACGAATGATCAACCAACTTCAGTATTAACTCCCCTGGTCACTGAGATGTATGTCGACCGCTAACACATGGCGACAAACTCAGCTGCGGTACACTGGCATACATCCCTCACAGGTACCCATTTATACACCCGGATGGAGAGGAGCAATGTCTGTAAAGTGCCTTGCTCAAGGACACAACCAGACAACCCAGTGGCCGCGCTTATATTCGACACCAAGACACCAAAACATAAAACAATAAGGACAAGACCAGAAGTATCGCCTTGAACGATCAGTAATATAAAACTACTGACGGGCTTAAATCGATTTTACTTGGCCATAACCTCAGCTTCTACAGTGGTTCACAACATTTAGTTAGTTGTTCTGCCCTCGTGGTGAATCTTTAATTAGTCAATGTACCATCAAGGACGAACATATCATGATAGCCACCATGATGAATCAAAAACGAGGACTTACAGATTCCGCAAGCTGCCCGACGATGGAGATCACTGGGCGCCAGATGTCTTACTGAAAGTCCGGAGCAAAAACAAACAAAACAGTTAAACCCCTGTAGACCAAGCAACAGACAAGAAGTTCCTGCCCTGACCAACTAAAATGAATAGCATTAAGTCGGGACCATCATAGAGTCTGACGCCCGACCCACCGACGTGCAATTAATAAAGGTAGCGTATTTATCAACCATGATTGGGTTAAAAACTAAGCATGCAGACTGTAGCATACTATTTAAATTATATCTTATACGTCTGTAACGTATAATGAATTTTCTGAACTGAAAAAAATAATTCCTTATTTTCATTAACCGAGTCACCATCAAATTCTTGTTCCGAAAGGCCCTCACGTAAAAGCGTTTTTGACCCAACATTAAGTTTACAAATTAATTCACAGCGTCTACGATAACATGTAGAAAATGATTTTCGAAGTTTATGTTACCGATAGCCCTTTTGGAGAAGTTTGGCCGTTTAACATTTATTTCGAGCGTTGAAGTCCGTAACATGAGTGCAGACTTTAGAAAACCTAATAATTAAAATATAAAAGCTAGCAATGAAAACGGTCAAAGGGAGGTAGTATTGGCCATATTGCGCAATTTCGGGTACTGAACAATCATCAGTGACCCTAAATATACTGCAATTTCAACAATTTACACAAGGTAAGTCTAAATCAAAGACAAATGACCAATGTTTAGAAGATGAGAAAGACATTTGGGGGTTGCTTGAACTTCAAACTCGAGAATACATAAGTAAAATTCACCATAAGAGAATCTCAGAGCTTAAAAGATTGTCAGTATTTTGAGCGACTCAGTACAGTGAACAAGAATTGATGAAACTGTAAATAGTATATTCACCAGTGTATATAGAGCTCACAAAATCAGACATAAATACCAACATAATTGTATTCTTCAACTACGTCGTCAGACGGTTCTCCGAAAAGTCAGCGGAGGAGATTTACCTTTAACAGAACAGATGGCTCTAAACGTATAATGTTTAGTACTCTGAATATTCCAACTGATCTCAAAGGACCGAATGAAATAATAAAATCTGCACTATGATTGAAATGCAAAATGCAAAATGTCTGAAGAGTGTATGTCAATATCATAAATATCATAAAAGCGAATAAAACTGGTTAAGTCCTGTAGAGCCGACCAACCCAGACTGATGTAAATAAGAGTGTTTGATGAGATGTCATTCTAGATTGTTTTGTAACGTCTGGTGTTATATAACATTCGTTTTTAAATTTACTTGCTATAAAATTAAATTCTTTGTACTGTACTTGACAAAGACTCGATGGGCGAACACATTGGAACAAGTGGTCATTCTACACTCTACGCAATTCTGTAAGTTAAAGGCGCTCATATAAAGTAAGTGATTGTATATATATATATGGAAAATATTTTAGGTAATTTCAAGCATGTCCAAACGTTTTTTATACGACCAATACGCCTGACCGAAAATAACGTATTTTATCTTAATTCATTATTGTTTTATTTTAATTTCTGACGACAACTCTTTAAAAACATTTATACCGACGGACTGAAATTGCACGCCGATGTGTTGGCCGTTACATCGGCCGTCAGATACTATGATGGTCCCGACTAAAGCTTATCATTTTAGTTGGTAGGGGTCGGAGCTTTCTTGCCTGTTGCTTGGTCATAATTACATGTACCATCGACATCCGAGTGTCGCGTTATCTTTATCAAATGATTCTGCAGAAAAAGGTACAAGTAGGCAAAGATCAGGAAAAGGCGCAATCAGAAAAAGATTCCCACTCCAAAAACCGAGGTGGGAAAAAACCAAACTAACAATCAGGTACTTATACCATGAAACATATCGTAAGCCGAATGAGCAGCTATTTTCCAAATAGGTGGCCACTCAGTTACCTTAACTAAAAATATGAAAACATACAAAAGGCGCCAACAGCACAAAAAAAAATGTTTTAAACACCAAGACATAAAACAAAAAGAACCACCACAGAAGTATCGACTTGGAACGATCAGTAACACAAAGTTACTGGCGGGCTTAAACCTGTTTACATGGCCATAACCTCACCCTCAGCTTCTGCAGTGGTTCATAACATTTAGTTAGTTATTCGGTCCTCGTGGTGAATCTCTAACTAGTCAATGAATCATCAAGAACAAACAAATAAATCATGATAAACATCCTGATGAATCAAAACCAGGACTCACAGACTGAGTAAGCTGTCCGACGATGGAGATCCCTGGGCGCCGAATAACCTACTAACTCCGGAGCAAAAGAAAACCACCAGTTGGACCCCGGTGGGCCAAGCAACAGACAAGAAGCTCCGGCCCCAACCAACTAAAATGAATAGCTTTATGTCGGGGCCATCATAGAGTCTGACGCCCGACTCACCGGCGTGCAATTAAAGAAGGCAGCATAGTTATCAACCATGATTGGGTTAAAAACTAAGCATGCAGACTGTCGCATAACATTCAAGTTATAACCTATACGTCTGTAACGTGTTATGATTTTTCTGAACTGAAAAGAAAAATCATTAATTCCTTTAAGTTTCTTAAATTTGTAAACCAAGTCACCATAAAATTCAGGTTCCGAAAGGCCCTCACTTAAAAGCGTCTTTAACCCAACATTATATTTGGAAATCAATTCATAGTGTCTACGATAAAATTTAGAAAATGTTTTTCGAAGTTTATGATACCGATAGCCCTGTTGGAGAAGTTTTGCCGTTAAACATTTATTTCGAGCGTTGAAGTCTGTAACATGATTGCAAACTCTAGCAAACCTAATAAGTTGCGAAATGTATACACCATAAGAAGCACGACGAGGAACGTCACCATCCAAAAAAGGAAAATTTACTATATCAAAATCAAAGTCATCGCGCTTATCATAAATTTTAGAAGAAACAAATCCATTTGCAACAGAAAGATGTAGATCTAAAAAGGGGGCTTCAGTATCTGAGATATTGGCTTTGTTCAACTGAAGTTCAGGTGGATAAATTTGATTGACCATACCTTCAAAATAAGGGTTGTCAATGTTCAAAAGGTCATAGAGATACCTAGATGTGGAATTAAAAGCCTCGATAACATCAGCTTGATTATCATGGTTAAGAGAATCCATGATATCTCTTTCGTAGCAGTATAAAAATAAATCAGCTACGAGAGGTGCGCAATTTGTACCCATCGGAATTCCAACAATTTGTCTGTATAACTTGGTCCCAAATCTAATATAAATATTATCAAGGAGATAATATCAGAAGCCTATATGTTTATTCAAGTTACTGACCCGACAAGGTCTCTATGGTATTAGTATTTGTTTGTTTGTATAGAGGCTTAACGTCCCAGTCAACATTTTTTTCAGTCATGTCGGGACGGAGCCAACGCTTCCTGGGTTTAACCAGGTTTGTAGCGGGTGAATGTGTCTTGCTCAAGGGCACAATACGGTGCTGCTTGTGGGGATCGAAACCATAACCTCTCGATTCGGAGTCCGACGCTCTACAACTATGCCACCATGCTCCCTTCGTGGTATTATTAGTCAATTGTGTCTGTTTATCGCTATCCCATCCACGTATGCTCTCCCCGCATATAAACTGTTCAAAATAGCCCTACTTTCCGTCTAATTAAGAGCGTCTAAGCATATGTGTATGTCTGAAATATCAAACAAAGATAGCATTACTGCTGTTGTATACCTACTGAAAATTGCAGCAAGATCCAAGCAAAATAAATATCTTTTAGTTATTTTTTTTTTTAAATATAAGTTCGGACTATACAGAGGCATAAACCTAACTCGGCTCTCTACGTGAAAATAATCAATAGGGAAAGAAAAACTTACAAAACACCTTTTATTCATGATTATATAACAAAAGACTGCGCATGTCAAGTACATGTTACAGCATCAATTTTGCAGAAAATATGCCTGTAATGGCGGTCAATCGCAAATGCCATGCGCGTAACTAGACAGGTTAGTGCTTTTAAAAGCGCTACCTTGCGGCGACAATGTTAATAACGTAAACTTTCCTGAGTGCATATCTTAAGTTTGGATTTAGTATTATGAAAATAACTTTGAAAAAGCCCGATTTTCTTTGGCGCTATAATTCCGTTCGGAGTATACGAGGGGTGTTGTTTTAATACTTGTCATTTGCTTGATTACTTTTCCCGTGGACTAACAATGAGAATGTTGTTTATATGTGAAGAAAGCTTAATCCTTTTTGATCAGGTTAGTATAAAAATTATTGCTCTCTGACGCTCGATCCTATAGTAATCGTTTCTAAAACAGGGTACAGCAATGACACTGCGTTGTTTTCCAGCTAATTTACAATATGTAATTTCGATCACAAGTAAAGAAAATGCTTTAATATTCACAACATACATGTACATGCCCACTTCCATTTTACACATAAAAGTAAAAGTAGGCAACAAACAGGAAATGGCGCAATCAGAAAGAAATTACCACTTCAAAAACCGAGGTAGGAAAAAAACTAAAGGACCTCTGACGGTGGTAATGGGAGCCATGATGTATAGCTGCCACAGATTTTGATAAAAATAAATGTTGGTTAAATGTTTCTGTTTTTGTATGTATGTTTGCTGGTAGACCATAGTTTATGATATTGGACATAGGTTCTTGTTTCTAAAGAAGTACTGCTTTATTTTTGGGTTAAAATGGGCATATTTTGTATTAAACATATAGAAAAATAGAAAAGTATTTATTTAACATTGTTCCCACCCACCCCCCACCCCCGAGTCCCAAGAAATCCCTTTGCATATGAATGTATTGTCATATTATACATAATGTATGTGAATGGCGTTCTGGGACTCGGGGGGAGGGGACAGTACCCTACAGCCCAAAATGTTATCTCAGTACTAGAGCCCAAGTATGTGAAAGTGTTTTTAACTTAAAATTAAAAAGAAAACAAAACAGCAGTTAAGTTGTTTGCCATATATAAAGTACAAAAAATGGATATATATATTTGTTTCCAAAATTAACCCCAATCTGTTTGATTTATAACCACTTTTTATTTTTCATTCCTCAGAAAATGAGGGTACTGTACATTCTGTGCAACAAGCTTTTGTAATCATTTTATACTAAAATTGTCCACTTGTTTACACGGCCAATAACCTCTTGCACCACAAACAGTAACATTGTTGGACTGTTGGATTTTTTTTAAAAAATATATTAACTTCCAAATCAACAACTTTTCAGTCAGGTCGATACGAAGCCACCACTGTCTAGGTATTAGCCAGTACCATGGGAACGTAAAATGTCTTTGTCATTGGTACATACAGCGACGTTAAGTTTCAAATCGCCAACTTTAATGGTGTTTACTCAATTTTCCATTCATTCTCAAAAAACTACATTTGCTTATTATATCACGTTAGGCATCAAAACAAGAATCTTTCAGTTCTTTAATGAAAGTGAATCTAAATAGAGGCCCTGGGTTTGATCCAATCGTGGGGAGCCGTGCTGTGCCTGAGACACACTATACCCCCCTCCCTCGAGTACTTGGTACAAGAAGTAATACGTGGCTCAATCCCAAAATGATTGAAAAACTGTTCCTATTAAAGGATACTCGACCATAATCTAATCGAATCAAAAATAACTTTTATAATCACTTTGACACAACCATTATACTGAAACGAGACACATGTAAAACAAGCCAAGTTCTGTTTGCGGGTGTGCCTGGAGTTTTTTTCTCTGGGTTCTCATGTTTTCGTCCACCTACTGATTGGTCAGTCTCATACGAGCTGAAATAATCTTGAAAGGGACTTTAAAGCGAATCAGAAAAATAAATATAAATACATTGAAGGCCGTGTTGTAGCAGATTTATACAGGTAATTAAGTTGCTCAGTGTGACCAAGTTTAGTCACAATGGGACGTGTCTGGAGAAAATGTTTTTGGTTAAGATCGAACTCTAATCAATCTGTGCAAGACATAGAAGATGGATTGAAGTTTTGTTTTGTTAATGACACAATTCTGAGTAGCTGGCTGGTCATCGCTGATCTGGGTATAAGGTTTTGCATATAACAGATAGCAGGTTTTCTTATGAGTCAACAGTGCCTTGTATAATGTTTGGAGTACTTAGACAATAATATTATACAGGTAACTGCTAAAGGTTTGTACCCAAAATATTGACATCGTAATATTTCAATTTTATTTCAATGGCATCATGCATGTTTATCGCACTTTACACAGTGTTGCATGTACAAAATATGATAAAATAGTGGAATTAAAGGACTACAAGCAAGGAAAAGCGAAAAATTAAATTATTCTCACATATGAAAAGGTACAAGCATATATTAATCCGTTCAAGAGACCTGGAATGTACCCTAGTATTTCTAAGTGCAATGCCAAGAAGTGCAAGAAGACCTCCTATTATTTGTTACAAATATAATAAACCAATCAGAAATACTTTTTTTAATTTCAATAAACTTGTTTCTGATCTTGATATCCATGCCACTACTCCTAAGTCTTGAGATTGTAAAGATTCAAAATATGTTTATCAACCAGCCGGACATATAGTTACTGGAAATTTAAAAATAATTTCGGATTCTAGAATTCGCAAAATTGTTTCTAAAGGTCCGAAATATAGATTCCCATCCTACATTAATTTCGACAAATGTAGAGAGGAGATTGCATCTGCATTAAATGATTTCGGTAAACGATGGTGTGATCGAGAGGGTGTTGAAGATAATGCTCTCAAAGAATGGAAAAGAAGTATCTTCCCTATCGTGGATAAACGCATTAAGTTTTATTTACAAAATACCAATCTTTTACCTCCTAAACCCAAATCGTCATTTAGGCATTTGAAGCAGGGTATCCAAGAATTTCGTAGAAAGTATGTCTTGGTTCCGGCAGACAAAGCCGCAAACAATGTCGTTGATTTTGTAGGCTTCACTACGTTAACACCTTAAAACTAGAGCTTGATGGTACCAGGGCTTATCTGGAGACAGATACTGATTAAGTGTCTGTAGTTAATGCCCACTTAAACGATTTACCTGTTTAGTTTTCTGTTTGTGTCAATGAAGGCCAAGACAAACTTCCTACGATGTATTGGTTACCTAAGCTTCACAAAAGACCGTACAAAGCTAGATTTATTGCAAATTCTAGCTCTTGTACTACCACTGAACTTTCTAAATTATTAACTTCCTGTCTTACTGCTATCAAATCTCATGTTATAAGATACTGTGAGACAGTGTATGAAACTTCAAATAAAAATTGGTTTTGGTCAATAAAAAAATCTGGTAAGGTGCTTAGTAAATTGAAGTGTAGAGGGTTCCGTGCGACAAGCTTGTCCACATATTATTTTTCTACTCTGTATACAACATTACCACATAATCTAATCAAAGAAAACTTCTGGATTTGATAGAGTGGACCTTCAAAAGGGCATTAAAAACTATGGTTCACTTTATTTGGCATGTAATGACAGAAAGGCTTTTTTCACTTCCTCAGACCAAAGTCGGTATGCTCTTTGGTCATGTCAGAATGTGTGCGACGCCTTGTCCTATCTCCTTGATAATATTTATATTAGATTTGGGACCAAGTTATACAGACAAATTGTTGGAATTCCGATGGGTACAAATTGCGCACCTCTCGTAGCTGATTTATTTTTATACTGCTACGAAAGAGATTCCATGGATTCTCTTAACCATGATAATCAAGCTGATGTTATCGAGGCTTTCAATTCCACATCTAGGTACCTCGATGACCTTTTGAACATTGACAACCCTTATTTTGAAGGTATGGTCAATCAAATTTATCCACCTGAACTACAGTTGAACAAAGCCAATATCTCAGATACCGAAGCCCCCTTTTTAGAACTACATCTTTCTGTTGCAAATGGATTTGTTTCTTTATTTATGATAAGCGCGATGATTTTGATTTTGATATAGTAAATTTTCCTTTTTTGGATGGTGACGTTCCTCGTCGTGCTTCTTATGGTGTATACATTTCGCAACTTATTAGGTTTGCTAGAGTCTGCAATCATGTTACAGACTTCAACGCTCGAAATAAACGTTTAAGGGCAAACCTTCTCCAACAGGGTTATCGGTATCATAAACTTCGAAAAACCTTTTCTAAATTTTATCGAAGACACTTTGAATTGATTTCCAAATATAATGTTGGGTTAAAGACGCTTTTAAGTGAGGGCCTTTCGGAAAATGAATTTTATGGTGACTTGGTTTACAAATTTAAGAAGGTTAAAGGAATTAATGATTTTTCTTTCAGTTCAGAAAAATCATAACACGTTACAGACGTATAGGTTATAACTTGAATGTTATGCGACAGTCTGCATGCTTAGTTTTTAACCCAATCATGGTTGATAACTATGCTGCCTTCTTTAATTGCACGCCGGTGGGTCGGGCGTCAGACTCTATGATGGCCCCGACTTAAAGCTATTCATTTTAGTTGGTTGGGGCCGGAGCTTCTTGTCTGTTGCTTGGCCCACCGGGGTCCATCTAGTGTTTTTCTTTTGCTCCGGAGTTAGTAGGTTATTCGGCGCCCAGGGATCTCCATCGTCGGGCAGCTGTGAGTCCTGGTTTTCGATTCATCAGGATGTTTATCATGATTTGTTTGTTCTTGATGATTCATTGACAAGTTAGGGATTCACCACGAGGACCGAAGAACTAACTTAATGTTATGAACCACTGCAGAAGCTGAGGGTGAGGTTTGGCACCTGTAAAACCGGTTTAAGCCCGCCAGTAACTTTGTGTTACTGATCGTTCCAAGGCGATACTTCTTTGGTGGTTCTTTTTGTTTTCTGTCTTGGTGTTTAAAATTTTTTGTGTGCTGTTGGCGCCTTATGTTTTCATAGTTTTAGTTAAGTTAAGGTAACTGAGTGGCCACCTATTGGGAAAATAGCTGCTCATTCGGCTTAATATATGTTTCATGGCATAAGTACCTGATTGTTAGTTTGGTTTTTTCCCACCTCGGTTTTTGGAGTAGGAATCTTTTTCTGATTGCGCCTTTTCCTGATCTTTGCCTACTTGTAGCTTTTCATAAATATGCCCAAGTTTAGAGACTCAGTTTGCAATAATTAATCGTATCATATGAAAATGTTTAGAAGATTTCAATATCGCAAGGAACCTTATAAATACCAAGTAATTTTCTCCTGGAACAGATGCTGGTTTAGGAGAAAACGAGTCGATGGCAAGAATTAAAGAAACCCCTCGTAGGATTATTGAAATACGTCTCGAGTAATATAAATAGAAAAAGAATCGAGCTAACGATCCATAAATGGGAAGGCGCAACTCATATACATGTACAAAATGCTCACATTTGTACATTACAGCTGCGTTCAGTTATGAATATACCCCTGCAATATTCATGAATGAATTGACAACTCTTCTTGCTTTTAAACAATGGTCACTGGCAAGAAATGGACAACTGGATGAATTTGTTTATATACTGACGTCAATAAAATACGCCTCATCGAAAATGTTGCATAACTTGGCTAAAAGATACAAAATATGAACGAAATTTGCATTTTCCTTAATTTTACATTTTTTCTCATGGTATAGCATAAACCGAATATGAGTAAGTTGCGCATTTTTCTCAATTCTTGCGTTGGTGCACCATTATAAAAAATGCATCCTGACTTCATTATACAGACGTTTTTGACGTGAAAATTCTTGAAAGCCGTGCAAACTTGTTTTACAAACTTGTGAACATCAAAAATTTGAAACGTAACACCACTGGACTACGTGAAGTTGAAATACTGAAATTATCATAGGGACTTTTCACAAGAAAGGAAACAGACGGAACAAAAAATGATACTGCTCGGTTTCTGGCGTTAAAGCGACTCAATAGTCCGGGATCATCGTCCTCATAGATACAAGATTCCCTCTATCAATTTTTGTTACACTACATATAGCTCTTTCGCTGACGCTTCTGCAGCAAAATCATTTTGACGTCGACGTCTCTTATGCTTACGAATCCTAATGATGAAACATTTCAGAAACGATGCCGTTATATTCGGATGTACACCTTTAGTTGATTTTTATAACGCAGTCGCATTATCTCAAATGAATAGCCAAGAATGAAGCCATGGTATACTGACGCTTATTTCCCTAGACGTAAAATACACGTTATACGTAAGGACGTTCGTTTCACGCTGAAAGGCAAAAAAAGTAACAATTGAAACTATTCTTTGTCAAATAGCTATGTACGGATAGCATTTGAAAACTTTTTGACCATTTTGACGGCGATTACAATTTAAGCATTGATCATTAGCTGCAATGACGTCATTAACGCTAGAGAACGAAACTTGTTTTTCAAAAATGTGTTTCAACAACATATAGCCACGTATGGATATCCCACTCTAGGGCTTATGTGTTGGTATTGGAAAGGAGACTTTCAGATATCGAAAGAAGCGATACCTGATAGACAGGTTCGTGAACAGAATAGAGATTTTGCGAGGGGTGTGTGTTTTCAACAGCATGCCATGTTTCAAGCACATGTCTGAATAATTCCATTTCAGCATTTCCGAATGCTTAAAAGGTTAGTAAAAGATATGACCAATATTTAAAATAATTAAAGTTATAAATCTTTGCAGTATGACGTGTCAAAGTTGACTGAGGCGTTTTTTGTTGACGTCAGTATATATTTGTTAAGTAGGTGGGTAAATATTTACTCTGTATAAAAACTTCCAGATCTTGTAAATTTATTACATAATATTTGGAGCCCATTTTTTCACACAAAATTCACTGATATCGGAGTTTCAAAGATACCAGAAGGAGCCACGATTAATGGTTTGTAATTGCATTGGTAATTTATGAAAGAATAATCATTTTTGTACTGAGGCTGAATTTGTTTTCTATTTAGCACTATTTACAAAGCTATATGTACATCCTGATTTCTATTCAATGTGCATTTTAGAGTTTCACGTTAAAGTGGTTGTTACTATTTAAATCTAAACGCGTCAGTGTTATTTTGAAAGATTCATAATATTCCACCAGACTGAATTCTGCCAATATGTTGGTTGGTGAAAAATACCTATGACATGCTTAGTTTTATAATTTTTGTAACAAACACTTTGCCATGAAATTCTAAAATGCTCATTGAATGAAAATCAGGGTGTAACTTTGTCAATAGTTTTCAAAGGCGGTCCTTACATGTACCCACAATCTATGTTTTACCATATAAAAGTGGGGTATAAGTACCATATAAAAGTGGGATATAATGGAGTATACATTTCACGGGCATGTTTTGCATATGTCCTAGGGCAAACTTTGCAAATAAAATGCACTAATTCAGTGTAAAACTGTAATTGTAACGACATTCACACGGAGCTTTCATTTAGTTTTCAGAAATTAAAACAAAGACGGGATAAGAATGGCTAGGGAAGCCGTATTTTGTCTGCTTGCCATGGTGTTTGTCTCTTCAAATGTTGCCAGTGGATCAAATGATTTCAGCGGATCATTTCTCAGCGGAGCAGCGTGTACCACTGCGGTAGATGTCTACGACATTTCACTAAATACGGATCCTCAGAAAACATATGATTATCAGACTAAGCTGAAAGCTATGTATTGCCACTTTGAGAAGGAACATCACAAAGAAATACTGCCGCAGAATGCTACTGAAGAGCCTTTGACAGTTTCAATGGACCTCTCTCTAGGCAACATCGATGATTTTGATGAGATATCAGGTGTTCTAACATTAACCCTTGCTGTTGATTACGAATGGGTTGACGGAAGGCTAACATGGGATAAATATGCCAACCTTAACGAAATAAAATCATTAACTATATCAACGAGCTTTACCTGGTCACCATACGTCTATGTGAAAGAGTCCGCAGGGAAGATTACACCATTAGCAGATGACAATATGAGGGGGTGAGTTTACAGTGATGGGCGAGTCGCCTTTAAAGTACTCACGGTGATTTCCGTAAAGTGTGACGTCGATGTTACTTACTATCCATTCGACGAGCAATTATGCGAGATCCACATGTTGCCATGGGGATACGAGAACACTGAAGTTGTTCTTACACCTAGGCAGGAGTACTTAGACACCAAACTCACAGGGGACGATTCGATATGGGAAGTTCTGCCGAGCAAAATCAAAAGTCAAACATTCCAAAAGCACTCCGAAGTGAAACTATCCCTTCACCTCAAACGTCGGAACGCTTTTCATATTGTCTTCGTGATCTGGCCTTTGATACTGTTTGCTATAGTGAACAAGTTTGTGTTCCTACTTCCCCAGTCCTCGGGTGAACGATGCGGCGTTGCCGTCACCATGTTCCTCGCCTTCAATGTGTACATGTTACTCGCCAACGATATCCTGCCCGCGAGTTCCCAGCCACTGGCCAAGCTCTACTACTACCTGCTATACCTGCTGATTTACAGCGCAGTCATCATGATCATGGTGTTTATTTCCCTTAGGATCTACAGCAAGGCCGAACACAAAGAGGTTCTAAATGTTATAATTTTATTCCGTTTGTATTCATTTCTGCATCTAACAGATTTTGAATCCATCTATTACGGCGGAAAACGGGATCGTATTTAAAATTTTGATCGAGTCTGTCTGTATTTTTCTTAATGTACGTATTTATGCAGCTGGTGAAGCATGATGTAGTGCATGTACAGCTGTAAAATGTATTTAATATTTACTTTGATTAATGTTATTACATTTGTTTACTTATTTATGATTTTTTTTTCAGCTGGTGAATTACAATGACTATCTATCTATCTATCTATCTATCTATCTATCTATCTATCTATCTATCTATCTATCTATCTATCTATCTATCTATCTATCTATCTATCTATCTATCTATCTATCTATCTATCTATCTATCTATCTATGTCTGTCTGTCTGTCTGTCTGTCTGCCTGCCTGCCGTCCTATCTATCTATCTATCTATCTATCTATCTATCTATCTATCTATCTATAGTGACATTTTATTATCATTACAGAATGAGCCAGAGCCCCGTGTTACCCCATGTATCTCTGCAATCGCTACATTGATCGACACATTTACGTCACCTATTACACGCTTATGTTGTCGTGATACCGCGAGCTCAGGGAAAGGTGCTCCAGCTCAACCAAATGAAGAAGACCACATGATAGGTGGGCCTCAAGAAAAGAATCAGATCACGTGGATTGACGTCGGCAAGGCATTTGACAAGATTTGTTTCTTTTTGCTGTTGATCGTCAACATTTTTGTGTTTATTGGGTTCATATCATCTGTCTCCAACTTAGATCCTTTGGATGATAAATAAACCGCAGTATACTAATTTGATATAGATTATAGTCCTGCATTTTGGTCACTGATTATACATGTACATAGTATACAGCTGTAAATACTTAATTGGATATGAACTGCAGTGCGTCCCAGACAAAAACGTTCCTGCTACAATATCGGTTTAATATTTTTGTCATTTTTTACAGATAACTAACACCAGTCGTTGCAGAAGAATGCTTTAGATTAAGGACCGCATATGTATTTCAATTTATTTTGTATTTTCTTTGTTGTCCTTTGAGATCAGCGAGGATATTGTGAGAAATCACAAATTTATTATCAGTAAAGATTCATTTTCAAATAAACGTTTCATACATGTATATTTGACCCCATTTTGATAATACTAGTCTTGTATCGACTACCCTGTTGAAAGTTGCAAAATTGCAGTTATTTCCAAATCTAAAGGACCACTGACCAAACTTAAGTAGCCGATATAGTCCATCCCCTTTGCCACTAATATGCTCACTGCTCTTAACGGATTTTATTTTTATTTATGTACAACGCCTTAAACCTGGAATGGCCACATTTATTTCAAATGGTCGCTTTCAAAGTGCCGATAATTTTACAAGACACTTTTGGTCTTCGACTTCTAATCCTATTCTTGTTTGGACGCTGGGTCTGGAATTCATATCATGATTTGTGTGTGAACATTGAGTGTGGAGATATTCAACATATCTGAGGCTATTTGAAGTAATCAAAGTAATGATAGAAAAAACGAGAATCCATGTTTTGTGTTCTCTAACAGTTTTGGTCATAGTCATGCGGAAACCCATATGCATATTCAACTACACGAAAACTGAGAATGGTCATTAGAATCAAAAGAATGAAACAAATAACAGAGCTACTGGATGGCGTTATGCCATCTTTCCACCCTCTCCAATGGAGCGGGATTGTATAGCTCATTTGCAATCTGTCTAGTGTATAGTCTCTTCAAAATGCATGTATACTGTATATAAAAGACTGACAAGCATCTCAACATTTGTTAACAAAATAAGTATATGGAAGTGTGCATTATTTCAAGCTACAGGCCTTTGAATGAGACCTCTCATCAACATGTTTTAGATTTAGTAAGATTAATTTAGTTGTCGATTCTTTAAAACATACCTGTCTTGAACAAAATACACATAGAATGCTTTCAAAAGCCATGATATTTACGTAATGCAGACTATTTTGGACCAAAAGCATAGAAAAAGTTGCAACATGAAGTGGATGACAAAAATTTACGATTCGTTTTCCAACCCAACCCCCATACTCGAAAAGTTGGAAAAAAACAATATTTTGAATTGTGCCAAAACCATGATTGTAGATTCAAACTTTTTCTTGTATTTTCACACATCAAAGAACTTTGTTATATTGTTCGAATAAAAGAAAGATATAGGGTGGTGAAGAGAGGACCAACAACTTAAAAATCGCCATTTAAGCTTTTGTTCTGCTGTTTTGTTTCTTAAAGCTCATTTCATAAAACCACCAAAATTTTAAAACTAGCATACCAAAGACAGAACGACTGACTTACAAGATCATGTACACTTATACTGCTGCTAAAATAAACAGTGAACTAGTGCAAGTAATTTGAAGATGTGTCAAGTTTAATCTACCCTGCCCCATAAATTTTACTGACTTACTTGTTGCCCCTAAATTTTACTGACAGCTTCCTTTTTTTTGAAAAAAAAATCAGGTACTTATACTTAGAAAACATCACAAGCCGAGATAGCAGCTATTTCCCAATAGGCGGACATTCAGTTACCTGAACATAAATAAAAATATAAAAACGTACATAAGGTTCAAACAGTACAAAAATTTGACTTAAAAGCATTAAACAAATTGAACCATAACAAGCATCGCATTGGAACCATTAGTATGTAAAATAACTTGGTGGAGGGGGGGGGGGCTTAAATCGAATTTACAGGCGCCTAACCTCACCCTTATATTCTGCAGTGGTTCACAACATTAAGTTAGTCATTCGGTTCTCGAGATTAATCTCTAACTCGAACTCACTCAAAACACAGCGGTGGGATAAGCGCGGCGGTAATGAAGTATCAGCTCTCTTAAGCACTCTTAAAGGCATATATTTCTGTCTGTTTAGGATCATTGAAGGATACAGACAGAATCAATTAAAATTTTAAATACGTAACCGTGTTCCGCCAAAATACATGGATTATAAAATCAATAAGATGCAAAATGAATGAATTAATTAAAACAAAATCCAATTATTATTACACACCTCTTTGTGCTCCGCCTTGCTATAGATCCTCAGAGAGGTAAACGCCATGATGATGATGACTGCGCTATAAATCAGCAGGTATAGCAGGTAGAAGTAGAGCTTGGCCAGTGGCTGGGAACTTGCGGGCAGGATATCGTTGGCGAGTAACAGGTATACATTGAAGGCGAGGAACATGGTGACAGTAACGCCGCATCGTTCACCCGAGGACTGGGGAAGAAGGAACACAAACTTGTTCTCTATAGCGAATAGTATCAAAGGCCAGATCACGAAGGCAATATGGAAGGTGTTTCGACGTTTGAGGTGAAGGGATAGTTTCACTTCGGAGTGCTTTTGAAATGTTTGACTTTTGATTTTGCTCGGCAGAACTTCCCATATCGAATCGTCCCCTGTGAGTTTGGTGTCTAAGTACTCCTGCCTCGGTGTAAGTACAACTTCAGTGTTCTCGTATCCCCATGGCAACATGTGGATGTCGCAAAGTTGTTCGTCAAATGGATAGTAAGTAACATCGACGTCACACTATACGGAAATCACCGTAAGTACCTTAAAGGTGACTCTCCCATCACTGTAAACTCGCCCCCTCATGTTGTCATCTGCTAAAGGTGTAATCTTCCCTGCAGACTCTTTCACATAGACGTACGGTGACCAGGTATGGCTAGTTGATATAGTTAATGACTTTATTTGGTTTAGGTTAGCATATTTATCCCATGTTAGCCTTCCGTCAATCCATTCGTAATCAACAGCAAGGGTTAATGTAAAGACACCTGATAACTCATCGAAATCATCGATGTTGCCTAGAGAGAGGTCCATTGAAACTGTCATTGGTTCTTCAATACCCGGCCGCGGCAGTATTTCTTTGCGATGCTTCTTCTCAAAGTAGCAATACGTCCATTTCAGTTTATCCTGATGTGATTAGCTTATATAGAGAGTTTGTACAGTACTTCTACACTCTCTGTCGCTGAGATGTGAGTCGCCGTAATCATTTGATCCGCTAGCAACATTTGAAGAGACAAACAATATGACAAACAGACAAAATGCGGCTTTCCTAGCCAATTTTTGTCCTATTGTTTTATATTTTTTAATTTCTGAAGTATAAATGAAAGCTATTGGTGAATCCGCTTGATATTTTTGTCGACTGCTACCATGTTTGGTAAAATTTATTCGTATGTTGTATCTTGTATCATTATTTCTTTTTCGCTTTGTATCCGGGTTGATAAAAAATTATTTAAAATTTGCTTAGAATCAAATTCTGATAATTATTTCAGTTTCTTGATCATTTTTATTGTGAAATGACTAAAATAAAAACTTAACTGTCCATTTATGATAAAAAATAATTGTTAGATCCTTTGGAAGCAGTAAAACATTCAAAGCGAGAAGAGGGGCCATATTGTACAATTTCGGGTATTGAACCTTCATCAGTGACCCTTTACAAAACTGGCAGCGAAAGCCAGACAGTTTTTCTGCAATTTCAAGATTTTACATCTATGTAGTCTGAATCAAAAACTCATATTCCCAAAGGGGCCAAATAATCAAAATGCTGGTAAGATGAGTAGCAATATTCCATCAGCACCTGCTTACGGAGTGTATGTCTCTCAACTAGTTCGCTATGCTAGAGGCTGCTGTAACTACAAAGACTTTGTTGATAAGGGAAGTTACTCACCAGCAAATTGTTGTCACAGGGATATCGCCGGGCGAAGCTTGTGTCAACTCTTAAAAGGTTCTACGGGTTACATCATGATCTTTTTGATCCCTACAGCGTGGCCGCGTCTAAACTTGTGACTGACCTGATGCCAGTTGCCAATAAATAATATGGCTTTCAATTACCGGACATTCTTTTCTAACCAGATATACAATTTCTCGGCTTTGTAATCAGCCATACGGACATGGCGGGTGCTTTATAATGGGCAGTTGATGCTCACCCTTCACGAACACCTGATCACACCTCCTGTTTTGGGGATCCATGACTGTATGACTACATATCTCGTGTTCGTCAATGTTATTACGGATTTTTATGAGCTAGGATATACGATTTCGGTACCTTAATTAAATTGACCCCTTTACTTTACATTTGTACTTACTACAAATCTTTCACAAACCTTGGCAGAAGTGGTCGCCCAGATACACGTTCCTCGAATAGTTTGCCTCTTTATGTTATTGTTCCACCGATTCCAATGTATCACTAGGCGCAAAAATGTTTTGGATGATCGCGATTATAAGTTCAACCTCACCCTTGACGCCGATAGTCAATGCGCACATAATGTTATCGCTTCCAACCTCTTGACAGTGAGGCTTGAAGGTGTTTATTTTGATTGGTTATATTACAGGGTGTCAATGGGGCTTCTGATAAGCGATTTTCAAATCAGATTTCATTTTTGGTGTTTTGGTTAGGATTAAGGGTTAGGGTAAGCAGTGTCATACGGCTAAAATGTTAAAGATTTGTTGTTGTTTTTTTTTCACTACAATTCCTAATTACTGCTGTTGTTCTTTTGTTTAAAACATTTTACTGACTGCTGATTACAGAAATTCCCCATTGAGACCCCATGTATATCCGTCTATGTAACCATCAAGTGCTACCAGGTCTGTGTTCTTAATTTATCTCTTTCGTCATCTTTGGTGCATCCTGTCTGCATCATTATCATGCACGTACTATAAGTGTTTATCATGACTGAAACAAGTCGGTCAATACCCTATTAAACCGCCTTTATGTGACACGCAGGCTTCTACTGAGTGCAGCGAAGTGTCAGTAGCACACTTGACTATGGTTATAGTTAAGGTACAAGTAGGCAATGATCCGGAAAGGTGCAATCAGATAGAAGGCTTAATCCGGAGTCAGGATTTACAGTCCAAGGTCATTTTGTAAGCCTCTGGTGTGGCTTCATAAATGTTGATATTACAGTTTGTTTGAAAATAAGTTTCTTTAAAGTGTCAGGGGAAATTATCTTTCATTGAAATATTATCAGAAATTACCGCCCTGATATTACGATAAGATAAGAAAAATCTAGATGCATCCGTGTTGTTTGGGAAGAGGCCTTCTAGAAGTGAAAGACGGTAGACTACCTGCTATAATTTCTACGGCCTATAGAAAAAAGTTTTGATGGCATTTTTTGTTAATGCTCGGCATCCATGCTAAAAATGTTCTTTGGGGTTTCAAAGTAGGTAAAAATAGCCCACAGGGTATGTTAATTTAATCCATTCGTAATCAACAGCAAGGGTTAATGTAAAGACATCTGATAACTGATCGAAATCATCGATGTTGCCTAGAGAGAGGTCCATTGAAACTGTCATTGGTTCTTCAATACCCGGCCGCGGCAGTATTTCTTTGCGATGCTTCTTCTCAAAGTAGCAATACGTCCATTTCAGTTTATCCTGATGTGATTAGCTTATATAGAGAGTTTGTACAGTACTTCTACACTCTCTGTCGCTGAGATGTGAGTCGCCGTAATCATTTGATCCGCTAGCAACATTTGAAGAGACAAACAATATGACAAACAGACAAAATGCGGCTTTCCTAGCCAATTTTTGTCCTATTGTTTTATATTTTTTAATTTCTGAAGTATAAATGAAAGCTATTGGTGAATGACGTAAAAATCCGCTTGATGTTTTTGTCGAATGCTACCATGTTTGGTAAAATTTATTCGTATGTTGTATCTATATCATTATTTCTTTTCCGCTTTGTATCCGGGTTGATAAAAATTATTCAAAATTTGCTTAGAATCAAATTCTGATAATTATTTTAGTTTCTTGATCATTTTTATTGTGAAATGACTAAAATAAAAACTTAACTGTCCATTTATGATAAAAAATAATTGTTAGATCCTTTGGAAGCAGTAAAACATTCAAAGCGAGAAGAGGGGCCATATTGTACAATTTCGGGTATTGAACCTTCATCAGTGACCCTTTACAAAACTGGCAGCGAAAGCCAGACAGTTTTTCTGCAAATTCAAGATTTTACATCTATGTAGTCTGAATCAAAGACTCATATTCCCAAAGGGGCCAAATAATCAAAATGCTGGTAAGATGAGTAGCAATATTCCATCAGCACCTGCTTACGGAGTATATGTCTCTCAACTAGTTCGCTATGCTAGAGGCTGCTGTAACTACAAAGACTTTGTTGATAAGGGAAGTTGCTCACCAGCAAATTGTTGTCACAGGGATATCGCCGGGCGAAGCTTGTGTCAACTCTAAAAAGGTTCTACGGGTTACATCATGATCTTTTTGGTCCCTACAGCGTGGCCGCGTCTAAACTTGTGACTGACCTGATGCCAGTTGCCAATAAATGATATGGCTTTCAATTACCGGACATTCTTTTCTAACCAGATATACATTTTCTCGGCTTTGTAATCAGCCATACGGACATGGCGGGTGCTTTATAATGGGCAGTTGATGCTCACCCTTCACGAACACCTGATCACACCTCCTGTTTTGGGGATCCATGACTGTATGACTACATATCTCGTGTTCGTCAATGTTATTACGGATTTTTATGAGCTAGGATATACAATTTCGGTACCTTGACCCCTTTACTTGACATTTGTACTTACTACAAATCTTTCACAAACCTTGGCAGAAGTGGTCGCCCAGATACACGTACCTCGAATAGTTTGCCTCTTTATGTTATTGTTCCACCGATTCCAATGTATCACTAGGCGCAAAAATGTTTTGGATGATCGCGATTATAAGTTCAACCTCACCCTTGACGCCGATAGTCAATGCGCACATAATGTTATCGCTTCCAACCTCTTGACAGTGAGGCTTGAAGGTGTTTATTTTGATTGGTTATATTACAGGGTGACAATGGGGCTTCTGATAAGCGATTTTCAAATCAGATTTCATTTTTGGTGTTTTGGTTAGGATTAAGGGTTAGGGTAAGCAGTGTCATACGGCTAAAATGTTAAAGATTTGTTGTTGTTTTTTTCACTACAATTCCTAATTACTGCTGTTGTTCTTTTGTTTAAAACATTTTACTGACTGCTGATTACAGAAATTCCCCATTGAGACCCCATGTATATCCGTCTATGTAACCATCAAGTGCTACCAGGTCTGTGTTCTTAATTTATCTCTTTCGTCATCTTTGGTGCATCCTGTCTGCATCATTATCATGCACGTACTATAAGTGTTTATCATGACTGAAACAAGTCGGTCAATACCCTATTAAACCGCCCTTATGTGACACGCAGGCTTTTACTGAGTGCAGCGAAGTGTCAGTAGCACACTTGACTATGGTTATAGTTAAGGTACAAGTAGGCAATGATCAGGAAAGGTGCAATCAGATAGAAGGCTTAATCCGGAGTCAGGATTTACAGTCCAAGGTCATTTTGTAAGCCTCTGGTGTGGCTTTATAAATGTTGATATTACAGTTTGTTTGAAAATAAGTTTCTTTAAAGTGTCAGGGGAAATTATCTTTCATTGAAATATTATCAGAAATTACCGCCCTGATATTACGATAAGATAAGAAAAATTTTATCTAGATGCATCCGTGTTGTTTGGGAAGAGGCCTTCTAGAAGTGAAAGACGGTAGACTACCTGCTATAATTTCTACGGCCTATAGAAAAAAGTTTTGATGGCATTTTTTGTTAATGCTCGGCATCCATGCTAAAAATGTTCTTTGGGGTTTCAAAGTAGGTCAAAATAGCCCACAGGGTATGTTAATTTAATCCATTCGTAATCAACAGCAAGGGTTAATGTAAAGACACCTGATAACTCATCGAAATCATCGATATTGCCTAGAGAGAGGTCCACTGAAACTGTCATTGGTTCTTCAATACCCGGCCGCGGCAGTATTTCTTTGCGATGCTTCTTCTCAAAGTAGCAATACGTCCATTTCAGTTTATCCTGATGTGATTAGCTTATATAGAGAGTTTGTACAGTACTTCTACACGCTCTGTCGCTGAGATGTGAGTCGCCGTAATCATTTGATCCGATAGCAACATTTAAAGAGACAAACAATATGGCAAACAGACAAAATGTAGCTTTCCTAGCCAATTTTTGTCCTATTGTTTTATATTTTTTAATTTCTGAAGTATAAATGAAAGCTATTGGTGAATCCGCTTGATATTTTTTGTCGAATGCTACCATGTTTGGTAAAATTTATTCGTATGTTGTATCTATATCATTATTTCTTTTCCGCTTTGTATCCGGGTTGGTAAAAAATTATTCAAAATTTGCTTAGAATCAAATTCTGATAATCATTTTAGTTTCTTGATCATTTTTATTGTGAAATGACTAAAGTAAAAACTTAACTGTCCATTTATGATAAAAAATAATTGTTAGATCCTTTGGAAGCAGTAAAACATTCAAAGCGAGAAGAGGGGCCATATTGTACAATTTCGGGTAATGAACCTTCATCAGTGACCCTTTACAAAACTGGCAGCGAAAGCCAGACAGTTTTTTTGCAATTTCAAGATTTTACATCTGTGTAGTCGAAATCAAAGACTCATATTCCCAAAGGGGCCAAATAATCAAAATGCTGTTAAGATGAGTAGCAATATTCCATCAGCACCTGCTTACGGAGTATATGTCTCTCAACTAGTTCGCTATGCTAGAGGCTGCTGTAACTACAAAGACTTTGTTGATAAGGGAAGTTACTCACCAGCAAATTGTTGTCACAGGGATATCGCCGGGCGAAGCTTGTGTCAACTCTTAAAAGGTTCTACGGGTTACATCATGATCTTTTTGATCCCTACAGCGTGGCCGCGTCTAAACTTGTGACTGACCTGATGCCAGTTGCCAATAAATAATATGGCTTTCAATTACCGGACATTCTGTTCTAACCAGATATACAATTTCTCGGCTTTGTAATCAGCCATACGGACATGGCGGGTGCATTATAATGGGCAGTTGATGCTCACCCTTCACGAACACCTGATCACACCTCCTGTTTTGGAGGTCCATGCCTGTATGACTACATATCTCGTGTTCGGTACCTTGACCCCTTTACTTTACATTTGTACTTACTACAAATCTTTCACAGACCTTGGCAGAAGTGGTCGCCCAGATACACGTTCCTCGAATAGTTTGCCTCTTTATGTTATTGTTCCACCGATTCCAATGAATCACTAGGCGCAAAAATGTTTTGGATGATCGCGATTATGAGTTCAACCTCACCCTTGACGCCGATAGTCAATGCGCACATAATGTTATCGCTTCCAACCTCTTGACAGTGAGGCTTGAAGGTGTTTATTTTGATTGATTATATTACAGGGTGTCAATGGGTTTTCTGATAAGCGATTTTCAAATAAAATTTCATTTTTGGTGTTTTGGTTAGGATTAAGGGTTAGGGTAAGCAGTGTCATACGGCTAAAATGTTAAATATTTTTTTTTTTTTCACTACAATTCTTAATTACTGCTGTTGTTTTTTGTTTAAAACATTTTACTGACTGCTGATTACAGAAATTCCCCATTGAGACCCCATGTATGTCCGTCTATGTAACCATCAAGTGCTACCAGGTCTGTATTCTTAATTTATCTCTTTCGTCATCTTTGGTGCATCCTGTCTGCATCATTATCATGCACGTACTGTAAGTGTTTATCATGACTGAAACAAGTCGGTCAATACCCTATTAAACCGCCCTTATGTGACACGCAGGCTTCAACTGAGTGCAGCGAAGTGTCAGTAGCACACTTGACTATGGTTATCGTTAAGGTACAAGTAGGCAATGATCAGGAAAGGTGCAATCAGATAGAAGGCTTAATCCGGAGTCAGGATTTACAGTCCAAGGTCATTTTGTAAGCCTCTGGTGTGGCCTCATAAGTGTTGATAACACAGTTTGTTTGAAAATAAGTTTCTTTAAAGTGTCAGGGGAAATTATTTTTCATTGAAATATTATCAGTTATTACCTCTCTGATATATCGATAAGATAAGATAAACTTTATCTAGATGCATCCGTGTTGTTTCGGAAGAGGCCTTCTAGAAGTGAAAGACGGTGAAATTTTGTTTGATTTACGTCTTCCTAAAATAGAGAATATGCTTAGTCTGTTGCATTTAAATAGGCTAGGCTCGTATTATTCTCAGATGGACCTACGACACCTGTGTTAAGCAGAAGATTGATGAAGTGCGAGTCTAAGGTCATCGACCTTGAAAACAACCTTTTGCTGTTCCCCGGACGTAAGCCTTGTTTCGTCTACACGCCCGGTTATCAAGGTATATATGGGAGGCGTTAATTTACGGCTATCGGTCAATTGCCTTTACGACTAAGTTATAGAGAATTTCGGACTAAGTCATAGGGAATTTACAAATCGCATGTGTTCCTTTACGCTGTTTGAAGATGGTAGCCGTACTGGGATGAACTGAAAGTGTTTTTTGTCAGCTTTTCCAGACATCTGTTCAAGAAAAATGGTAAGGTGAAAGATAGTGATCATTTTTTTTGTTTGCAACTTCAGAAAAATATGTTTCGTGTTATATGCACTTTAATTAAATAGTAATATGTGAAATTGCCTTGTCATGGAATTTTGAAATAAAAAGCCCAACTAATTTGTATTCCCAAACATTTGTGGGAAACATTGTGATGAATGTGATCATTTTCTGCAAAAAAGTTTGGACTAGTATATGTTACTTGTGGACTATGTCTTGGTGACGTAACGGTCGCCAAACTGAGCGCGATAGATAATTTACGACTTTTGTCTTGGTAAATTTTTACGGCTATATGTTTGTTTTAAGCGTATCCTGATTATCAAAAGGTCTCTGTTTTGATTGATTATGATCATAGAGATGTTACAAAAAATGTGCATAACGTGTGTGTGTTAATAAAAAATCACAAGGTGTTTGCCAATGTAACGTTGCATGTTAAGGAAAATAATGTAGGGGTATAATTCAGGTCTAACGAATTTTTAAGGGATGGATGGCATTTTGCTTTATTTCTTATTTGGAAAAAGCTGCTCAATCGGATTATCAGTTGTCCTTTGCATTAGCACCTGATTATCATTTTAAATAGCAGTCATACATTAGCCGAAGCATATTTATCCAAGCATAACGCGCGTCGGGCGCGTTGACAAAAATGTAAAATCCAACATACGTCAGGAGCACAGTCACGTTTGGGCTCAAAAGATTTGTAAGCATGCTTAAATATTTTCTAGAAGCTCGACGTGTCTCGGACGTGTGTCTTACAGCCCCTTTCACTCGAGTTTGCCGTTTGAGCATTTGCATCACACAAGAAGATCATGTGTTCCGAAGATCAGAGTTTCTTTTCATGTTGACCTCAAAGACATCTGGATTGATTGATCTGCTGATTTGAGTGATAGCTTCAAACTTAATGACATTTAAAAGCGGCAAACTCGAGTGAAATTTTTAACTTACTATGTGGAATTTTTGCCTTGTAGATACCGATCAGGTAACTGCTTAAACTGATAAAATTCTGATTTTGTCTCTATCCTGTTACAAATGTGTGTCGTTAATATGCATTGC